>CM075734.1:14370658-14760899 GCA_037974335.1 Prionace glauca
TTGTGTGTGTGTGTGAGGGAGAGTGTGTGTGTGTGTGTGTGTGTGAGGCAGAGGTTGTGTGTGTGTGTGTGAGGGAGAGTGTGTGTGTGTGTGAGGGAGAGTGTGTGTGTGTGTGAGGGTGTGTGTGTGTTTGTGAGGAAGAGTGTGTGTGTTTGTGTGAGGGAGAGTGTGTGTGTGAGGGAAAGTGTGTGTTTGTGTGAGGGAGAGAGTATGTGAGTGTGAGGGAGAGAGTGCGTGATGTGAGGGACAGAGTGTGTGTGTGTGTGTGAGGTAGTGTGTGTGAGTGACAGTGTGTGAGGGAGAGTGTGTGTGTGCGCGAGGGAAAGTGTGTGAGTGAGGAAGAGTGTGTGTGTGTGGAGAGTGTGTGTGTGTGTGTGAGAGTGTGTGTGTTTGTGGGAGAGTGTGTGTGGATGTGTGTGTGTGTGTGTGTGTGAGGGGGAGTTTGTGTGTGTGAGTGAGTGAGTATTTGTGTTATGAGTGAGTGTGTGTGAGGGAGAGTTTGTGTATGTGTGTGTGAGGGAGTGTGTGTGTGTGTGAGGGAGAGTTTGTGTGAGGGAGAGTGTGTGTCTGTGAGGGAGAGTGTGTGTGTGTGTGTGAGGGAGTGTGTGTGTGTGAGGGAGCGGGAGTGTGTGTGTGTGAGGGAGAGTGTGGGGATGTGTGTGTGTGTGTGAGGGAGAGTGCGTGTGTGAGGGAGAGTGCGTGTGTGAGGGAGAGTGCGTGTGTGAGGCAGAGTGCGTGTGTGTGGGAGAGTGTGTGTGTGTGTGAAGGAGAGTGTGTGTGTGTGAAGGAGAGTGTGGTGTGTGAGGGAGAGTGTGTGTGTGTGAGGGAGAGTTTGTGTGTGTGAGTGAGTGAGTGTTTGTGTGAGTGAGTGAGTGTGTGTGTGTGAAGGAGAGTGTGTGTGAGGGAGAGTGTGTGTGTGTGTGTGTGGGAGAGTGTATGTATGTGTGAGGGAGAGTGTGTGTGTGTGTGAGGGAGAGTGTGTGCGTGTGTATGAGGGAGAGTGCGTGTGTGTGTGAGGGAGGGTGTGTGCGTGTGTGTGAGGGAGAGTGCGTGTGTGTGAGGGAGAGTGCGTGTGTGTGAGGGAGAGTGCGTGTGTGAGAGAGTGTGTGTGTGTGTGTGAGAGACAGTGCATGTGTGTGAGGGAGAGTACGTGTGTGAGGGAGAGTGTATGTGTGTGTGAGGGATAGTGTGTGTGTGTGTAAGAGAGAGAGTGTGTGTGAGGGTGAGTGTGTGAGTGTGTGTGTGGGTCTGTGTGTATGTGTGTGTGAGGGAGTGTGAGTGTGTGTGAGGGAGAGTGTGCGTGTGTGTGAGGGAGAGTGTGTGTGTGTGTGTGAGGTTGTGTGTGTGTGTATGTGTGTGATGGAGTGTGTGCATGTGAGGGAGTGTGCGTGTGTGTGTAAGGGAGAATTTGTGTGTGTGAGTGAATTTGTTTGTGCGTGTGAAGAAGAGTTTGTGTGTGTGAGAGTGAGTGTGTGTGTGTGTTTGTGAGTGAGAGAGTGTGTGTGTGTGTGTGTGTGTGTGTGAGAGTGTGAGGGAGAGTGTGTGTGTGTGAGGGAGAGTGTGTATGTGTGTGTGTGGGAGAGTGTGTGTGAGTGAGTCAGTGTGTGTGAATGAGTGAGTGGGTGTGTGTGAGTGAGAGTGTGTATGTGTGTGTGAGAGTTTGAGGGAGAGTGTGTATGTGTGTGAGGGAAAGAGTGTGTGTGTGTGAGGGAGAGTGTGTGTGTGAGGGAGTTTGTGTATGTGTGTGTGAGTGAGAGTGTGGGTGTGAGTGAGTGTGGGTGTGAGTGAGAGTGTGTGTGTGTGTGTGAGGGAGAGTGTGTGTGTGAGGGAGTTTGTGTATGTGTGTGTGAGTGAGAGTGTGGGTGTGAGTGAGTGTGGGTGTGAGTGAGAGTGTGTGTGTGTGTGTGAGGGAGAGTGTCTGAGTGTGTGTTTGAGGGAGTGTGTGTGTGTGAGGGAGCCTGTGTGTGTGTGTATGTGTGAGGGAGAGTGTGTTTGTGTCTGTGTGTGTGTGTGAGGGAGAGTGTGTGTGTGAGGGAGAGTGTGTGTGTGTGTGTGTGTGTGTTAGGGTGAGTGTGTTTGTATGTGTGAGGGAGAGTGTGTGTGTGTTTGTGTGAGGGAGAGTGTGACTGTGTGTGAGTGAGAGTGTGTGTGTGACTGAGTGTGTGTGTCTGTGACTGAGTGTGTGTGAGTGAGAGTGTGTGTATGAGTGAGTGTGTGACTGTGTTTGTGAGACTGAGTGTGTGTGTGTGTGAGTGAGAGTGTGACTGTGTGTGAGTGAGAGTGTGTGTGTGACTGAGAGTGTGTGTGTGTGTGACTGAGTGTGTGTGAGTGAGAGTGTGTGTGTGAGTGAGAGTGTGACTGTGTGTGACTGAGAGTGTGTGTGTGTGTGTGACTGAGTGTGTGAGTGAGAGTGTGTGTGTGAGTGAGAGTGTGACTGTGTGTGACTGAGAGTGTGTGTGTGTGACTGAGTGTGTGTGAGTGAGAGTGTGTGTGTGAGTGAGAGTGTGACTGTGTGTGACTGAGAGTGTGTGTGTGTGACTGAGTGTGTGTGAGTGAGAGTGTGTGTGTGAGTGAGAGTGTGACTGTGTGTGACTGAGAGTGTGTGTGTGTGACTGAGTGTGTGTGAGTGAGAGTGTGTGTGTGAGTGAGAGTGTGACTGTGTGTGACTGAGAGTGTGTGTGTGTGACTGAGTGTGTGTGAGTGAGAGTGTGTGTGTGAGTGAGTGTGTGAGTGTGTGTGACTGAGAGTGTGTGTGTGTGTGTGACTGAGTGTGTGAGTGAGAGTGTGTGTGTGAGTGAGTGTGTGAGTGTGTGTGTGCGCGCGGGTATCGAACATACAAGATTGGAGTGGGAGGAGGTCGTTTGGCCCTTCAATGTTACAATCAATGGGCATGTGTGGCAGTAGGATGTGAGCTCCCAATACTGAAAAGGCCAATTAAAGCCACTAATTTATCAGTTGAGAGCAATTTTACACTGTCCGTGAAATTTGTGGTTGTCGCACACGCAACATGGGAAGGCAGCCAACATACTTTCCTTGAGTTCTCATGCAGGGATTGGATAAAATGTCACATCTGCTTCTGGGATCACCAAACGTGAGTGCCCTATAGGCATGAAATTCAAGCCCATGGCCAGGAATTTACAGCCCCATCGTGGCATGTTTCCCAACAGCACATGTGGCAAAACATTTAATCCTCCAGTGTTTGGTGGACAATATTATCCTGCTGGACAGGAGGGCTGTAAAATCCTGACCCATGTTTCTGGTTAATATCCATTCAGAGATGGTGGCTTTCAGAGCCTCTGCTGGTATAACCAATTTGATGGTTCTCTCCAGGCTGGGGAGACAGACTGTCCACTGCTTCCATATTTTATTGATTGTAATGGGTCCAACTTGTAAATCATGTGACTTGTAGTATTTATGTGTTTGATTTAACAAAGTCAATTTTTAACTAAGGAAAAGGGAAGGTTTGATTGAAACAGTTTATGATCCCCTTCATGCCTTACGAACAAGACACTGCACACATCCATTTGATTGCTGATTATTTCTCACAATCCCAGTGCGGGTTTTGTAGATAATGGAGTAGATTCGAGGGGGCAGGAAAGCCAGCATCTGATGTGTTCAGTCACCATGGTGTCAATATGGTTGTACTAGTTAAGCATGTTGTCAATAGTGAGCCCAAGGATTGATGGTGACATTTTCAGAGATGGTGGCTTTATTAAAGTTCCACAATAATGGATACTCCTGTTAATGTTGTAGATGGTCATCGGCTGTAAAGTTTAATGTATGACTATTAGGTGTAACTACAACCTGTTCAAGACTGGGTTCTGATGAAGACAGGCACGAACTGCTTCATTAGCAGAGGAGTTCTGAGAAGGGGTTGTTTGTCAGCAACTCCTACTGACCCCTGAACACTTGCTGACCCCTGAACTCTCACTGACCCCTGTGCCCTCACAGTTCTCAGATCCCTCACTGATCCAGACAGCATACCCACCCCAAACTCTCACTCAACTTGAACTCTCACTGATCCCTGAACCCTCACTGACTTCTGAACTTTTACTCACCCTAAACCCTTACCCACCCACACTGGTTTAGTGACAGTACTGGGGTTGGTGAGATTACTGGGTTAGTGAGATTACTAGGTTAGTGAGGTTACTGGGTTGGTGAGATTACTGGGTTGGTGAGATTACTGGGTTGGTGAGGTTACTGGGTTAGTGAGGTTACAGGGGTTGGTGAGATTACTGGGTTGGTGAGATTACTGGGTTGGTGAGGTTACTGGGTTGGTGAGGTTACTGGGTCAGTGAGGTTACTGGGTTGGTGAGATTACTGGGTTGGTGAGGTTACTGGGTTGGTGAGGATACTGGGTTGGCGAGGTTACTGGGTTAGTGAGATTACTAGGTTGGTGAGGTTACTGGGTTAGTGAGGTTACTGGGTTGGTGAGATTACTGGGTTAGTGAGATTACTAGGCTGGTGAGGTTACTGGGTTGGTGAGGTTACTGGGTTGGTGAGATTACTGGGTTGGTGAGGTTACTGGGTTAGTGAGGTTACAGGGGTTGGTGAGATTACTGGGTTGGTGAGGTTACTGGGTTGGTGAGGTTACTGGGTCAGTGAGGTTACTGGGTTGGTGAGATTACTGGGTTGGTGAGGTTACTGGGTTGGTGAGATTACTAGGTTGGTGAGGTTACTGGGTTGGTGAGGATACTGGGTTGGTGAGGTTACTGGGTTAGTGAGATTACTAGGTTGGTGAGGTTACTGGGTTAGTGAGGTTACTGGGTTGGTGAGATTACTGGGTTAGTGAGATTACTAGGCTGGTGAGGTTACTGGGTTGGTGAGGTTACTGGGTTGGTGAGATTACTGGGTTGGTGAGGTTACTGGGTTAGTGAGATTACTAGGTTGGTGAGGTTACTGGGTTAGTGAGGTTACTGGGTTGGTGAGATTACTGGGTTAGTGAGATTACTAGGTTGGTGAGGTTACTGGGTTAGTGAGGTTACTGGGTTGGTGAGATTACTGGGTTAGTGAGATTACTGGGTTAGTGAGGTTACTGGGTTGCTGAGGTTACTGGGTTGGTGAGATTACTAGGTTAGTGAGGTTACGGGGTTGGTGAGGTTACTGGGTTGGTGAGATTACTGGGTTAGTGAGATTACTGGGTTAGTGAGGTTACTGGGTTAGTGAGATTACTGGGTTAGTGAGGTTACTGGGTTAGTGAGATTACTGGGTTGGTGAGGTTACTGGGTTA
Organism: Prionace glauca; assembly: GCA_037974335.1. Classification (NCBI taxonomy): domain Eukaryota; kingdom Metazoa; phylum Chordata; class Chondrichthyes; order Carcharhiniformes; family Carcharhinidae; genus Prionace; species Prionace glauca. Next base: position 14,375,889 of record CM075734.1, read on the forward strand.
GTGAGATTACTGGGTTGGTGAGGTTACTGGGTTAGTGAGGTTACTGGGTTAGTGAGATTACTGGGTTAGTGAGGTAACTGGGTTGCTGAGGTTACTGGGTTGGTGAGATTACTGGGTTGGTGAGGTTACTGGGTTGGTGAGGTTACTGGGTTAGTGAGATTACTAGGTTGGTGAGGTTACTGGGTTAGTGAGGTTACTGGGTTGGTGAGATTACTGGGTTAGTGAGATTACTGGGTTAGTGAGGTTACTGGGTTAGTGAGATTACTGGGTTAGTGAGGTTACTGGGTTAGTGAGATTATTGGGTTGGTGAGGTTACTGGGTTAGTGAGATTACTGGGTTGGTGAGGTTACTGGGTTAGTGAGGTTACTGGGTTAGTGAGATTACTGGGTTAGTGAGATTACTGGGTTAGTGAGGTTACTGGGTTGGTGAAGTTACTGGGTTAGTGAGATTACTGGGTTGGTGAGGTTACTGGGTTGGTGAGGTTACTGGGTTAGTGAGATTACTAGGTTGGTGAGGTTACTGGGTTAGTGAGGTTACTGGGTTAGTGAGATTACTGGGTTAGTGAGGTTACTGGGTTGCTGAGGTTACTGGGTTGGTGAGATTACTAGGTTAGTGAGGTTACGGGGTTGGTGAGATTACTGGGTTGGTGAGATTACTGGGTTAGTGAGGTTACTGGGTTGGTGAGATTACTGGGTTAGTGAGATTACTGGGTTAGTGAGGTTACTGGGTTAGTGAGATTACTGGGTTGGTGAGGTTACTGGGTTAGTGAGATTACTGGGTTGGTGAGGTTACTGGGTTGGTGAGATTACTGGTTGAGTGAGGTTACTGGGTGAGTGAGATTACTGGGTTAGTGAGATTACTGGGTTGGTGAGATTACTGGGTGAGTGAGGTTACTGGGTTGGTGAGATTACTGGGTTATTACTGGGTTGGTGAGATCACTGGGTTGGTGAGATTACTGGGTTGGTGAGATTACTGGGTTGGTGAGGTTACTGGGGTTGGTGAGGTTACTGGGTTGGTGAGATTACTGGGTTAGTGAGATTACTGGGTTGGTGAGATTACTGGGTGAGTGAGGTTACTGGGTTGGTGAGATTACTGGGTTATTACTGGGTTGGTGATATTACGGGGTTGGTGAGATCACTGGATTGGTGAGATTACTGGGTTGGTGAGGTTACTGGGGTTGGTGAGGTTACTGGGTTGGTGCGGTTACTGGGTTAGTGAGGTTACTGGGTTGGTGAGATTACTGGGTTGGTGAGGTTACTGGATTGGTGAGATTACTGGGTTAGTGAGATTACTGGGTTGGTGAGGTTACTGGGGTTGGTGAGGTTACTGGGTTGGTGAGGTTACTAGGTTAGTGAGATTACTGGGTTGGTGAGGTTACTGGGTTAGTGAGGTTATTGGGTTAGTGAGATTACTGGGTTGGTGAGGTTACTGGATGAGTGAGATTACTGGGTTGGTGAGATTACTGGGTTAGTGAGATTACTGGGTTGGTGAGGTTACTGGGTTGGTGAGATTACTGGGTTATTGAGATTACTGGGTTGGTGAGATTACTGGCTTGGTGAGATTACTGGGTTAGTGAGATTACTGGGTTGGTGAGATTACTGGGTTATTACTGGGTTGGTGAGGTTACTGGGTTGGTGAGGTTACTGGATTGGTGAGATTACTGGGTTGGTGAGGTTACTGGGATGGTGAGGTTACTGGATTGGTGAGATTACTGGGGTTGGTGAGGTTACTGGATTGGTGAGATTACTGGGTTGGTGAGGTTACTGGGATGGTGAGGTTACTGGATTGGTGAGATTACTGGGGTGGGTGAGGTTACTGGATTGGTGAGATTACTGGGTTGGTGAGGTTACTGGGATGGTGAGGTTACTGGATTGGTGAGATTACTGGGGTTGGTGAGGTTACTGGATTGGTGAGATTACTGGATTGGTGAGATTACTGGGGTTGGTGAGGTTACTGGGTTGGTGAGATTACTGGGTTGGTGAGATTACTCGGTTGGTGAGGTTACTGGATTGGTGAGATTACTAGGTTGGTGAGGTTACTGGGTTGGTGAGGTTACTGGGGTTGGTGAGGTTACTGGGTTAGTGAGATTACTCGGTTGGTGAGGTTACTGGATTGGTGAGGTTACTGGGTTGGTGAGGTTACTGGGTTGGTGAGATTACTGGGTTGGTGAGGTTACTGGGTTAGTGAGCTTTCTTGGTTGGTGAGATTACTGGGTTAGTGAGATTACAGGGTTGGTGAGATTACTGGGGTTGGTGAGGTTACTGGGTTGGTGTGGTTACTGGGTTAGTGAGGTTACTGGATTGGTGAGATTACTGGGTTAGTGAGATTACTGGGTTGGTGAGGTTACTGGGTTAGTGAGATTACTGGATTGGTGAGATTACTGGATTGGTGAGATTACTGGGGTTAGTGAGGTTACTGGGTTGGTGAGGTTACTGGGTTAGTGAGGTTACTGGGTTAGTGAGGTTACTGGGTTAGTGAGATTACTGGGTTGGTGAGGTTACTGGGTTAGTGAGATTACTGGGTTGGTGAGGTTACTGGGTTGGTGAGATTACTGGTTGAGTGAGGTTACTGGGTGAGTGAGATTACTGGGTTAGTGAGATTACTGGGTTGGTGAGATTACTGGGTGAGTGAGGTTACTGGGTTGGTGAGATTACTGGGTTATTACTGGGTTGGTGAGATCACTGGGTTGGTGAGATTACTGGGTTGGTGAGATTACTGGGTTGGTGAGGTTACTGGGGTTGGTGAGGTTACTGGGTTGGTGAGATTACTGGGTTAGTGAGATTACTGGGTGAGTGAGGTTACTGGGTTGGTGAGATTACTGGGTTATTACTGGGTTGGTGATATTACGGGGTTGGTGAGATCACTGGATTGGTGAGATTACTGGGTTGGTGAGGTTACTGGGGTTGGTGAGGTTACTGGGTTGGTGCGGTTACTGGGTTAGTGAGGTTACTGGGTTGGTGAGATTACTGGGTTGGTGAGGTTACTGGATTGGTGAGATTACTGGGTTAGTGAGATTACTGGGTTGGTGAGGTTACTGGGGTTGGTGAGGTTACTGGGTTGGTGAGGTTACTAGGTTAGTGAGATTACTGGGTTGGTGAGGTTACTGGGTTAGTGAGGTTATTGGGTTAGTGAGATTACTGGGTTGGTGAGGTTACTGGATGAGTGAGATTACTGGGTTGGTGAGATTACTGGGTTAGTGAGATTACTGGGTTGGTGAGGTTACTGGGTTGGTGAGATTACTGGGTTATTGAGATTACTGGGTTGGTGAGATTACTGGCTTGGTGAGATTACTGGGTTAGTGAGATTACTGGGTTGGTGAGATTACTGGGTTATTACTGGGTTGGTGAGGTTACTGGGTTGGTGAGGTTACTGGATTGGTGAGATTACTGGGTTGGTGAGGTTACTGGGATGGTGAGGTTACTGGATTGGTGAGATTACTGGGGTTGGTGAGGTTACTGGATTGGTGAGATTACTGGGTTGGTGAGGTTACTGGGATGGTGAGGTTACTGGATTGGTGAGATTACTGGGGTGGGTGAGGTTACTGGATTGGTGAGATTACTGGGTTGGTGAGGTTACTGGGATGGTGAGGTTACTGGATTGGTGAGATTACTGGGGTTGGTGAGGTTACTGGATTGGTGAGATTACTGGATTGGTGAGATTACTGGGGTTGGTGAGGTTACTGGGTTGGTGAGATTACTGGGTTGGTGAGATTACTCGGTTGGTGAGGTTACTGGATTGGTGAGATTACTAGGTTGGTGAGGTTACTGGGTTGGTGAGGTTACTGGGGTTGGTGAGGTTACTGGGTTAGTGAGATTACTCGGTTGGTGAGGTTACTGGATTGGTGAGATTACAGGGTTGGTGAGATTACTGGGGTTGGTGAGGTTACTGGGTTGGTGTGGTTACTGGGTTAGTGAGGTTACTGGATTGGTGAGATTACTGGGTTAGTGAGATTACTGGGTTGGTGAGGTTACTGGGTTAGTGAGATTACTGGATTGGTGAGATTACTGGATTGGTGAGATTACTGGGGTTAGTGAGGTTACTGGGTTGGTGAGGTTACTGGGTTAGTGAGGTTACTGGGTTAGTGAGGTTACTGGGTTAGTGAGATTACTGGGTTGGTGAGGTTACTGGGTTAGTGAGATTACTGGGTTGGATGAGGTTACTGGATTAGTGAGATTACTGGGTTGGTGAGATTACTGGGTTGGTGAGATTACTGGGTTAGTGAGATTACTGGGTTGGTGAGATTACTGGGTTAGTGAGATTACTGGGTTGGTGAGGTTACTGGGTTAGTGAGGTTACTGGGTTAGTGAGATTACTGGGTTGGTGAGGTTACTGGGTTGGTGAGGTTACTGGGTTAGTGAGATTACTGGGTTGGTGAGGTTACTGGATTAGTGAGATTACTGGTTTGGTGAGGTTACTGGGTTGGTGAGATTACTGGGTTGGTGAGGTTACTGGGTTAGTGAGATTACTGGGTTGGTGAGGTTATTGGGTTAGTGAGATTACTGGGTTAGTGAGGTTACTGGGTTAGTGAGATTACTGGGTTGGTGAGATTACTGGGTTAGTGAGATTACTGCGTTGGTGAGGTTACTGGGTTAGTGAGGTTACTGGGTTAGTGAGATTACTGGGTTAGTGAGATTACTGGGTTGGTGAGATTACTGGGTTGGTGAGATTACTGGGTTGGTGAGGTTACTGGGTTAGTGAGATTACTGGGTTGGTGAGGTTACTTGGTTAGTGAGATTACTGGGTTAGTGAGATTACTGGGTTGGTGAGGTTACTGGGTTGGTGAGGTTACTGGGTTGGTGAGATTACTGGGTTAGTGAGGTTACTGGGTTGGTGAGGTAACTGGGTTGGTGAGATTACTGGGTTAATGAGATTACTGGGTTGGTGAGATTACTGGATTGGTGAGATTACTGGGTTAGTGAAGTTACTGGGTTAGTGAGATTACTAGGTTGGTGAGATTACTGGGTTAGTGAGATTACTGGGTTGGTGAGAATACTGGGTTGGTGAGGTTACTGGGTTGGTAAGGTTACTGGGTTGGTGAGGTTACTGGGTTAGTGAGATTACTGGGTTGGTGAGATTACTGGGTTAGTGAGGTTACTGGGTTAGTGAGATTACTGGGTTGGTGAGGTTACTGGGTTGGTGAGGTTACTGGGTTAGTGAGATTACTGGGTTGGTGAGGTTACTGGATTAGTGAGATTACTGGTTTGGTGAGGTTACTGGGTTGGTGAGATTACTGGGTTGGTGAGGTTACTGGTTTGGTGAGATTACTGGGTTGGTGAGATTACTGGGTTGGTGAGGTTACTGGGTTGGTGAGATTACTGGGTTAGTGAGGTTACTGGGTGGGTGAGATTACTGGGTTAGTGAGGTTACTGGGTTGGTGAGGTTACTGAGGTTGCTGAGGTCACTGGGTTAGTGAGATTACTGGCTTAGTGAGGTTACTGGGTTGGTGAGATTACTGGGTTGGTGAGGTTACTGGGTTGGTGAGATTACTGGGTTAGTGAGGTTACTGGGTTGGTGAGGTTACTGGGTTGGTGAGATTACTGGTTTGGTGAGGTTACTGGGTTGGTGAGATTACTGGTTAGTGAGGTTACTGGGTTGGTGAGATTACTGGGTTGGTGAGGTTACTGGGTTAGTGAGATTACTGGGTTGGTGAGATTACTGGGTTGGTGAGGTTACTGGGTTAGTGAGATTACTGGGTTGGTGAGATTACTGGGTTGGTGAGGTTACTGGGTTGGAGAGATTACTGGGTTGGTGAGGTTACTGGGTTGGTGAGATTACTGGGTTAGTGAGATTATTGGGTTGGTGAGATTACTGGGTTGGTGAGATTACTGGGTTAGTGAGATTATTGGGTTGGTGAGGTTACTGGGTTGGTGAGATTACTGGGTTAGTGAGATTACTGGGTTGGTGAGGTTACTGGGTTGGTGAGATTACTGGGTTAGTGAGATTATTGGGTTGGTGAGGTTACTGGGTTGGTGAGGTTACTGGGTTGGTGAGGTTACAGGGTTGGTGAGATTACTGGGTTAGTGAGATTATTGTGTTGGTGAGGTTACTGGGTTGGTGAGGTTACTGGGTTGGTGAGGTTACTGGGTTGGTGAGGTTACAGGGTTGGTGAGATTACTGGGTTAGTGAGATTACTGGGTTGGTGAGGTTACTGGGTTGGTGAGGTTACTGGGTTAGTGAGGTTACTGGGTTGGTGAGATTACTGGGTTGGTGAGGTTACTGGGTTGGTGAGATTACTGGGTTGGTGAGATTACTGTGGTTGGTGAGATTACTGGGTTAGTGAGATTACTGGGTTGGTGAGGTTAATGGGTTGGTGAGATTACTGGGTTAGTGAGATTACTGGGTTGGTGAGGTTAATGGGTTGGTGAGATTACTGGGTTAGTGAGATTACTGGGTTGGTGAGATTACTGGGTTGGTGAGGTTACAGGGTTGGTGAGATTACTGGGTTAGTGAGATTACTGGGTTGGTGAGGTTACTGGGGTTGGTGAGATTACTGGGTCAGCGAGGTTACTGGGTTGGTGAGATTACTGGGTTGGTGAGGTTACTGGGTTAGTGAGATTACTGGGTTAGTGAGGTTACTGGGTTAGTGAGATTATTGGGTTGGTGAGGTTACTGGGTTAGTGAGATTACTGGGTTGGTGAGGTTACTGGGTTAGTGAGGTTACTGGGTTAGTGAGATTACTGGGTTAGTGAGATTACTGGGTTAGTGAGGTTACTGGGTTGGTGAAGTTACTGGGTTAGTGAGATTACTGGGTTGGTGAGGTTACTGGGTTGGTGAGGTTACTGGGTTAGTGAGATTACTAGGTTGGTGAGGTTACTGGGTTAGTGAGGTTACTGGGTTAGTGAGATTACTGGGTTAGTGAGGTTACTGGGTTGCTGAGGTTTCTGGGTTGGTGAGATTACTAGGTTAGTGAGGTTACGGGGTTGGTGAGATTACTGGGTTGGTGAGATTACTGGGTTAGTGAGGTTACTGGGTTGGTGAGATTACTGGGTTAGTGAGATTACTGGGTTAGTGAGGTTACTGGGTTAGTGAGATTACTGGGTTGGTGAGGTTACTGGGTTAGTGAGATTACTGGGTTGGTGAGGTTACTGGGTTGGTGAGATTACTGGTTGAGTGAGGTTACTGGGTGAGTGAGATTACTGGGTTAGTGAGATTACTGGGTTGGTGAGATTACTGGGTGAGTGAGGTTACTGGGTTGGTGAGATTACTGGGTTATTACTGGGTTGGTGAGATCACTGGGTTGGTGAGATTACTGGGTTGGTGAGATTACTGGGTTGGTGAGGTTACTGGGGTTGGTGAGGTTACTGGGTTGGTGAGATTACTGGGTTAGTGAGATTACTGGGTTGGTGAGATTACTGGGTGAGTGAGGTTACTGGGTTGGTGAGATTACTGGGTTATTACTGGGTTGGTGATATTACGGGGTTGGTGAGATCACTGGATTGGTGAGATTACTGGGTTGGTGAGGTTACTGGGGTTGGTGAGGTTACTGGGTTGGTGCGGTTACTGGGTTAGTGAGGTTACTGGGTTGGTGAGATTACTGGGTTGGTGAGGTTACTGGATTGGTGAGATTACTGGGTTAGTGAGATTACTGGGTTGGTGAGGTTACTGGGGTTGGTGAGGTTACTGGGTTGGTGAGGTTACTAGGTTAGTGAGATTACTGGGTTGGTGAGGTTACTGGGTTAGTGAGGTTATTGGGTTAGTGAGATTACTGGGTTGGTGAGGTTACTGGATGAGTGAGATTACTGGGTTGGTGAGATTACTGGGTTAGTGAGATTACTGGGTTGGTGAGGTTACTGGGTTGGTGAGATTACTGGGTTATTGAGATTACTGGGTTGGTGAGATTACTGGCTTGGTGAGATTACTGGGTTAGTGAGATTACTGGGTTGGTGAGATTACTGGGTTATTACTGGGTTGGTGAGGTTACTGGGTTGGTGAGGTTACTGGATTGGTGAGATTACTGGGTTGGTGAGGTTACTGGGATGGTGAGGTTACTGGATTGGTGAGATTACTGGGGTTGGTGAGGTTACTGGATTGGTGAGATTACTGGGTTGGTGAGGTTACTGGGATGGTGAGGTTACTGGATTGGTGAGATTACTGGGGTTGGTGAGGTTACTGGATTGGTGAGATTACTGGGTTGGTGAGGTTACTGGGATGGTGAGGTTACTGGATTGGTGAGATTACTGGGGTTGGTGAGGTTACTGGATTGGTGAGATTACTGGATTGGTGAGATTACTGGGGTTGGTGAGGTTACTGGGTTGGTGAGATTACTGGGTTGGTGAGATTACTCGGTTGGTGAGGTTACTGGATTGGTGAGATTACTAGGTTGGTGAGGTTACTGGGTTGGTGAGGTTACTGGGGTTGGTGAGGTTACTGGGTTAGTGAGATTACTCGGTTGGTGAGGTTACTGGATTGGTGAGGTTACTGGGTTGGTGAGGTTACTGGGTTGGTGAGATTACTGGGTTGGTGAGGTTACTGGGTTAGTGAGCTTTCTTGGTTGGTGAGATTACTGGGTTAGTGAGATTACAGGGTTGGTGAGATTACTGGGGTTGGTGAGGTTACTGGGTTGGTGTGGTTACTGGGTTAGTGAGGTTACTGGATTGGTGAGATTACTGGGTTAGTGAGATTACTGGGTTGGTGAGGTTACTGGGTTAGTGAGATTACTGGATTGGTGAGATTACTGGATTGGTGAGATTACTGGGGTTAGTGAGGTTACTGGGTTAGTGAGGTTACTGGGTTAGTGAGATTACTGGGTTGGTGAGGTTACTGGGTTAGTGAGATTACTGGGTTGGATGAGGTTACTGGATTAGTGAGATTACTGGGTTGGTGAGATTACTGGGTTGGTGAGATTACTGGGTTAGTGAGATTACTGGGTTGGTGAGATTACTGGGTTAGTGAGATTACTGGGTTGGTGAGGTTACTGGGTTAGTGAGGTTACTGGGTTAGTGAGATTACTGGGTTGGTGAGGTTACTGGGTTGGTGAGGTTACTGGGTTAGTGAGATTACTGGGTTGGTGAGGTTACTGGATTAGTGAGATTACTGGTTTGGTGAGGTTACTGGGTTGGTGAGATTACTGGGTTGGTGAGGTTACTGGGTTAGTGAGATTACTGGGTTGGTGAGGTTATTGGGTTAGTGAGATTACTGGGTTAGTGAGGTTACTGGGTTAGTGAGATTACTGGGTTGGTGAGATTACTGGGTTAGTGAGATTACTGCGTTGGTGAGGTTACTGGGTTAGTGAGGTTACTGGGTTAGTGAGATTACTGGGTTAGTGAGATTACTGGGTTGGTGAGATTACTGGGTTGGTGAGATTACTGGGTTGGTGAGGTTACTGGGTTAGTGAGATTACTGGGTTGGTGAGGTTACTTGGTTAGTGAGATTACTGGGTTAGTGAGATTACTGGGTTGGTGAGGTTACTGGGTTGGTGAGGTTACTGGGTTGGTGAGATTACTGGGTTAGTGAGGTTACTGGGTTGGTGAGGTAACTGGGTTGGTGAGATTACTGGGTTAATGAGATTACTGGGTTGGTGAGATTACTGGATTGGTGAGATTACTGGGTTAGTGAAGTTACTGGGTTAGTGAGATTACTAGGTTGGTGAGATTACTGGGTTAGTGAGATTACTGGGTTGGTGAGAATACTGGGTTGGTGAGGTTACTGGGTTGGTGAGGTTACTGGGTTGGTGAGGTTACTGGGTTAGTGAGATTACTGGGTTGGTGAGATTACTGGGTTAGTGAGGTTACTGGGTTAGTGAGATTACTGGGTTGGTGAGGTTACTGGGTTGGTGAGGTTACTGGGTTAGTGAGATTACTGGGTTGGTGAGGTTACTGGATTAGTGAGATTACTGGTTTGGTGAGGTTTACTGGGTTGGTGAGATTACTGGGTTGGTGAGGTTACTGGTTTGGTGAGATTACTGGGTTGGTGAGATTACTGGGTTGGTGAGGTTACTGGGTTGGTGAGATTACTGGGTTAGTGAGGTTACTGGGTGGGTGAGATTACTGGGTTAGTGAGGTTACTGGGTTGGTGAGGTTACTGAGGTTGCTGAGGTCACTGGGTTAGTGAGATTACTGCCTTAGTGAGGTTACTGGGTTGGTGAGATTACTGGGTTGGTGAGGTTACTGGGTTGGTGAGATTACTGGGTTAGTGAGGTTACTGGGTTGGTGAGGTTACTGGGTTGGTGAGATTACTGGGTTGGTGAGGTTACTGGGTTGGTGAGATTACTGGGTTAGTGAGGTTACTGGGTTGGTGAGATTACTGGGTTGGTGAGGTTACTGGGTTAGTGAGATTACTGGGTTGGTGAGATTACTGGGTTGGTGAGGTTACTGGGTTAGTGAGATTACTGGGTTGGTGAGATTACTGGGTTGGTGAGGTTACTGGGTTGGAGAGATTACTGGGTTGGTGAGGTTACTGGGTTGGTGAGATTACTGGGTTAGTGAGATTATTTGGTTGGTGAGATTACTGGGTTGGTGAGATTACTGGGTTAGTGAGATTATTGGGTTGGTGAGGTTACTGGGTTGGTGAGATTACTGGGTTAGTGAGATTACTGGGTTGGTGAGGTTACTGGGTTGGTGAGATTACTGGGTTAGTGAGATTATTGGGTTGGTGAGGTTACTGGGTTGGTGAGGTTACTGGGTTGGTGAGGTTACAGGGTTGGTGAGATTACTGGGTTAGTGAGATTATTGTGTTGGTGAGGTTACTGGGTTGGTGAGGTTACTGGGTTGGTGAGGTTACAGGGTTGGTGAGATTACTGGGTTAGTGAGATTACTGGGTTGGTGAGGTTACTGGGTTGGTGAGGTTACTGGGTTGGTGAGGTTACTGGGTTAGTGAGGTTACTGGGTTGGTGAGATTACTGGGTTGGTGAGGTTACTGGGTTGGTGAGATTACTGGGTTGGTGAGATTACTGTGGTTGGTGAGATTACTGGGTTAGTGAGATTACTGGGTTGGTGAGGTTAATGGGTTGGTGAGATTACTGGGTTAGTGAGATTACTGGGTTGGTGAGGTTAATGGGTTGGTGAGATTACTGGGTTAGTGAGATTACTGGGTTGGTGAGATTACTGGGTTGGTGAGGTTACAGGGTTGGTGAGATTACTGGGTTAGTGAGATTACTGGGTTGGTGAGGTTACTGGGGTTGGTGAGATTACTGGGTCAGCGAGGTTACTGGGTTGGTGAGATTACTGGGTTGGTGAGGTTACTGGGTTGGTGAGATTACTGGGTTAGTGAGGTTACTGGGTTGGTGAGTTTATTGGGTTGGTGAGATTACTGGGTTGGTGAGATTACTGGGTTAGTGAGGTTACTGGGTTGGTGAGATTACTGGGTTGGTGAGGTTACTGGGTTAGTGAGATTACTGGGTTAGTGAGGCTATTTGTTCAGTAGTCCAACAATGAAGGAAATAATGTTGGATTCTGCTGTGGAAAAGGTAATGGGGAAAGTAGAGCAAGTTTCAATGGAAAGCATTTAGAAAATATCATTAATATAAGTATGGGAAAAAGAAAAATAATGAAATGTGAAAATACTGAAAAATTGAAGACAGCAAATTTCCTGAGTTTTAATGGGATGTGGCCCAGGAGTACTGGAATTAAGATGTGGCAGGTAAACAGGAAAGAAGCAATGGAAGACTTTCAATGAGGAGATAGTTTGAGAATAAAGAGAACAAATATTGGAAGGATAAAAGGGAGCCTAGCTGATAAATAGTCAAAAGAAGGACGGACCCAGTTAGTGACCCAAAAGAAAATCTTTTTTATTGAAATTGAGAGCATGTCTGTGCTATAAAGTGAAATATTCGCGTTTGTTGTTACTGAAGATAGGGATGCTATAATTCTCAATGGGAGACGGAAGAGTGTTTGTAGAGACACAAAGAGGTGAAGAATTATTTGAAAGGTTTGTGGTGTCAAAGTCACCACTTTTGCTTGGCTATACTAACCCCCAGATTTCTCATTAATTTCATCCAACTGACTATTGTTTACAGGTGAACGCAGGCAGTGAGTTTGATCAGGATTAATGAGCTTGCTTCATGTCCAGTGAAGTGGTCTGACTGAGAATACCAAACAGATCATAGGATCATTGCATTACAAAAGGAGGCCATTCCGCCCATTGAGTCTTTACTTTCATCATCCTACCCAGGCCCTATTCCTGTAACCCCACATATTTAGCCTGTTAATTCTCCTAACAGTAGGAACAATTTAGCATGGCCCATTCACCTAACCAACACATCTTTGGATTGTGGAAGGAAACTGGAGCACCCAAAGGAAACCCATGCAGACACGGGGAGAAAGTGCAAGCTCCACACAGCCACCTGAGGTTGGAATCGAACCCAGGTGCCTGGTGCTGTGAGGCAGCAGTGCTAACCACTGTGCCACCGTGCTGCCCGTTTTTCCCTTCTGTGGTGTGAGGAACTAATTCTACTCCATGCCTACTGAGATTGAACAATTCAGCCCAGATCAGGCATTGAGTCTGCGAGGTATTTTCATTCATTTTTCAGATCATGGTGAAGTTAATGAGAGTTCTGAGTCCTTCAGACTAATCCTGAAGAGACTGAGCACCTTCCTAATGAAGAATATTTGTGTTGCTGTCTCCCTGATGTCTGGCTCATTGGGAGGGTGTGGATGTGGTGAGAACGACAGAACCACACGGAAAGTCAAATTCCCAGAAAATATAAATATTTTACAACTCAGCTGTTCTGTATAAAAAGGAAACATGTGAAGCACTCTTGTGGTTTGTGAAGAATTCAGCTAACTTCACAGCTTCTCCTCATTCACTTACCCAGTAGCTATGTACTGTTTTTCCGAAGCGTATCCTCACATAGATGCTTTTTCCCTTTGGGGACTAATGAGCAGGTAGTGGGGGAAGGAATTCTGAGCAGCTTATCAGCCCATTGAGTAGCATAATCAAAGTTGCCTTTGTGACCAACAAGCTCTGACATTGGACTCAAACCCAGAACTTCTGGTGCCAAAAGACCCTTTATTTGTTCATTCATGGGATATGGGTGTCGCTGGTTGGCCAGCAGTTATTGCCCATCCCTAGTTGCCCTTGGAACATTGTCGAGAGCCAGCTACATTGCTATGGCTCTGGAGTCACATCTAGGCCAGGCCTGGTAAGGACAGCAGGTTTCCTTCCCTAAAGGACATTAGTGGATCATGCAACATGGGAGGTAATAGCGTAGTGTTATTGTTGCTGTAATTCAGACAGCCAAAGTAATGCTTTCGGGACCTGGGTTTGAATCCCACCATAGCAGATGGTGAAATTGAATTCAGTAAAAATCTGGAATTGAAAGTCTAATGAAGACCATGAAACCATTGTCGATCGTCATAAAAAAAATAACCATCTGGTTCACTACTGTTCTTAACTGGTCTATATGTGACTCCAGACCCACAACAATTGGTTGACTCTTAAATGCTCACTGAAATGGCTGAGAGAACTATTCAGTTCAAGGGCAAGTTGGCATGGGAAACAAATGCTGGCCCAACCTGCAATGCCCATATCCCGTATCGACTAGCTTCAATCCAGATTGCAAGGTAAAAACCAACAGCACCCAGGCCAACTATACAGGTGAATGAGGGGATACGAAGACACAATGAGAATAAATGAAATAAAAATCATTTCAGACCTCAGTGTGTGTGTGGATGGGGGGATGGCGTGTGTGTGTGTGTGGGTGGAGGGAGCATGTGTGTGTGAGGGGTCTGCATATGTGTGGGTGGGTAGATGGGTGTGTGTGTGTGTGTGTGTGTCGTGCATGCAAAAACTAAAATCCCACCCTCAGCCCTACCCCACACATTTACCCTACTAATCTCTCTGACATACACATCCCAGGACACCAAGAAGCACTTTATGATGGCCAATTAACCTAACCTGCACATCTTTGGATTGTGGGAGAATACCAGAGCACCTGAAGGAAACCCACACAGACACGGGGATAATGTGCAAACTCCACACAGACGGTGATGCCTACCATTGTCAAATAGCTACTCATACTGGATGCCGACACTGACTGGCAAAGAATGAGTGTTTGGATGAATACTGGGGGTCAGGGGGGATTATGAGAGGCTCGGGTGTGGGAGATATGGAGCAACAATGAACAGCCTTCTAACAGCAGAGCAGAAAAAACAGCAAAATACAGGTGTCAGGAGCTGAGAGTGAGCGGACAGTGAGTGTGTTTGTCATTACTACAGTGCTAAACTGTTCTGCTCCACATGCCAGTGTTTGCAGTGAACGCTGTTATTCTAGGCCCTTGTTTCTCGCTTTGAAACTTTGTAAGAATGTCGGCTTCAGTCGCAAACCACTTCCTAAGCAGTTCAGCAATGAGTAAAACAAAAAGCAAACATACATGTCCCTGGGGTTTTTATAGCCTTTCAGCACCAGCTGGTGGACTGATTGTCCTCACCCTATCAGATTAAATTCTCTCCATCGTGACTGGGTGCCTGGTCTCTGCTGTCCTTAATACACTGCCCAATCCATGGATTTGAGCCAGCTCTAAGGTCCCAGCAACTCCAGAAGTGTTCACTGTTTGACACCAGGATTCCGCTGACTGTGTAATTTCCTTCTCTGCTTTAGCAATTCCCAGGTTCATTCATTTACAAATGAGAGAGACCATTCAGCCCATCTTAACCTCTCCTTCTAAATGGCCTTACAGTCTGCCCCTCAATGCTGAATCTATTTTTTTGAATAGATTTGATTTTCTCTTTGTTTTGATTATTGTCACACACATATTAACATACAGTGAAAAATATTGTTTCTTGCGTGCTATACAGACAAAACATACCAATCATAGAGAAGGAAACGAGAGAGTCCAGAATGTAGTGTTACAGCCATAGCTAGGGTGTAGAGAAAGATCAAATTAATGCAAGGTAAGTCCATTCAAAAGTCTGACAGCAGCAGGGAAGAAACTGTTCTTGAGTCAGTTGGTATGTGACCTCAGACTTTTGTATCTTTTTCCTGATGGAAGAAGGTGGAAAAGAGAATGTCCAGAGTGCGTAGGGTCCTTAATTATGCTATTTTGCCAAGGCAGTGGGAACTGTAGACAGAGTCAATGAATAAGAGGCTGGTTTGTGAGATGGATTGGGCTACATTCACAATTTTTTGTAGTTTCTTGCGGTGTTGGGCAGAACGGGAGCCGTGCCAAGCTGTGATATAACAGAAAGAATGCTTTCTATGGTGCATCTGTAAAAGTTGGTGAGAGTTGTAGCTGACTTGCCAAATTTCTTTCGTCTTCTGAGAAAGTAAAGGCATTGTTAGGCTTTCTTGGAGAGGCGAAGGTTGAGAGGCGACCTGATAGAAGTTTATAAAATGTTGAGAGGAATAGATAGGGTGGACTCTCAGAGGCTATTTCCCCGGGTTGAAATGGTCGCTACGAGAGGACACAGATTTAAGGTGCGGGGAGGGAAGTACAGAGGTGATGTTAGGGGTAAGTTTTTCACTCAGAGGGTGGTGAGTGAATGGAATCGGCTGCCGTCATCGGTGGTGGAGGCGAACTCGCTGGGGTCTTTTAAAAGACTTCTGGATGAGTATATGGGGTTTAATGGGATTGGGGGTTATAGATAGGTCTATAGATTGGTGGGGTTGATGTGATCGGCGCAACTCGAGGGCCGAAGGGCCTGTTTGTGCTGTAATGTTCTATGTTCTATGTTCTTAACTATAGTGTCAGTATGGGGGACCAGGACTGCTTGTTGGTGATCTGGATACCTAAAAACTTGAAACTCTTTCTACTTCATCCCCTTTGATGCAGACAGGGGTGTGTTCCACTCTATTTAAAATATTAGTCACTCCCTAAGTGAAGAATCAACAACAGTAGCTTGCATTTATATAGCACCTTTAATGTGAGCATTTCACTACAGCATTATTAAACAAAATCTGACACTGAGTGACATCAGGGGAGGTGAGTTGGTAGTGCTGTGACTGGATAATAATGATGTGGAGATGCTGGCGTTGGACTGGGGTAAACACAGTAAGAAGTCTCATGACACCAGGTTAAAGTTAATACTCCAACCTGGTGTTGTGAGACTTCTTAGGGATGGTACTCCAGAGGCCCAGGCTCTTCCGGAAGGATGGGTTTAAATCTCACTACTGCGGCTGGTGGAATTTAAATTCAATTAATAAATCTGCAACTGAAAGGTAATAAATCAATTATCATAAAAGCCAATCTGTCGCTTTTGGGAGAGAAATCTACTGTCCTAACCCAGCTTGGCCTACGTGTGACTCCAGACCCACAACAATGTTCAAAATTCTGAGGTACGGAGGGATTGTTCCCAAAAGGATCATGAAAGAAAGGACGCAGATTTATGGTGATTTGCAAAAGAAGAAAATGTGATTTAAGAAAAAGTTTTTTCACACAGTGAGTGGTTCAGGTTTGTAATGCACTGATTGGCAGCATGGTTGATACAGACCCAATTGAGGCATTCACGAGGGCATTAGATGATTATTTGACTAGAAACAATGCACAGGGATATGAGGAAAAGACAGGGGAATGGCACTAAGTCATGATTTTTCTATGGAGAGCTGATGCAGACATGATGGGGTAAGTTAGGGGTAAGTTTTTCACTCAGAGGGTGGTGAGTGAGTGGAGTCGGCTGCCGTCAGTGGTGGTGGAGGCGAACTCGCTGGGGTCTTTTAAAAGACTTCTGGATGAGTATATGGGGTTTTATGGGATTGGGGGTTATAGATAGGTCTGTAGGTTGGTAGGTGTTGATGTGATCGGCGCAACTCGTGGGCCGAAGGGCCTGTTTGTGCTGTAGTGTTCTATGTTCCTTGATGGGACGAATAGAACATAGAACATAGAACATAGAACATTACAGCGCAGAACAGGCCCTTCGGCCCACGATGTTGCGCCGACCAGTTACAAAACAATGACCCACTAGCCTAAACCAATCCCTTTTCATCCATAAACCTATCCACAGATCTTTTAAACGCCCCCAAACTAGGTGCATTTACAACTGCAGCTGGCAGGGCATTCCAGTCCCTCACCACCCTCTGGGTAAAGAACCTACCTCTGACATCTGTCCTATAACTACCCCCCCTTAATTTAAAATCGTGCCCCCTCGTGCTAGCTTTCTCCATCCTAGGAAAAAGGCTATCACTATCTACCCTGTCTAAACCTCTAATCATCTTATATGTTTCAATGAGATCCCCTCTTAGCCGCCTTCTTTCCAGCGAAAACAACCCCAAATCTCTCAATCTCTCCTCATAGGATCTCCCCTCCATACCAGGCAACATCCTGGTAAACCTCCTCTGCACCCTCTCCAAAGCCTCTACATCCTTCCTGTAATGTGGGGACCAGAACTGCACACAAAACTCCAAGTGCGGCCGCACCAGAGATGTGTACAGTTGCATCATGACGCTGCGACTCCGAAATTCAATCCCCCGACCAATAAACGCCAAAACTCCGTATGCCTTCTTAACAACCTTATCTACTTGATTCCCAACTTTCAGGGATCTATGTACACATACACCTAGATCCCTCTGCTCCTCCACACTATTCAAAGTCCTCCCGTTAGCCCTATACTCGTGGGCCGAAGGGCCTGTTTGGTAATGCTGCAACTTTACAGGACCCTCGTCAGGCCTCATTTGGAGTACTGTGCGCAGTTCTGGTCGCCTCACTATAGGAAAGACGTAGAAGCTATTGAAAGGGTGCAGAGGAGATTTACAAGGATGTTGCCTGGACTGGGAGGCATGCCTTATGAAGATAGGTTGAGGGAGCTGGGACTCTTTTCCCTGGAGAGGCGAAGGTTGAGAGGCGACCTGATAGAAGTTTATAAAATGTTGAGAGGAATAGATAGGGTGGACTCTCAGAGGCTATTTCCCCGGGTTGAAATGGTCGCTACGAGAGGACACAGATTTAAGGTGCGGGGAGGGAAGTACAGAGGTGATGTTAGGGGTAAGTTTTTCACTCAGAGGGTGGTGAGTGATTGGAATCGGCTGCCGTCGTCGGTGGTGGAGGCGAACTCGCTGGGGTCTTTTAAAAGACTTCTGGATGAGTATATGGGGTTTAATGGGATTGGGGGTTATAGATAGGTCTATAGATTGGTGGGGTTGATGCGATCGGCGCAACTCGAGGGCCGAAGGGCCTGTTTGTGCTGTAATGTTCTATGTTCTATGTTCTATGTTCTATACTCAACACATCTGTTATTCCTACCGAAATGAATTACCTCACACTTCTCCACATTAAACTCCATCCGCCACCTCTCAGCCCAGCTCTGCAACCTTTCTAAGTCATCCTGCAAACTATGACACCCTTCCTCACAATCTACCACACCTCCGACTTTGGTGTCATCAGCAAACTTACTAATCCACCCAACTATACCCTCATCCAGATCATTAATAAAAATTACAAACAGCAGTGGCCCCAAAACAGATCCCTGAGGCACACCACTTGTAACCGAACTCCATGACGAATATTTCCCATCAACCACCACTCTCTGTCTCCTATCTGCTAGCCAATTCCTGATCCAATTACCTAGATCACCCCCAATCCCATACATCTGCATTTTCTGCAGAAGCCTACCATGGTGAACCTTATCAAACGCCTTGCTAAAATCCATATACACCACATCAACTGCCTTACCCCTATCCACCTCTTTGGTCACTTTCTCAAAGAACTCGATAAGGTTAGTAAGGCATGACCTACCCGCTACAAAACCATGCTGACTGTCTCTAATCAACTCATTGCTTTCCAAATAACTATAAATCCTGTCTCTAATAATCCTTTCCAAAACCTTACCCACCACAGAAGTAAGACTCACCGGTCTATAATTCCCAGGGAAGTCCCTTCTCCCCTTCTTAAACAATGGGACAACATTTGCTGTCCTCCAATCTTCTGGTACTATACCAGAGACTAACGACGACCTGAAGATCAGAGCCAGAGGCTCCGCAATCACCCCTCTTGCCTCCCAAAGAATCCTAGGGTAAATCCCATCTGGACCAGGGGACTTATCTATTTTCAATCCCTCTAAAATATCCAGCACATCCCCCGTATCAACTGCAATACTATCTATTACACACCCCTGCACCCCAGTGTCCTCCTCAGCTACATTCCTGTCCCCTTGCGTGAACACCGAAGAGAAATATTGGTTCAACGCCTCTCCAATCTCCTCCGGTTCCACACACAACTTCCCTCTACTGTCTGTAACTGGCCCTAATCTTGTCCTAACCAACCTTCTGTTCTTGACATACCTGTAAAACGCCTTAGGGTTCTCCTTAATCCTATCAGCCAAAATCATCTCATGCCCTCTTTTAGCCCTTCTTAACTCCCTCTTCAACTCCCTCCTAGCCAATCTAAAACTTTCTAATGCACTACCCGTGCCCTCAAGCCTCATCCGAACATAAGCCTCCTTTTTCTTCCTAACCAATGAATCAACTTTTTTGGTGCACCACGGTTCCCTGGGCCTACCAAATCCTCCTTGCCTGACAGGGATATACTTATCACAGACCCGCAATAGCTGCTCCTTGAAAAATCTCCACATCTCGGATGTTCCCAGTCCCTGTAATCTCCCATTCCAACCAATGCTTCCTAATTCTCTCCTAATAGCCTCATAATTACCCTTCCCCCAGCTGAAACTACTGACCCGAGGTTCATGCCTATCCCTTTCCATCACTAAGGTGAACGTAATCGAATTGTGATCACTATCCCCAAACTGTACACCAACTTCCAAGTCTAGCACCTGGTCTGGCTCATTACCGAGCACCAAATCCAATATAGCCTCACCTCTCGTCGGCCTATCTACATACTGAGTCAAAAAACCTTCTTGCACACTTTGAACAAAAACTGACCCCTCTAACGAGCCAGAGCTGTAGCAATTCCAATCTACATGAGTAAAGTTAAAGTCCCCCATAACAATTACCCTATTACTTTCACTCCTAACAAGGATCGTCTCCGCAATCCTTTCCTCAACCTCTCTAGAACTTTTTTGAGGTCTATAAAAGACTCCCAACAGGGTGACCTCTCCTCTCCTATTTCTAATCTCTGCCCATACTACCTCAACAGACAAGTCCTCATCAAAGTTCCTCTCTGACACTGAGATACAGTCCTTGACCAATAATGCTACCCCACCCCCCCTTCTACCTCCTTGTCTACTCCGATTAAAGCATTTGTACCCCGGGACCTGCAACATCCATTCCTGACCCTGCTCTATCCAAGTCTCTGAAATGGCCACAACATCGAAGTCCCAGGTACTGGTCCACGCTGCAAGTTCATCCACCTTATTGCGAATACTCCTCGCATTAAAGTATACACATTTCAAACCACATTCCAAACCCTGTTCCGCCCCTCCCCCGCAATGCCGTGCATTGCAGTCCCCATCTAAACCCCCCTCACTTTCACCCCCTCTACTCAGGATCCCACCCCCCCTCTGAATCAGTTTAAACCACTCCGCATAACCTTAACAAATTTACCTCCCAGGATATTTGTTCCCCTTTGGTTCAGGTGAATCCCATCCCTCTGATAAAGGTCCCACCTTCCCCAGAATGGCCTCCTTCAGCGGTGTAACAATTCTGTGGTTGACTCTTAACTGTCCTCTGAAATGTCCTAGCAAGCCCTGTGGTTCAAGGACAGTTAGGGACGGCTAACAAATCCCTTGCCAGGGATGCCCACATCCCAGGATAAAATAAAGGGAAAAGAGAAGAATGTATTAGGTCAGATGATGTAAATGTGGTCACAGGGTTAGATTTGGAGTATTGTTGTAGCGAGGGTGAGAGACTGGGAGGTGTAGGGAGTGAATTACAGAATATCAGGCCTCACTAGCTAAAGGTGAGAGAGTGAGAGGAAGGGGGGAAAGGAGGGGGGAAATCTGGGGGAGTGCAGAGATCTCGGAGATTGTAGAGCTTTATCGTCAGTCTCTAACTTAGAACCCTAGAACTTAGAACCCTACAGTGCAGAAACAGGCCCTTCGGCCCATCGAGTCTGCACCGAACACAATCCCACCCAGACCCAATCCCCATATCCCTACACATTTACCTGCTAATCCCTCTAACCTACACATCCCAGGACACTAAGGGGCAATTTTAGCATAGCCAATGAACCTAACCCGCACATCTTTGGACTGTGGGAGGAAACCGGAGCACCCGGAGAAAACCCACGCAGACACGAGGAGAATTAACAGCTTTCCGAGTTTGAACCTGTTCCCTCTATCTGAATTCCCTTGCTCGGATGGAAAGGAAGATTGTGTGGGGATCTGCTTTGGGGAAAACCTCATTGATGCCTCCGCAATCAGTGAGAAGGGAGTAGAGGTTTGGAGAATCCCTCTCCGAGTCTGTTCAGTAAAGTTGGATGCACTCAGGCCTGGCTACTTGGTTGCGGGCCTTCCTGCAACTACTCTGGCTCTGCGCTCCCGGGTTATATCAATCCTGTTGTTGAATCCTCCCTGTCTTGAACTTGTCTGGGCAGGTTATTTTGGAAAAGACTGCCACCAGCTCTGTTGTCTGATTGGTTTTTAAATCCCGCAGTAATTAGAGAGCAGTAAAGTTGTTACGATCGAGTTCGCCGTGTGAAACAGCAGCTCATGCGTAAATACTTCAAAAGGAGGAATATTGCAGTACAACAGAGAATGTGCAGGAGTGAGTGGGTCTAGCTCCATCTAAGAGACTTGATGAGCTGAATTTCTGCACTACACAATCTTGCCAATCCACCATTGCTGCTGAATTCAAACAGAGAAACTCAGTGACATTCTAAACAACCACCCTGATCCAGAATGGTTGGGTTTGGGAGCAGCAGGACAATAGATAAGGTTGTTGAGTATGTGGAGCTTTGTGTATTTTATGGTGGATGTTGCTGAATGTTTTACTCTGAGCTGTGTATCCTGCCTTTTCCATCAGAATCAAGTTTCTAGCACTTTCCAGATTGTGCTGTTCCGGAGATGGGTGAGATGAGCAGGATGGAGATGTAACTATTTGGAGCTGCAATTTGTGAGTGGGATGGGCTGTTGTTATGTATATTGTGAAAAGGTATCAGACGGGAGGCAATACTAATGAATGTGTAGAGGAGAGGGGAGGGGATGTGACCTCAGGTTGGTGCAAGGTCACAGCCTGATTCAGGAAACCTCAAATCCAACTGGAGTGAATGTTCCTGCGAGATCCAAAGGGATCTTCAGGCCTTGAGAGAGTTGGTGGATCCATGGGATCTGTTAGTCTATTCCAAAGAGCAGGGTCCAAGCCACAAGCTATAAACTGACTGGTAAAAGGATGAAATCTTAACTCTGTTTAGGACTGGCAGTGTCAGCAAAGAGCCATTCTCATCTCCCACCCCTGTCCTGCAAGAGAACTTAATACAACTATTGTTTCTTCAGTTTTCTTCACAAGCCCCATATGTGTTTTTAAATGGATCAAAAGCACAATAAAACTTCTGATAAAGTTTGAGCCCACACTTTACAGCTGATCGATTTGGTGATTGTTATATTCGAGAGGAGGAAGTCCAAAATGACACCCCTTATTTCAGGAAGTAGATCAAGTTCCCAGCTTTAAGTTTGGTTCAGCCCGAGGACAGAGATCGTTCTGGAATGTGGAGTGATGGAGTGCTCACCCCTTTGCTTTGGTCTCTGACCATGAATTGAACTGAATGTTCAACTGAGGAGATTTCAGATCCCACTGGGAGCTACTTTCAGAGCATTCCTGTTCAAAAGCTGATTGATCCAGAACTTTCTACAGTGTTAAATTCTATCAGGCAGGAATGGGGGCAGATTCTACATGAGGTAGAAACACTGGTAAAGACCAACAGGGTGTAGATTCTATCTGATCCACACATGTCGAGGGGGTGCGAGGTTTGAACACTCATCTGGGTTGAGTGTTTTTTTTCATTCCTTTCTTCCTGCCTTTAGGACCTTGGTGTAACTTAAGGATGATTTTCCCGCTCCCACTCCCATAGCAACATAGAAAACAGGTGCAGGAGTAGGCCATTCAAGCCTGCACCAACATTCAATACGATCATGGCTGATCCTGCACTTTCAGTATCCCAATCCCACTTTCTCTCCGTACTCCTTGACCCCTTTAGCCACAAGGGCCATGTCCAGCTCTCTCTAGAACATATCTAATGAACTGGCTCCAACAGCTTTCTATGGTAGAGAATTCCATAGGTTTGCAACTCTCTGAATGAAGAAGTTCTTCCTCATCTCAGTCCTGAATGGCTTACCTCTTAGACTGTGACCCCTAGTCCTGAACTTCCCTAACATCAGAACATTTTTCCTGTGACGAGCCTGTCCAGCCCCATCAGGATTTTATATGTTTCTATGATGTCACTCTCATTCTTCTAAATTCCATTGAGTACAAGCCCAGTCTTTACAGCACGATGGCACAGTGTTAGCACTGCTGCCTCACAACACCCAGGACCCAGGTTCAATTTCAACCTTGGGTTCACATTGAAGAAATCAGTTACAAACTGACCAATTTTAATAAAATGCTTCCTCACAGTGTTAAAATGCTGGGGCTGGAGGAGGTGAAAGGGGGATTTCCAGCCCTCAGTGGAAGGGAAGTCCCATTCTGGAATGCCGGCGTCTGTTCCCTGCAGAACCAGCACTCAGTAATGGGGGGGCTGCATTAGTCCCATGGTGTTAACAACAACGGATCCCGGATCCGAGCACTTCTGGGATTTTGGGGCAGGGCGGGATCAGGATACCCTGGGGAGGTGGACAGCTTAGAGGTGCGAGAGTTGATTTTGGAGGCCAGGCACAAAGGGGGTATGATCTTAGGGGTGTGCTGCCTCCCCAATACACATACTGAATGATCATTTATGGACTGATGGACAGATTGAAGAGTTAATTTCAGATTTCAGATTTTTCTGATTGATTGTGTGTTAGTTGCAGAGCAATAGCTGAGTACCATAGAACTATAGAATCCTACAGTGCACCAAGGTTCATACAGTCTGCACTGACTCTTTGAAACAGCATTTCACCCAGGCCTTCCCATCCGTCCTAACCCCGTAACTCCATGCATTTAGCATGGCCAGTCAACATAACCCGCACATCTTTGGACTGTGGGAGGAAACCAGAGCAGCTGGAGAAAACCCACACAGACATGGGGAGAACGTGCACACTCCGCACAGACAATCACCCGGGGCTGGAATTGAACTCAGGTCCCCGGCGCTGTGAGGCAGAGGTGCTAACCACTGTGCCACCGTGCCGCATCACTTTAAAATTTATGGAGTGAAATCAGAAAAACCCGCCTCACAAGGAGGAGTGAAATCTGGAACTAACTCCCTCATTTCAGAGCCAATTGGAATTTTCAAGGTTGAGATAAAAGGAATTTTGTTGCCTGATGGAATCATGGGATATGAATCTAAGGTGGGAAAATGGAGCTAAAGTAAACATCACCACTGACTGATTGAATGATAGAATAGGGATAAAGGGCTGAATGGCCTATTCCTGTTCCTAAACCTTATAACAGTAAAAAGTCTGACAACACCAGGTTTTAGTCCAGGTTTGGACTAAAACCTGGTGTTGTCAGACTTTTTACTGTGTTTACGCCAGTCCAACGCCGGCATACCCACATCATGACTACTACCTAGTCATGATGTGGGTAGGTAGTATATACCAAGGATAGGAGGAAATCTTTACCTCTCGTTTGTACAAGACATTTAGATAAAGGAGGATATTTTTGATGGGTTGGAGCAAACTAAGAAAAAAACATAGTAAATATCACAGAAACTCAGCACACATCTTTCCCAGCCCAAAATCCCAGCTCAGACTCCAGGTATCGTTGATCTGCTACTTAATGATGCCATGATGTGGAGATGCCAGCGTTGGACTGGGGTAAAGACAGTAAAAAGTCTGACAACACCAGGTTTTAGTCCAACCGATTTATTTGATAATATACTCACAAGCTTTCGGGGTTTGTCCCTTGGTCAGGTGAATGGAGAGTTCTGGCCTCAGACAGAACATATAAAGCACAGACAGTTTACAGATTACTGATTAGAATGCGAATCCTTACACCTAACCTGCTGTTCAAGACCTGAAGTGGCTGACAGTGCTCCTTCCACTCACATTATCAGCCACCTCAGGTCTTGAACAGCAGGTTAGGTGTAAGGATTCGCATTCTAATCAGTAATACAAAGAACAAAACAAAGAACAAAGAACAACCCAGCACGGGAAACAGGCCCTTCGGCCCAACGAGCCCGCGCCGCCACATCATCCTGCACCTATTCTACCCTGCATATCTATGAATGGAACCCTACTCAGTCAGATTCAGGGAAGAAATAGTGTCAATTTGGTAAAAACCGATTAGCCTGAGAGCACATTTTGGGGGTGTGGGAGGAAACCGGAGCGCCCGGAGGAAACCCACGCAACCACAGGGAGAATGCAAACTCCCACAGACACAGGCCCAAATCCATGTGCCTGCACAGCCAGCAGTGCTAGTCACTGAGCTGTTGCGGCGCCCATCTACTGGTCCAGGATCAAGCACAAACACCGACATGAAGTTCTAGGCCACTCCTGGAACTTCCAAGAGCAGCCCAGGCACGACCCGCCGTGTGAATGCCCCTCGTTTGACACGAGGTGGACCTCCACCTGTGGAATAAAGTCAAAAATATTAATCTTACAGCCTGCCTTTCCGGTGTCTCCCGAGGTTTAACCCTATTTAATATCCCCTACCATATCCCTCCATTCTCGTTTCACTCATGTGCCTATCTAACTGCATCTTAAACGAGTCCAACGTTCCTGTCTCCACCACCCTACTCGGTAGCGCGTTCCAGACCCCTACAACTCTCTGCGTAAAGAACCTTCTTCTCACCTCCAAATTATACCTCTCCCCCCTCACCCTTAAATGATGACCTCTCGTGTTTGTATCCAGTCTAGGGAGCAGTCTCTCACTATTAACTCTATCCATTCCCTTCATTATCTTATATACTTCTATCATGTCCCCTCTCAATCTCCGCCTTTCCAAGGAGAATAGTCCCAGTTTCTTCAACCTCTCCTCGTAACCCAGACCCCCATGCCAGGCAACATCCTGGTAAACCTCCTCTGCACCCTTTCCAGAGACTCCACGTCCTTCCGGTAGTAAGGTGACCAGAACTGGATGCAGTACTCCAAATGCGGTCTAACCAACGTTCTGTACAACTGAAGCATTAGACAGCAGCTTTTATACTCTATGCCCCTTCCTATAAAGGCCAACATCCCATAAGCCTTCCTAACAACCTTCTCCACTTGTGATGCAACCTTCATGGATTTGTGAACCTGCACTCCCAGGTCCCTCTGTATGTCTATACTCCTAATCGGCCTCCCTTTAATCTCATAGCTCCTCTCTGCATTATTCCGTCCAAAATGCATCACCTCGCATTTGTCAGGATTAAATGCCATCTGCCACCTATCTGCCCACTGCACCAACCTATCTATATCCTGTTGTATCACCTGACAATCCAGTTCCGTACCCGCCAACCCTGCCATCTTGGTGTCATCAGCAAACTTGCTGATCACATCACCTACGCCCTCTTCCAAGTCATTTATGAAGACTACAAAGAGGAGAGGTCCCAGTACTGAGCCCTGCGGCACACCACTGGTCACTGGCTTCCAGCCCGACAAGGTCCCCTCCACAGCTACCCTCTGTCTCCTATTTCCCAGCCAGTTCTCAATCCACTTAGCTACCTGGCCTCGTATCCCATGCGCCTTAACCTTTTCTACCAGCCTACCGTGAGGGACTTTGTCAAACGCCTTACTGAAATCCATATAGATGACATCAACGGTTCTCCCATCGTCAACCGTTTTTGTCACCTCCTCAAAGAATTCCACCAGATTCGTAAGGCAAGACCTCCCTCTAACAAAGCCATGTTGCGTATCCCTAATCAGATCGCAACGCTCCAAATGCTCATACATCCTATCCCTAAGTATTTTTTCCATTAACTTCCCTACCACCGACGTCAAACTCACCGGTCTATAATTCCCAGGGTTATCCCTACTGCCTTTTTTGAACAACGGGACCACATTTGCTACCCTCCAGTCTTCTGGGACCTCACCTGTGTCCAAAGAAGAGACAAAGATTTGCGCCAGAGGCCCAGCAATTTCATCTTTCGCCTCCCTAAGCAGCCTGGGATAAATACCATCAGGCCCCGGAGCTTTATCCGTCCTTACGCTACCTAAAAGCCCTCGCACTTCCTCTCTCGTAATAACTATATCCTGCAAATAAACCTCCACTCCCTCCAAGAGACCACACGATTCCGAACCCCTCTCCTTTGTGAATACCGACGCAAAGTATTCATTCAGGAGCTCCCCCATCCCCTCCGACTCAATACACAACTCACCACTCTTGTCCCTAAGAGGACCAATTTTCCCTCTAACTACTCTCTTGCCTCTGATATAGGAATAAAATGCCTTTGGATTTTCCTTAATCCTACCAGCCAAAGCCATCTCATGCCCTCTCTTCGCCCTTCTAATTCCCCTTTTTAGCTCCCTCCTACTCTCGCTGTATTCTTCCAGCGCACTCTCCGTACCCATTTGTTTTGACCTAACATACGCCTCCCTCTTCTTCCTGACCAAGTCTTCAATATCCTCCGTAATCCACGGCTGTCTAATCCTTCCTTTCCCATCCTTTCGCTTAACCGGAACATACCTCCCCTGCAACCATTTCATTTTGTCCCTAAATGCCTCCCACTTGCCAACCGTGGACTTGCCAGCTAAACTGTCTGTGTTTTATATGCTCTGTCTGAGGCCAGAACTCTCCATTCACCTGACGAAGAGGGAAACCCCGAAAGCTTGTGAGTATATTATCAAATAAATAGGTTGGACTAAAACCTGGTGTTGTCAGACTTAAAGATGCACCAGGGCATTCTTAGAGAAAACTTCTCTCTGCCTCTGTTTTCCCCATCACTATCTCTCATTCCCTTCTCTCTCTTTTTGTCTCCATTTTCCCTGTCACTGCCTCATTCTTCCTGTCTCTGATTTGTCTCTTTCTTTTTACAATGTAATACTCTTGACCCCCACCACTCTCCTTCACCATCTCTCTCACTTTTCGTCCTCTGTGCTCCTGTCCTCTCTCTTTCCCACCAATTCTTAACCTTCTTCTTCACTTAACATTTCACTGCCTGTTGCACACCTGACTGCATAAACTGAATATGACATTATTGTCAATAATTTGTCTGTGCAACAGCTTTGTGTGTTCATATGAAGCTATCAGCTTAGCTCTCCTTGCTGCATGACTTCTGAAGGCGAATAAAACAATTAAAGTCAAAATTGTTGGTGGAAATGGCAGCCTATTGCTTCTTTTGAAAGCGTTCCTGATTTAATATACAAATAATGTTGCAAGAGACTCATAAAAGTGCAAAAGAGAGGTGAAGAGAGGAATAACATCGTATGTGGGGTAAAGTAGGTGAGATTTCAAGCTAACTGCAAGAAATCTGTATGTTGTGAGAAAGAGTGAAATTAGGCCCCATTAGAGTGGCACGTGTAATAGACAGAAACTTTAGAGAAAGCAGATAAGCATCAGGGAACAAGGAGAAATGTAAAAAATATATCAATAGAGGAGGAATTGGTTAGGTAAGTTATAAAATGGTACTGGAGAAAATAATGAGATTCAGATAAGTTTACTGGAATCTCAGTTTCCACTATATTTAGCAAGGGAATAGATGAAGGAATAGAGAGTTGTTTGTCAAAATTTGCTGATGGTACTATCTTGGCAGGCACAGTGAACACTGCATGTAACAGCAGAAACATGTATGTTTATGTTGAGAGATGAAGTGAGTGGATGTCTCTGGTTGATGTATCGTGCAGAGTGATCAGTCTGCTGGTGACCTTTTGCTCTCACTGCTGGCTAGTAATATAACCATTACACAAGGTGAGCTGAGTGGGGAAACCTCTCCAGACACTGACTCTTCATGGCCACCCACATGAAGTGGAGATCCCGTCGATCCAGAGTAAACTACAGGGAAGTCAGAGGGTGCCTTGACACTCTGACACATGACAAACTGACCTATTGGTATCTAGTAACATCCACAAACTAGACCCCCCCAACAAAGGGGAAAAAGCCCAACTGCCTTGTGGATGTCTTGGGAGAGAAGGAGTTTGAGGGAGTAAATCCTGACAGCAAATCCAGAGTGGAGTCCTACAGGTTTTTTTAAAATTTGATTTGATTTATTATAGTCACATGTATTAACTATACAGACAAAACATACCGTTCATAGAGAAAGAAACAAGAGAGTGCAGAATGTAGCGTTACAGTCATAGGGTGTAGAGAAAGATCAACATAATGCAAAGTAAATCCATTCAGAAGTCTGACAGCAGCAGAGAAGAAGCTGTTCTGAGTTGGTTGGTACGTGATCTCAGACTCTTGTATTTTTTCCCTGGAGGAAGAAGGTGGAAAAGAGAATGTCTGGGGTGCATGGTATCTAAATTATGCTGGCTGCTTTGCCAGG
Organism: Prionace glauca; assembly: GCA_037974335.1. Taxonomy (NCBI): domain Eukaryota; kingdom Metazoa; phylum Chordata; class Chondrichthyes; order Carcharhiniformes; family Carcharhinidae; genus Prionace; species Prionace glauca. The sequence continues at coordinate 14,405,182 of CM075734.1, forward strand.
CAGCAGGAAGTGTAGACAGAGCCAATGGACGGGAGACTGGTTTGCGTGATGGATTGGGCTACATTCATGACCTTTTGGAGTTCCTTGCAGTCTTGGGCAGAGCAGGAACCGTTCCAAGCTGTGATACAACTAGAAAAAATGCTTTCTATGGTGTATCTGTAAAAGATGGTGAAATTCGTAGCTGACATGTGAAATTTCCTTAGTCTTCTCAGAAAGTGGAGGCGTTGATGGGCTTTTTTAACTATAGAGGACCAGGACAGGTTGTGATCTGGACACCTAAAAACTTGAAGCTCTTGACCCTTTCTACTTCATCCCTGTTGATGTAGACAGGGGCATGTTCTGCTTTACGCTTCCTGAAGTCGATGACAGTCTCTTTCATTTTGTTGACATTGAGGGAAAGACTATTGTTGCCGCACCAGTTCACCAGATTCTCTATCTCATTCCTATACCGTGTCCCGTCATTGTTTGAGATCCGAACCACTACAGAGGTGTCGTCGGCAAAGTTGAAAATCAAATTGGAGCTGTGGAGAAATAAATTCAACACCCCCACCCCTGGTCAGTCAGAGGACTTGAAAGGGATCTTCTCACACCTGCAGCTTCTGAGCAAGAGAAAGGGGAATCCCTTCTGCAGAATGAAATGCTGCAGGAATTTGGAAGTCTGCCAGGTACATAGATCCCTGAAAGTTGGGAGTCAAGTAGATAAGGTTGTTAAGAAGGCATATGGTGTCTTGGCGTTTATTGGTAGGGGGATTGAATTTAGGAGTCGCAGCGTCATGATGCAACTGTACACAACTCTGGTGCGGCCACACTTGGAGTTTTGTGTGCAGTTCTGGTCCCCACATTACAGGAAGGATGTGGAGGCTTTGGAGAGGGTGCAGAGGAGGTTTACCAGGATGTTGCCTGGTATGGAGGGGAGATCCTATGAGGAGAGACTGAGGGATTTGAGGTTGTTTTCATTAGAATGAAGGTGGCTACGAGGGGACCTTATTGAAACATATAAGATGATTAGAGGTTTAGATAGGGTGGATAGTAATAGCCTTTTTCCTCAGATGGAGAAAGCTAGCACGAGGGGGCATAGCTTTAAATTAAGGGGTGGTAGTTATAGGACGGATGTCAGGGGTAGGTTCTTTACCCAGAGAGTGGTGAGGGATTGGAATGCCCTGCCTGCTGCAGTTGTGGATGCGCCTAGTTTGGGGACGTTTGAGAGATCCGTGGATAGGTTTATGGATGGAAAGGGTTTGGTTTAGGTTAGAGGGTCATTGTTTTTTAACTGGTCGGCACAACATCGTGAGGCCAACAGAGAATTCCGTTCTGTGAGCCTCACCCATCCCGATTCCATGTTCTATGTTCTATGTTCTAGGTGCACAGGCAGCATATTTACCTTTGTCCAGGGATGGTAAAAGGCTGGAAGTCTAGCAACCCACATAAGCCTGTGTATGTTCTGCAAATTGATTCTGAGGAGCAGTTTATATCTATGGGGGAATATTGCTTAAACTGGAACTAATAGAGATAGCTAGCAGTTAAGAATTATAACTTGTCATGTTTAAGTATTTCAACCGGTGAAAGTTACTAATTCTTTTTAATAAAGTTTGTTTTAATAAAAACTTCCTAGTGGATGAATGGAATCATACTGGGAGTGAAATAACTTACGCTCACACTAATGCCAAAATCAAAAATAGTTGGAGTCCAGACTAACTTCAATATATGGTTTGGAGTTTCTGATCTGATCCTTAACACCAATCTGTACAGATCCACATTGCACAGACCCACTCTTCCTAGTAAAATTCATCATCTCACATTCTTCTGCATTGAACTTCATCTGCCACCTATTGGCCCATTCCACCAACTTGTCCATGTCCTTAAGTTCTACACTGTCTGCTTCATAGTTTAAGATGTTTTCAAATTTTGTGTCATCCACAAACTTTGAAATTGTCCCCTGTGCACCAAGATCTATATCATCAATATATATCAGAAAAGCAAGGTTTCAAAACCAATCTCTGGGAAATACCAGGACAAACTTCCCTCCAGCCTATTGAAGATTCATTGACTATTACTCTCTACTTCCTGTTATTCGGCTAATTTAGTGACCATGTTGCTATTGTCCCTTTTATTCCAAGAACTATAGTCTTTCTCAAGTCTGAAACTGTATTGAATGCCTTGCAAGAATCCACAAACACCACATCGACAGCATTATCCTCCTCGAGCCTCACAGTTGCCTCTTGGGAGGTGTGAGTTGAGTGGATGACAGCCGCATCCCATAAAGAAATGCTCTACGGCGAGTTTGCTATTGGCACGATACTAATGGGTCGGCCAAGTCTGGGAAACCTCAGGTTGTCCAAGATTAAGAGATAAGCAATCAGAAAGGACATGGGGAAGGCAGAGGACAAAAATAACCAGATAGTGGAAAAGGGAGGCCAATGGGAGGAAGATAAATTAGTCGATCTTAGGCTAACATTTCTCAGCTGTGCCAGATGTGGGAGGGGCTGCCAATTAGCCCGTAACAGACAATGTTCAATCCAGATGTGACGTACACTCTGGATTCAATTCCCTGTCTCCTGACCTAGACTGATACTTAATTCAGTTGCAGTTGGTATTCATGTGGGAGGGAATGAGATCATCCACTCTGTATCAAAAGAATTGGTAAACTAGGAGCTGTGGATGAACAAAGGGATTTAAAAAATTAATCTCCAGCAAGGCCAGCATTTATCGCCCATCCATAATCACCCTTGAACTGAATGTCTTGTTCGGCCAACCCAGAGGGCAGTTAAGAGTGAACCACATTATTGTGTGGTCTAGCCGACAGTTGCATGTAGGCCAAACCAAGTAAGGACGGCAGATTTCCTTCCCTAAAGGACATTAGTGAACCAGATGATTTTTTTTACAATTGATGATAGTGTCATGGTCATCATTCATGCAGTGACAGTAACTCAATGGCATCACCTCCCTCAGGGAGCTTGAATACACAAATCACGGGAGAGTGGTGGGCAGCTCCAAAAGGGAATCAAAAGATAAATAAAATGTTGATTTTTACATGTTGGATTGGGGGCAGGGTGGGTTGGGGGGTCTATTCGGTCTATTATATACACATCCTTATACATATTCTCTGTAAGGTACATGCCCTTATACTCTCTGTAATATATATACCCATATATATACTGTCTGTAATGTACATACCCTGTAATGTACACAAATACCATCTGTAATTTATACACATATACCCTCTGTAACGTAAACACCCTCATACATACTCTGTTATGTACACACCCTTTGTAATGTACCCATCCTTTTATGAATCCTCCGTAATGTACACAGTGTGCATACTGTCTATAATGTTCACAACCTTATGTATACCTTCTAATTTTCACTTGTGTATGCAGTCTGTAATGTATACACTGCTATATATGGCTTGTAAAGTATACATATACATTCGTATATGTATACTTTACGTATACATTCTGGAGGTACATACCCTTATACACACCCTCTGTAATGTACATACCTTATATATTCACGCTCTTTAATGTACATACCCTTATATAAACACCCTCTACAATGTGCATACCTTTATGTATATTCCCCTGTAATGTACACACCTTTATACATACCTTTGTAATGTACACACTGTTGTACATATGTCTGTAATGAACACACCCTTGTATATGCCCCCTGCAATGTACACACGCTCTGTAATGTACACACCCCTTAAAAAAACCCTCTGTAATGTACACACGTTCTGTGATGTACACATGCTTATGTATACCTTCTAATGTATACATCCCTGTGTATACATTAGTGTACACAACCTTATACATAACCTCTGCAATGCACACACCTTTATACATATTTCTTTCCACAGACCCTGTGTAATGGACACATAATTTTCTCTGCGCTGTGCAACTTGTACATCATTATTTGTACCCTCTATAAAGTACAGACACCTATATATACCCACTATATAATCTACACACAAAGAACAAGGACAAAGAAAAGTACAGCACAGGAGCAGGCCCTTATAAGAACATAATAAGGTCCTATGAGGAGAGACTGAGGGATTTGAGGTTGTTTTCGTTAGAAAGAAGGCGGCTAAGAGGGGACCTTATTGAAATATATAAGATGATTAGAGGTTTAGATAGGGTGGACAGTGATAGCCTTTTTCCTCGGATGGAGAAAGCTAGCACGAGGGGGCATGGCTTTAAATTAAGGGGTGGTAGTTATAGGACGGATGTCAGAGGTAGGTTCTTTACCCAGAGGGTGGTGAGGGATTGGAATGCCCTGCCTGCTGCAGTTGTAAATGCGCCTAGTTTGGGGGCATTTAAGAGATCCATGGATAGGTTTATGGATGAAAAGGGATTGGTTTAGGTTAGAGAGTCATTGTTTTGTAACTGGTCGGTGCAACATCGTGGGCCGAAGGGCCTGTTCTGCGCTGTTATGTTCTATGTTCAATAAGAAATAGGAGCAGGAGTAGGCCATCTAGCCCTTCGAGCCTGCCCCGCCATTCAATATGATCATGGCTGATCTGTCGTGGCTCAGTTCCACATTCCCGCCCTCTCCCCATAACCCTTAATCCCCTCGTTTATCAAAAACCCATCTACCCGTGTCTTAAAAATATTTAGCGAGGCAGCCTCCACCACTTCAACGGGCAGAGAATTCCAGAGATTCACCACCCTTTGAGTGAAGAAGTTCCTCCTCAACTGCTTTCTAAACCGCACCCCCTTTATCTTGAGGCTGTGCCCCCTAGTCCTACTGTCCTTTCTGAGCGGGAAGAGTCTCTCCATCTCTATCTTATCCATCCCATTCATCATCTCATATGTCTCAATGAGATCTCCCCTCATTCTTCTAAACTCTAACGAGTACAAGCCTAGTTTATTCAGCCTCTCCTCATAGCTCAACCCCCTCAACTCCGGCATCAGCTTACTAAACCTCCTCTGCACTCCCTACAAGGCCAAAATATCCTTGCGTAAGTGCAGTGACCAAAACTGCACACAGTACTCCAGCTGCGGCCTCACCAATGCCCTATACAGCTGCAGCAAGACCTCCCTACTTTTATATTCAATCCCCCTCGCTATGAAGGCCAGAATCCCATTCGCCTTCCTGACCACCTGCAGGTTGGGTTTTTGCGACTCATGCACAAGGACCCCGAGGTCCCTCTGCACCATCGCCTGCTGCAGTTTTTCGCCCCGTAAGTAATAGTCCTTCCTACCATTATTCCTACCAAAGTGGACCACCTCGCACTTGCCAACATTAAATTCCATTTGCCATTTCCTGGCCCATTCGCCCAGCCTATCTAGATCCTTTTGCAGACTCTCCACACCCTCTGCACAATTTGCCATTCCACCAATCTTGGTGTCATCAGCAAATTTCGACACCCTACACTCGGTTCCCTCCTCCAGATCATCTATATAAATGGTAAATAGCTGAGGCCCCAGCACCGACCCCTGGTGCACCCCACTAGTCACCATCCGCCAATCCGAATAGCACCCGTTGACCCCCACTCTCTGCCTCCTATTTGACAGCCAATCCTCTATCCACGCTAACACCCTACCCCCAACTCCATGTCCCTCGACCTTCTGCAATAACCTCTTGTGAGGTACCTTGTCAAACGCCTTCTGAAAATCCAGAAAGACCACATCCACCGGCTCTCCTGTATCCACCGCCCTAGACACATCCTCATAGAACTCCAGTAAATTTGTCAGACACGACTTCCCTTTAACGAAACCGTGCTGCGTCTGCTCTATCAAGCAATTCCCTTCAAGATGCCTCGCAATTTCCTCCTTAATGACAGATTCTAACATTTTACCTACAACTGACGTTATGAAAATAATATAAATATTTTCATAAGACCGTATAACACAGGAAGTGGCCACTCAGCCTACCATGTCTATACTGGCTCCTTTAAAGAGTTGTCTAATCAGTTCCCTCTCTTCCCTTTATTCCTTCTCCACATCCCTACTAATTTTACATTTCCGATATCTCTCCAATGCCTGTTGAAAGCTTCCCTTGAACCTGATTCCACTGGCCTTTCAGATACTGCCAACCAAAAACTCTCTGTGGAAAAGTGAATTCTCCTCAACCGCTCCTCCCCCCCCCACCCAGTTTAATTAGACTAGTTTCCCACTCAACAATGAATTTATAAAAGGCCAGTCAGTGGGGGAACACTCTGTTCATTGGATAGGAGTGATTTAACAAAAGGTGAGTTGGTAACCTGTGCTAACCTCCTAAAGTAAAGGAGTATGGAGCTGAATGCAACAATACATTCTGTCCAGCTCAACGATTGATTTCCAAAGAAAGGCCAAACACCTGTACCAACCACACAGTGTTGAATAAGTAATATTCTATGGGTTTAAATGAGGGGCAGTGTTGCGAGAGTTGATCTGAAAACAGGAAATAGTAAACTGTTTATTAGGGTTTTTAAATAACAAGCACTATTCGGGACTATAAAAACATGTTATAGATTAAATATTTGTTCAACTACAAAGTGCAAGTAAAAAAGAGAAAGAAGTATTTAAAAGCAGAGACCAGGATGACAAAGGTACAAAGAGGTATTCATAATGAACCCTAACAGTGGACATGGAACAAAGGCACTAGGCCACAGTGTGAACATTCGCATAGCAAAATAAACATTAGATCTTTTTAATATTCAAACAGTCAGTTAGACTTTTGGAGTTAGCTTGTTACTCTTGGCCATTACCTCTCAGTTGCTTGCTGTCCTTGGCCAGATCTAGCCTTGGACCTGCCTTCACAAAGAATGCTAAGTGGTTTTAGTGGTGTTGAATCCTTTCTTTTCTGGGATTGATAATATGATTATCCCGTCGTTTACACTGTAAATGTGACAATGAGATTGCAGGCAACTCTGAGTTTGTCATCATGGTTCAGCCACTGGAATTACTCAAAGATCTATCTGCTGATAGAGAGTGTGGTCTAAATGGTGAACAGATAGGAAATGCTATCTGGGGACATAGATGCTGATGTGCTATTGACATCAGTTAGTCATGTATTAGACTTGGAGAGGGAGAGGTTGAAACCAATCCTGGGAGCTATATACCTACTGAATAACTTGTTTGGTTGCAGTATGTTGAGCAGATACATGAGTACAACTACAGACTAAGAACCAAGTCCCATGCATAGATTAGATGGATCAGCTCAGGAAGAAAGCACCTTTTTGTTCTGGAGTATTCACTTCCTCACTCAATCTCCATTTAGTTCAACTAGTTTTCTTATTCCTTTCCCCAAGATGTTTATCATGGTGATGACTGCATTGGGGATACTTTACTAGGGTGTAGCTGTATAGGCTACCATGGTGATGGCAGCAACTGTAGTGAATTACCATGGTGATGACTTGCAGTTATGGTAAGTTACCTTGGTGATGACTGTAACTGGGGTATGTTACTGTGGTGTAACTCAGATACATTACCTTGGTGATGGCTGTAACTGGGGTATGTTACTGTGGTGTAACTCAGATACATTACCTTGGTGATGGCTGTAACTGGGGTATGTTACTGTGGTGTAACTCAGATACATTACCTTGGTGATGGCTGTAACTGGGGTATGTTACTGTGGTGTAACTCAGATACATTACCTTGGTGATGACTGTAACTGGGGTATGTTACTGTGGTGTAACTCAGATACATTACCTTGGTGATGGCTGTAACTGGGGTATGTTACTGTGGTGTAACTCAGATACATTACCTTGGTGATGGCTGTAACTGGGGTATGTTACTGTGGTGTAACTCAGATACATTACCTTGGTGATGACTGTAACTGGGGTATGTTACTGTGGTGTAACTCAGATACATTACCTTGGTGATGACTAACTGGGGTATGTTACTGTGGTGTAACTCAGAAACATTACCTTGGTGATGGCTGTAACTGGGGTATGTTACTGTGGTGTAACTCAGATACATTACCTTGGTGATGAATGTAACTGGGGTATGTTACTGTGGTGTAACTCAGATACATTACCTTGGTGATGACTGTAACTGGGGTATGTTACTGTGGTGTAACTCAGATACATTACCTTGGTGATGGCTGTAACTGGGGTATGTTACTGTGGTGTAACTCAGATACATTACCTTGGTGATGGCTGTAACTGGGGTATGTTACTGTGGTGTAACTCAGATACATTACCTTGGTGATGACTGTAACTGGGGTATGTTACTGTGGTGTAACTCAGATACATTACCTTGGTGATGACTGTAACTGGGGTATGTTACTCTGGTGTAACTCAGATACATTACCTTGGTGATGACTGTAACTGGGGTTTGTTACTGTGGTGTAACTCAGATACATTACCTTGGTGATGGCTGTAACTGGGGTATGTTACTGTGGTGTAACTCAGATACATTACCTTGGTGATGACTGTAACTGGGGTATGTTACTCTGGTGTAACTCAGATACATTACCTTGGTGATGACTGTAACTGGGGTATGTTACTGTGGTGTAACTCAGATACATTACCTTGGTGATGGCTGTAACTGGGGTATGTTACTGTGGTGTAACTCAGATACATTACCTTGGTGATGGCTGTAATTGGAATATGCCACTGTGGTGTAACTCAGATACATTACCTTGGTGATGACTGTAACTGGGGTATGTTACTGTGGTGTAACTCAGATACATTACCTTGGTGATGACTGTAACTGGGGTATGTTACTGTGGTGTAACTCAGATACATTACCTTGGTGATGACTGTAACTGGAATATGCCACTGTGGTGTAGTCTGTGTCTTGAATATGGATCTCTGGAACCAATATTTACATCCCAAAATCAGAGGATGAGTAATCTGAGGGTGACTAATCCCAACACAAAACAGGAATCAGACTGCTTCTGTAGGTTACTGTACCACACCATGCAGGGCTGCAGTCAACAGAGGAGAAATGATCCGATTCACAGCTGCAGTGGAGGCAGCTCCAGCTTTTTGTCTGAACTCAGTGTCAGGTTCGTTTATTGGACACCTTGGGTGGGGGGGAGGAAGGTAGGGGGTGCTGAGAGACTGAGGCTGTGTGGAGTTTGCACATCCTCCTCGTGTCTGCATGGGTTTCCTCTGGGTGCTCCAGTTTCCTCCCACAGTCCAAAGATATGCGGGTTAGGCTGATTGACCATGCTAAAACTGCCCCTTAGTGTCCTGAGATGTATAGATTAAAGGGATTAGTGGGTAAATGTGTAGGGATAAGGGGATAGGGCCAGGGTGGGATTGTGGCTGGTGCAGACTCGATGGGCTGAATGGCCTCTTTCTGCACTGTAGGATTCCTATGATTCTATGAACACCACAGGCTTTCTCTTCTCCCAATTTGAGCTAGACTTTGCAGGAGAGAATTAGATAGGACTTTTTTCCCAGAAAGGGCAGTGTTAATCCAAAAGGGGTCAATTGGATCTCTCAGATTTTAGTCCAATGGGTTATCAAAGAGTATGAAATAAAAGTGGATGGTGTTCAGATCAAATAGCTTTAAAAATGATTGCAATTGTTTTAATTATTGTTCTTCATTCATGACAGATGGTCATGTCTGAGTGCAGATTGTTTCACTGTGACAGTTAATGTTTTTGTTTATTTTTGTGGCAAGTGAGCATTGCTGACTAGACCAGCATTTATTGCTCAGTCCTTGTTGCCCTTGAGAAGGTGATGTTTCCATAAAACATTAGATAGGGGTGATGGGTAGAGAGGTGGTGTTGAGATGGCAGCGTGGGCTCGTTGGGCTGAAGGGCCTGTTTCCCAGGCTGATTTTGTTCTTTGTTCTTTTGTTCTTTGTGATGGTAAGCTGCCTTCTTGAACCACTGCACTTCCACAGTGTTGTTGGTGAAGGAGTTTGAGAATTTTCACCCAGTGAGAGTGAAGGAACAGCAATATATTTCCAAGTCGGGATGGTGAGAACTTGGAGGGGAGTCTCCAGGTGGTGCTGTTCCCAGGTATCTGCTGTTCTTGTCCTACTAAATGGTAGTGGTCGTGGGTTTGGAAGGTGCTTCCTAAGAAACCTTGGTGAGTTCCTGCAGTACATTTCGTAGATGATATACACTGCTGAAATGTTCACCGATGATGGAAGGAGTGAATATTTGTGGAAAGGGCAGCAATCAAGCTGGCTGCTGTATCTTGGATGGTATGGAGCTTCATGAGTGTTGCTGGAGCTCCACCCATCCAGGCAAGTGGAGATTATTCTATTATATTCCTGACTTGTGCCTTGTAGATGTTGGACAGGCTTTGGAGAGTCAGGAGGTGAGTTATTCACCGCAGGATTCCTTGCCCATGACCTGCTTTTGTAGCTACAGCATTTATATAGAACATAGAACATAGAACATTACAGCGCAGAACAGGCCCTTCGGCCCACGATGTTGTGCCGACCAGTTACAAAACAATGACCCACTAGCCTAAACCAATCCCTTTTCATCCATAAACCTATCCACAGATCTCTTAAATGCCCCCAAACTAGGTGCATTTACAACTGCAGCTGGCAGGGCATTCCAGTCCCTCACCACCCTCTGGGTAAAGAACCTACCCCTGACATCTGTCCTATAACTACCCCCCCTTAATTTAAAATCGTGCCCCCTCGTGCTAGCTTTCTCCATCCTAGGAAAAAGGCTATCACTATCTACCCTGTCTAAACCTCTAATCATCTTATATGTTTCAATGAGATCCCCTCTTAGCCGCCTTCTTTCCAGCGAAAACAACCCCAAATCTCTCAGTCTCTCCTCATAGGATCTCCCCTCCATACCAGGCAACATCCTGGTAAACCTCCTCTGCACCCTCTCCAAAGCCTCTACATCCTTCCTGTAATGTGGGGACCAGAACTGCACACAATACTCCAAGTGCGGCCGCACCAGAGATGTGTACAGTTGCATCATGACGCTGCGACTCCTAAATTCAATCCCCCTACCAATAAACGCCAAGACTCCGTATGCCTTCTTAACAACCTTATCTACTTGATTCCCAACTTTCAGGGATCTGTGTACACATACACCTAGATCCCTCTGCTCCTCCACACTATTCAAAGTCCTCCCGTTAGCCCTATACTCAACATATCTGTTATTCCTACCGAAATGAATTACCTCACACTTCTCCACATTAAACTCCATCCGCCACCTCTCAGCCCAGCTCTGCAATATAGCTAGTCCAGTTCAGTTTCTGGTCAATAATAACCCCAGGTTATTGATGGTGGGAGATTCAGCAATGGTAATGCCAAGAGGAAATGGTTTGATCCTCTCTCGTTGGAGATGGTCATTTCCTGGCACTTGTGTGGTACAAATGTTGTTTGCCACTTGTCACCCACTTGTCATCCAGATCTTGCTGTATTTGGACATGGACTGCTTCAGTATCTGAAGAGGTGCGAATGATACAGAACATTGTGCAATCATCAGCGAACATCCCATCTTCTGACCGTTTGGTGGAAGGAACGTAATCGATGAAGCAGCAAGATGGCTTGGCCTAGAACCAAGCACTAAGAAACTCCTGCAATGATGTCCTGAGATGAGATGATTGACTCCAACAATTACAACCATCTTCCTTTGTGTCTGGTATGAGTGGAACCTGTTTTTCCTCTGACACCAATTGATTCCCATTTTGTTAGGGCTCATTGATGCCGCACTTAATCAAATGCTGTCTTGGTGTCCAGGACAGTAACTCTCACCTCACCTCTGTTTGTGGTTCAGTGGAAAAGCATTGTAGACAGTGAGGAATGAAGTTACAGTTTGCAGAGGGACATAGATAAGCTGCAGAGCTGGGCTGAGAGGTGGCAGGTGGAGTTTAATACGGAAAAGTTTGAGGTGATTCACTTTGGTAAGAATAACAGGAGTACAGAATTTAGGGCTAATGGAAGGACTCTTAGTAGTGTTGATGAGCAGAGAGATCTCGGGGTACATGTGCATAGCTCCCTGAAAGTTGGCACTCAGGTTGATAAGGTTGTTAAGAAGGCGTACGGTGTGTTAGCTTTTATTGGTAGAGGGATAGAGGGATCAGAGCCGTGAGGTCATGTTACAACTGTACAAAACTCTGGTGCGGCTGCACTTGGAATATTGTGTACAGTTCTGGTCGCCGCATTATAAGAAAGATGTGGAGGCATTGGAAAGGGTGCAGAGAAGGTTTACCAGGATGTTGCCTGGTATGGTGGGATGGTCTTATGAGGAAAGGCTGAGGGACTTCAGGTTATTTTCATTGGAGAGAAGAAGGTTACGAGGTGACCTGATTGAGGCACACAAGATGATCAAAGGATTGGATAGGGTGGACAGTGAAAGCCTCGGATGATGATGGCTAACACAAGGGGATGTAACTTTAAATTAAGGGGTGGTAATTATAGGATGGATGTCAGAGGTAGGTTCTTTACTCAGAGGGTAGTAAGGGCGTGGAATGCCCTGTCTGCAGCAGTTGTGGACTCGCCAACTTTAAGGGCATTCAAATGGTCAGTGATAGGCATATGGATAATATTGGAATAGTTTAGGTTAGAGGGTTATTAGATTGGTTCCACTGGTCGGCGCAACATCGCGGGCCGAAGGGCCTGTACTGCGCTGTAATGTTCGATGTTCTATGAAATACTGTCCTCTGAGTGCGGCTGGGAGCATTCGAGCCCCACACAGAGACTGGGACATAGACACCAAGGCTGATATTCCAATGCAGGACTGAAGCAGTCTTTCAGATCAGACATCAAACTGAGGCTCCAGCTGCCCTTTCAGGTAGGTGTAAAATATCCCTGGCTGTTATATTGAAGATGAGCAGGGGAGTTCTCACCAATTCTCATCATGGGCAATATCTACCCCTTAATCAACATCACAAGAACGGATGATGTTTGTTATGATGTTGCGGTTTGTGGGAGCTTGCTGTGCACAAATTGGCTGCCCTGTTTCCCATCACAACTTCACAGAGTCAGACTCATATACATCATTACAAGCAGTTGTGAACGAAGCCCAGTCCATCACTCAAACCGGCCTCCCGTCCATTGAATCAGTCTAGACTTGCTGCTGCCTTGGAAAAGCAGCCAGCGTACTCGAGGACCCCTAGCAACTGTCTTCCGTTGAGAAAAAGATACAAAGTCTGAGGATACCTACCAACTGACTCAAGAACAGCTTCCTCCCCACTGCCATCAGACTTTTGAATGGTCCTATCATATATTAATGATCTTTCTCTGCACACTAGTAAAAACTGTACCACTACATTCCACACCCTCTCCTTCTCTATGAATGATATGCTTTGTCAGTTTAGCGCACAAGAAACAATACTTTTCAATTATACCAATGCATATGGCAATAAATCAAAACAATTACTGAGCCAGAGGTAGCGCCTTACAGTCAGTCTCAGTCTCCCCCTTGATCCCCCTTGCTGCTACAATTTCAATCCCGTCAAACATCCACATGCTTCCATCCAGCTCATGGACAATGAGTTCAAGCTTATTGCCAGTCACTGTGTAAAAATGTTATTCCCCCACATTCACCCTGTTTCTTTCATCCAAAATTTTAAATCTCACCCCCCCCCCCCCCCCTCCCCCAACCCCTCCATCAACCTTCATCAGCCTTAGTGCCAATCCATTATTGGGAATATGTTTCCTTCTCTGTCTTAACATTTACCCCTCTACCACCCTCTCCCCACAATCTCCTTTATCCCAAACACAATCCCAGCTTTTCCCAGCTCACTTTGTGACTAAAATTCCCCATCCCCGGAGCTATCCTGATGAATCCCAAGGGATTTTATACATACGTTAGGAACAAGAGGGTTGTCAGAGAAAGAGTCGGACCTCTCAAGAACAAAGGAGGGGAATTATGCTTAGAACTCAAGGAAGTAGGTGAGATCCTAAATGAATACTTTGTATCAGTATTCACAAAGGAGAGGGACACATTGATTGGTAGTGTCTCAGAGGAAGTATAGACCCGGTAGAATAAATCACAATTACAAGGGAGGAAGTGTTAGGTGTTTTAGGAAGGATTAAGGTAGACAAATCCCCAGGGCCAGATGCCCTAGATTACTGAGGGAGGTAAGAGATAAAATTGCTGGGCCTCTAACAGAAATCTTTGTTTCTTTATTGAACACAAGTGAGGTCCCAGAGGATAGCAAATGTGGTCCCGTTGTTTAAGAAGGGTAGCAAGGATAACCCGGGTAATTATCAGCCAGTGAGCTTGACGTCCATGGTAGAGAAATTTTTGGAGAAGATTCTTAGAGGTAGGATCTATAAACATTTAGAACAGAATAGTCTCATTAGCGATAGACAACATGGTTTTGTACGAAGGAGGTCATGCCTCACAAATTTGGTTGAGTTTTTTGAGGAGGTGACAAAAACGATTGACGAGGGAAGGGCCATGGATGTCGTCTATGTGGATTTTAGTAAAGCGTTTGACAAGGTCCCTCATGGCAGGCTGGTGCAAAAGGTTAAATCTCATGGGATCAAGGGTGAACTAGTTAGATGGATTCATAACTGGCTTGGCCATAGAAGACAGCGGGTAGCAGTGGAGGGGTCTTTTTCTGATTGGAGGTCTGTAACTAGTGCACAGCTCTGTACTGGGACCTCTGCTGTTTATGATATAGTAAAAAGTCTGACAACACCAGGTTTTAGTCCAACCTATTTATTTGATAATATCCTCACAAGCTTTCGAGGGGACTGCCTCTTCGTCAGGTGAATGGAGAGTTCTGGCCTCAGACAGAGCATATAAAGCACAGACAGTTTAGAGATTACTGATTAGAATGCAAATCCTTACACCTAACCTGCTGTTCAAGACCTGAAGTGGCTGATAATGTGAGTGGAAGGAGCACTGATCACAGGTTAAAGAGATGTGTATTGTCTCCAGACAGTACAGTAAGTGAGGTTTATATATATAAATGACTTGGGAAAAGATGTAGCTGGTCTGATTAGTAAGTTTGCGGACAACACAAAGATTGCTGGAGTTGCAGATAGTGACAAACATTGTCAGAGAATACAGCAGGATATAGATAGGCTGGAAAATTGAGCAAAGAAATTGCAGATGGAATTTAATCCAGATAAATGCAAAGTGATGCATTTTGGTAGATCTAATGTGGGGGGAGTTAGAACATAGAACATATAGAACATAGAACATTACAGCGCAGAACAGGCCCTTCGGCCCACGATGTTGCGCCGACCAGTTAAAAAACAATGACCCTCTAACCTAAACCAATCCCTTTTCATCCATAAACCTATCCACAGATCTCTTAAATGCCCCCAAACTAGGCGCATTTACAACTGCAGCAGGCAGGGCATTCCAATCCCTCACCACCCTCTGGGTAAAGAACCTGGACGAGGCAGCTTTAATTTAAATTAATTATCAGGGCCACACGGTGAAGCCTTTCACTGTTTGCTGAAGCAGAGAGAGAGAGCTAAGAATTTACCTGTTAAAAACCTGTTTAAAATAAGTTTAAAGCACTTTGTTCTTTGTAGAACTGTTTAAAGCATTTATTTTATTGTATTTACTGTTAGTTTAGAACCGAGTTGTGGACGAGCCTGCTTCAAATCAGCGCCAGGTTTAAAAGGAGGCCTGGTGTAGACAGCGGGCAGCGTCTGAGCGGGCAGTGGAGTGAGAGGGAAGCAGAGTGAGCTAATAGGGCTTAATATCAAAAAGGGCTGGAGGGGAAAAAAGGACAGGTGAGTTCGTTTGAAAAAAAACAAGGAAGAAAAAAAAAATTTTTTTTTTTCCAATACTACTACAGCAAGAAACAAGGAAAAAATTTTTTCACATAAAAAATTACAGTGAATAATGGAGGGGCATGTGATGTGTGGTTTCTGTATGATGTGGGAACTGGTGGACCCCAGGGTCCTTCCCAGTGACCATGTCTGCAGTAAGTGCAGGTTGCTGGAGGAGCTCCAGCTCAAGGTGGATGAGCTGGCCTCTGAGCTACAGACACTGAGGCTCATCAGGGGGAGAAAGGGTGCCCCTAGACTGGCTAAATCTAAGGGTCAGGGACAAAAGGGGGCTGCTGGGAGGAGGAAGGGGGGTGAGGAGCAGAGGCCTCAGCCTCTTAACCTGCATAACAGGTTTGAGGTTCTTGCTTCCAGTCTGGAAGAGGACGAGGCAAGAGAGGTTGGTGAGCAAACTGCACACGGTACAGTGATGCAGCAGGACATAGGCAAAGAGAAGGGGAAAAGGAACGTAGTAGTGATTGGGGATAGTGGGGTGAAGGGTATTGACACTGTCCTTTGTCACAATGACAAAGTGCACAGAAGGGTGTGTTGTCTGCCTGGTGCTCGGATACAGGATGTCGCAGCTGGGCTGCAGAGGAATCTGGAGTGGGAGGGTGAGAACCCAGTCGTTGTAGTACATGTGGGTGCCGGCGACGTAGGCAAAATGCGGACTGAGGATCTGGGAAGGGAGTATGAGAAGCTGGGAATGGAATTAAAAAGTAGAACCGACAAGGTGGTTATCTCTGGGCTACTGCCTGAACCGAGGGCAGACGGGCGTAGGGTTGATAGGATAAAGGAAGTAAATGGGTGGCTCAGGGATTGGTGTGGGAGGAATGGGTTCGAATTTATGGGGCATTGGCACCAGTATTGGGGTAGGTGGGACCTGTTCGGGCAGGATGGGGTTGGTCTGAATCATGCTGGGACCAGAGTGCTGGCGAATCGAGTAAAGAGGACTGTAGACAGGGCTTTAAACTAATTAGGGGGGGGAGGGTGCGAGGGTAGGTGACCCAAGAGGTCTAAAGTTAAGGATAGGGTACAGGTAAGGGAAGAGGCCAAGGATGTCCCAATTGGTGGCGTTACGGCAAGTAGGGTCCAGGTGAAGGCTGGGATGAAAGCGCTTTATCTGAATGCACGAAGCATTCGGAATAAAGTGGATGAGCTGATGGCGCATATCGACACAAATGGATACGATCTGGTGGCCATTACAGAGACGTGGCTGCAAGGTGACAGGGACTGGGAGATGAATGTACAGGGTTATCAAGTGTTTAGGAAGGATAGGCAGGAGGAAAGAGGGGGTGGCGTAGCTCTGCTGATTAAGGATAGTATCAAGGTGGTAGCAAGGGATGATATTGGAGCCAAGGAGCAGAAAGTGGAATCGTTGTGGGTGGAGATTAGGAACAGAAAAGGGAGGAAGACGCTAGTGGGTGTCGTCTATAGGCCCCCGAATAATGATCTGGAGGTGGGGCGGGCTGTTAACGCGCAAATAAGTGCGGCGTGCAGGAATGGGACGGCAGTAGTTATGGGAGATTTCAATCTGCATATTGATTGGTCGACCCATGTTGGACGAGGTGGGCTCGAGGAGGAGTTCTTGGAATGCTGCCGGGATAATTTCCTTGAACAGTGTGTGTTGGAGCCGATGAGGGAGCGAGCTATCTTGGATCTGGTGCTATGTAATGAGGTGGGTAGAATTAGGGACCTTGCGGTGAAGGATCCTCTTGGAGAGAGTGATCATTGAATGGTGGAGTTTCTGGTGCAGATGGAGGAGGAGAAAGTGGGTTCCCAGACACGCGTCCTTTGTTTGAATAGAGGGGAGTATGGTAGGATGAGAAAAGAATTGGCGAATGTGGACTGGGGGAACGCGTTGGAAGGTAGGTCTGCTGAGGAGCAGTGGAGGATCTTTAAGGAGATCTTTCTTGGTGCTCAGCAGAAATTTATTCCGATGGTTAAAAAGGACAGTAGGAGGAGAGGTAATAAGCCGTGGATAACGAAGGAGGTGAAGGAAAGTGTTAAATTAAAAGCGGAGGAGTTTAGAGTAGCTAAGAGCAGTGGGCGAGAAGAGGATTGGGAAAGGTTTAAATGTCAACAAAGATTGACAAAGAAATTGATAAAGGAGGGTAGGAGAAGCTATGAGGCTGGGCTAGCACTTAATATAAAAAAGGATAGCAAGAGTTTTTATAAATATATAAAAAGGAAGAGGCTGGCTAGGGTAAACGTTGGTCCTTTAGAGGATGAGAAAGGGGAGCTAGTGGTAGGGGATAGGGATATGGCTAAGGTCTTGAATAACTTCTTTGTTTCTGTCTTCACGGAGGAGGACGTGAATAATTTGCCGGGTGTTAGCGATGGAAAGGTGGTAGGAATGGAGGGTCTTAATGACATTACTGTTACTAGAGAGGTGGTGCTCGACAGACTGGAGGGGCTGATTTGGACAAGTCCCCAGGACCGGATGGAATGCATCCGAGGGTTCTGAAAGAAATGGCGGAGGTGATAGTGGATGCCTTGGTGGTTATTTTCCAGACGTCGCTGGATTCCGGGGAAGTGCCGGAAGATTGGAAAACGGCTAATGTTACGCCGTTGTTTAAGAAGGGTGCCAGGCAAAAGGCGGGGAATTATAGGCCGGTTAGTTTAACGTCTGTGGTAGGTAAAATGTTAGAAACCGTCATTAAGGAGGAAATAGCAAGGCATCTTGAGGGGAATTGCTTGATAGGGCGGACGCAACACGGTTTCATTAAAGGGAAGTCGTGTCTGACAAATTTACTGGAGTTCTATGAGGATGTGTCTAGGGCAGTGGATGGAGGAGAGCCGGTGGATGTGGTCTTTCTGGATTTTCAGAAGGCGTTTGACAAGGTACCTCACAAGAGGTTATTGCAGAAGGTCAGGGGACATGGAGTTGGGGGTAGGGTGTTAGCGTGGATAGAGGATTGGTTGTCAAATAGGAGGCAGAGAGTGGGGGTCAATGGATGCTATTCGGATTGGCGGTTGGTGACTAGTGGGGTGCCCCAGGGGTCGGTGCTGGGGCCTCAGCTATTTACCATTTATATAGATGATCTGGAGGAGGGAACCGAGTGCAGGGTGTCGAAATTTGCTGATGACACCAAGATTGGGGGAAAGGCAAATTGTGCGGAGGGTGTGGAGAGTCTGCAGAAGGATCTAGATAGGCTGGGCGAAAGGGCCAGGAAATGGCAAATGGAATTTAATGTTGGCAAGTGTGAGGTGGTCCACTTTGGTAGGAGGAATGGTAGGAAGGACTATTACTTACGGGGCGAAAAACTGCAGCAGGCGACGGTGCAGAGGGACCTCGGGGTCCTTGTGCATGAGTCGCAAAAACCCAGCTTGCAGGTGTAGCAGGTGGTCAGGAAGGCGAATGGGATGCTGGCCTTCATAGCGAGGGGGATTGAATATAAAAGTAGGGAGGTCTTGCTGCAGCTGTATAGGGCATTGGTGAGGCCGCAGCTGGAGTACTGTGTGCAGTTTTGGGCGCCGCACCTGCGCAAGGATATTTTGGCCCTGGAGGGAGTGCAGAGGAGGTTTACTCGGCTGATACCGGAGTTGGGGGGATTGAGCTATGAGGAGAGGCTGAATAAACTAGGCTTGTACTCGTTAGAGTTTAGAAGAATGAGGGGAGATCTCATTGAGACGTATAAGATGATGAATGGGATGGATAGGATAGAGGTGGAGAGACTGTTCCCGCTCAAAAAAGACAGTAGGACTAGGGGGCACAGCCTCAAGATAAAGGGGGGGCGGTTTAGAACAGAGTTGAGGAGGAACTTCTTCACTCAAAGGGTGGTGAATCTCTGGAATTCTCTGCCCGTTGAAGTGGTGGAGGCTGCCTCGCTAAATATTTTTAAGAAACGGGTTGATGGGTTTTTGATAAGAGAAGGGATTAAGGGTTATGGGGAGAGGGCGGGAAGGTGGAGCTGAGTCACGACAGATCAGCCATGATCTTATTGAATGGCGGGGCAGGCTCGAAGGGCCAGATGGCCTACTCCTGCTCCTATTTCTTATGTTCTTATGTTCTTATGTTCTTACCCCTGACATCCGTCCTGTAACTACCCCCCCTTAATTTAAAGCCTTGCCCCCTCGTGCTAGCTTTCTCCATCCGAGGAAAAAGGCTATCACTGTCCACCCTATCTAAACCTGTAATCATCTTATATGTTTCAATAAGGTCCCCTCTTAGCCGCCTTCTTTCTAACGAAAACAACCTCAAATCCCTCAGCCTCTCCTCATAGGACCTCCCCTCCATACCAGGCAACATCCTGGTAAACCTCCTCTGTACCCTCTCCAAAGCCTCCACATCCTTCCTGTAATGTGGGGACCAGAACTGCACACAGTATTCCAAGTGCGGCCACACCAGAGTTTTGTACAGTTGCAACATGATGCTGCGACTCCTAAATTCAATCCCCCTACCAATAAACGCCAAGACACCGTATGCCTTCTTAACCTTATCTACTTGATTACCAACTTTCAGGGATCTATGTACACATACACCGAGATCCCTCTGTTCATCCACACTATTCAGAGTCCTACCGTTGGCCCTATACTCTACACATCTGTTATACCTGCCAAAGTGAATTACCTCACACTTTTCCACATTAAACTCCATCCGCCACCTCTCGGCCCAGCTCTGCAACTTGTCCAAGTCCCCCTGTAAACTAAGACACCCTTCCTCACAATCTACCACACCTCCGACTTTGGTGTCATCAGCAAATTTACTAATCCACCCAACTATACCCTCATCCAGATCATTAATAAAAATTACAAACAGCAGTGGCCCCAAAACAGATCCCTGAGGCACACCACTCGTAACTGAACGCCATGACGAATATTTACCATCAACCACCACCCTTTGTCTCCTATCCGCCAGCCAATTCCTGATCCAATTACCTAAATCATCCTCAATCCCATACATCTGCATTTTCTGCAGAGTTATACAATAAATAGCAGAACCATCAGGAGTATAGAGACACAGAGGGATCTGGGCGTGCAAGTCCTTAAAGGTGGCAACACAGCTGGAAAAGGTGGTGAAGAAGGCATATGGCATGCTTGCCTTTATTGGATGGGGCATGGAGTATAAAAGTTGGTGTATGATGTTGCAGTTATATAGAACGTTGGTTAGGCCACATTTGGAATACTGTGTCCAGTTCTGGTCGCCACACTACCAGAAGGATGTGGAGGCTTTGGAGAGAGTGCAGAAAAGGTTTACCAGGATATTGCCTGGTATGGAGGGTCTTAGCTATGAGGTGAGATTGAGAATGTAAGAACATAAGAAATAGGAGCAGGAGGAGGCCATCTAGCCCTTCGAGCCTGCCCCGCCATTCAGTAAGATCATGGCTGATCTGAAGTGGATCAGTTCCACTTTCCCGCTCTCTCCCCATAACCCTTAATTCCCTTGTCTGTCAAAAACCTATCTCCCGTGACTTAAATATATTTAGCGTGGTAGCCTCCGCCACTTCAACGGGCAGACAATTCCAGAGATTCACCACCCTTTGAGTGAATAAGTTCCTCCTCAACTCCGATCTAAACTGCCCCCCCTCCCTTATCTTGAGGCTGTGCCCTCTAGTTCTGCTATCCTTTCTAAGCGGGAAGAATCTCTCTACCCCTACCCTATCCATTCCTTTCATTATCTTATACGTCTCTATAAGATCCCCCCTCATCCTTCTAAACTCCAACGAGTACAGACCCAGTCTATTTAGTCTCTCTTCATAGTCCAACCCTCTCATCTCCGGTATCAGCCTAGTGAACCTCCTCTGCACTCCCTCCAAGGCCAATATATCCTTGCGCAAGTGCGGCGACCAAAACTGCACACAGTACTCCAGCTGTGGCCTCACCAATGCCCTATACAGCTGCAGCAAGACCTCCCTACTTTTATACTCAATCCCCCTTGCTATGAAGGCCAGCATCCCATTCGCCTTCCTGACCACCTGCTGCACCTGCAAGCTGGGTTTTTGCGACTCATGCACAAGGACCCCGAGGTCCCTCTGCACTGTAGCATGCTGCAGCTTTTCGCCCTTTAAATAGTAATCCCTCCTACTATTATCCCTGCCAAAGTGGATAACCTCACACTTGCTAACATTATACTCCATCTGCAGGTCAGCCCCTTCCTCCAGATCATCTATATAAATGGTAAATAGCTGAGGCCCCAGCACCGATCCCTGCGGCACTCCACTAGTCACCAGCCGCCAATCAGAATAGCACCCATTGATACCAACTCTCTGCCTCCTATAAGACAACCAATCCTCTATCCATGCTAACACCTTACCCCCAACTCCGTGCACCCTAACCTTCTGAAGCAACCTTTTGTGAGGCACCTTATCAAACTCCTTTTGAAAATCTAGAAACACCATATCCACCGGTTCCCCTCTGTCTATCGCACTAGTCACATCCTCACAGAAATCCAATAACTAGGATAAATTGATAACTACAATAACTAGAGTAAACTAGGATTGTTCTCCCTGGAAAGATGGAGGTCGAGAGATAACCTAATAGAAGTTTATAAAATTATGAAGGGCATAGATGAACAGTTGGAAGATTTTTCCCAGGTCGGAAATGATAAACACAAAGGGTCACAAGTTCAAGGTAAGGTGGGTGGGGGGGGGGTGCGGAGTGGGGAGGGGGGCAAGGTTCAATACAGGTATGCAGGAGACTTTTTTATACAGAGGGTGGTGGGGGCCTGGAATGCACTACCAAGTAAGGTGGTTGAGGCAGACACGCTAGGATCATTAAAGACTTATTTAGATAGCTACATGAACAGACTGGGAATAGAGGGATACAAATGGATGGTCTAGTTAAGAACGATCAGTGCAGGCTTGGAGGGCCGAAGGGCCAGTTCCTGTCCTGTATTATTCTTTGTCCTTTATTTTGTTCTCTCAGGAAGTGGAGACCTGTAATGGACACCATGCTCTAGCTGTGGCTGAACCAGAGTTTTGTAAAGGTTTTGGAGTTCTGGTCGCCTCACTATAGGAAAGACGTAGAAGCTATTGAAAGGGTGCAGAGGAGATTTACAAGGATGTTGCCT
This sequence comes from Prionace glauca, assembly GCA_037974335.1. NCBI lineage: Eukaryota > Metazoa > Chordata > Chondrichthyes > Carcharhiniformes > Carcharhinidae > Prionace > Prionace glauca. The sequence goes on from CM075734.1 coordinate 14,427,790, forward strand.
GGACTGGGAGGCATGCCTTATGAAGATAGGTTGAGGGAGCTGGGACTCTTTTCCCTGGAGAGGCGAAGGTTGAGAGGCGACCTGATAGAAGTTTATAAAATGTTGAGAGAAATAGATAGGATGGACTCTCAGAGGCTATTTCCCCGGGTTGAAATGGTCGCTACGAGAGGACACAGATTTAAGGTGCGGGGAGGGAAGTACAGAGGTGATGTTAGGGGTAAGTTTTTCACTCAGAGGGTGGTGAGTGAATGGAATCGGCTGCCGTCATCGGTGGTGGAGGCGAACTCGCTGGGGTCTTTTAAAAGACTTCTGGATGAGTATATGGGGTTTAATGGGATTGGGGGTTATAGATAGGTCTATAGATTGGTGGGGTTGATGTGATCGGCGCAACTCGAGGGCCGAAGGGCCTGTTTGTGCTGTAATGTTCTATGTTCTATGTTCAGCTAGTATTCTTATAAAGCTTGTATTCAATGCTTTTACTAACTTAGCCCCAAATTTGAAAATTACTTAATTGGCTGGACAGCAATTGGGAGTGTTGTATGATTGAGGAGGCACTATACAAATGGAAGATGTCTTTATGTCTTTTAAATCTATTTGTACTGTTTCCTGAACTAATTTGGTGGCTCTTATCTCACCCCTCAAGTCCCCAGTTCACCTTTAAAGTGATGGTTCACCCCTCTTGATCAAGCATATTGTTTCAGCTTGAGTTAGCACAGCAAGAGTTAAAGCAGCAGGAATGGTAAGTGCCCATCCTGAATCCCTGCTTACTTGGCAGGTCAGGGGTTAAAGCATTGGTGATGATGAGATGATTCCGAGTCGGAGTGTGAATTGGCCGTATGGGCAGTCACTGTGGGTTTGCTGTTTAAGTTAGCCAAGAGCACAGTGTTGTAAAGTTCACTCCTCAGTCACAGTTTATGCTCTGCTGACCATGCAGAGCTGCTGTTTATTCAGCAATAGGATGGTTCACTAGGCTGTGGGATAACAACCTGAAGGAGGGTTGGGTTTAGCTGCTCTTCAGTCACAGTCCTCTCCTGGGCCCTGGTGTCAAGTGAATTGCAACAGATTTTGGGCCTACTGGAGGTGTAGAAGTGGCTATAAAAACATGAGAAATAAGACTAAGGGTAGGCCATTGAGCCTGCTCTGCCATTCAATAAGATCATGGCTGAGCTGATAGTGATCTTAACTCCACTTTCCTGCCCCCCCCTCCCAACTGTACTCCTTGGCTCCATCATAAGTCAAACATCTCCTTAACTCAGCCTTGAATATATTCTATCTCCCAGCCTCTTGGAGGCAGAGAATTCCAAACAGCAAAGACTCTCTGAGAAAAGAAATTCCTCTTCATCTCCATCTTAAATGGGAGGTCCTTTATTCTTAAACTGTATTTCCTACTTTTCGATTCTCCACAAGAGAAAACAATCTCTCAGCATCCACCCTGTCAGAATCCTATGTTTCAAGAAGATCACCTTAAGGTCACCTGAGAATACTATATATTTCATTACATCATCTCTTCGTCTTCAAATTCCAATGAGTGTAGTACCAACTTGCTCAATCGTTCTTCAAAAGACAATCCTTTCATCCCAAGAAAAAGCCTGATTGACTACTTCCAATGTGAATATTTCCATCTTTAGTAAATGACCATAACTTTACACACTATTCCAAGTGTGGTCTCAACAATGCCCTGTAGCATCTTCCCTACTTTAATATGTGTGGTGGGCTTTGATATTCAGCCTTTTAATTGATCACAACTTTGTTCCCTTCAAGTAACCAGACCAAGTGATGGAGTTTTCTTAAATAGCTGTTTTAATTCAAGCTAATGGGCTCAGACCCTGAAAAATCACAGCAGTGCCGATAACTAATCAGAGTCCAGAATTTAGGAATACACAAACAGTTATAGCTTCAAATTCGATTTATAGTAATTAGCATATACCAACCCAGGTACAGGAGTTATCTCTATCTGTTCAGAATTATTGATTAAGGTAACATCATGCATAAGATCAGATAGTAAAACAAATCACAGTTATTATATGCCTGCTTAATTATAAAATCCAATCAGCATAAAGACTTAACCATTTTAGCTGACCTAATTCATCACTAAAGTTTAAAGTTTATTTATTAGGATCACAAATAGGCTTGCCTTAACACTGCAATGAAGTTACTGTGAAAATCCCCTAGCGGCCACACTCTGGCACCTGTTCTAGTACCCTGAGGATGAATTTTTAGCACATTCAGTGTACCTAAATAGCACATTTGGACTGTGAAGAAAACTGGAGCACTCGGAGAAATCCACACAGCCATGGGGAGACTCCTCACAGATGGCAACCCAAGCTAGGAATTAAACCTGGGTCCCTGGCGCTGTGATGCAACAGTGCTAACCACTGTGCTATCGAGCTGCCCTCCTGTTACAATTATCACTCATTCCAGGTTGTGTCTGTGTTTATCGCTACTCCGCCCAGGAACAGATTAAAGGAATTCTCTCAGACTAATGACCTTGGTGCTTATCTGTGAAGATTTTTATAAGGATCTCTGTTCTTTTCTCTCTCCAATTATTTGATATCTAAACTTGCATGATTATTAACCTTTTCATTCCCTTTGCAATGAAGGCCCACATTCCATTTGCCTTCCTGTCACTTCTTGCATCTGCATATCAACATTTTTTTGATTCATGTATGAGGACACCCAAATCCCTCTACTGGTACTACTTTATCCACCCCTTTTCTTAAATCATCAAAGAACTCTAATAAATTTGTCTTTCACTAAACCAACTATAGGGCTAACGGGAGGACTTTGAATAGTGTGGAGGAGCAGAGGGATCTAGGTGTATGTGTACATAGATCCCTGAAAGTTGGGAATCAAGTAGATAAAGTTGTTAAGAAGGCATACGGAGTTTTGGCGTTTATTGGTAGGGGGATTGAATTTAGGAGTCGTAGCGTCATGATGCAACTGTACACATCTCTGGTGCGGCCGCACTTGGAGTTTTGTGTGCAGTTCTGGTCCCCACATTACAAGAAGGATGTAGAGGCTTTGGAGAGGGTGCAGAGGAGGTTTACCAGGATGTTGCCTGGTATGGAGGGGAGATCCTATGAGGAGAGATTGAGAGATTTGGGGTTGTTTTCGCTGGAAAGAAGGCGGCTAAGAGGGGATCTCATTGAAACATATAAGATGATTAGAGGTTTAGACAGGGTAGATAGTGATAGCCTTTTTCCTAGGATGGAGAAAGCTAACACGAGGGGGCACGATTTTAAATTAAGGGGGGGTAGTTATAGGACAGATGTCAGGGGTAGGTTCTTTACCCAGAGGGTGGTGAGGGACTGGAATGCCCTGCCAGCTGCAGTTGTAAATGCACCTAGTTTGGGGGCGTTTAAAAGATCTGTGGATAGGTTTATGGATGAAAAGGGATTGGTTTAGGCTAGTGGGTCATTGTTTTGTAACTGGTCGGCGCAACATCGTGGGCCGAAGGGCCTGTTCTGCGCTGTAATGTTCTATGTTCTATGTTCTATGTTGACTCTGTCTGATTTTACTAAATACTATCACTTTAGTAATGGATTCCAGTATTTTTCCAGTAACAATGCATTAGGGTAATTGGCTGACAGTTTCTTGCTTTATGTTCTTTCTTGAATAGAGATATTATATTTATGATTTTCCAATTTGCAGAATCTGGGGAATTTTTGGAAGATTATAACCAATGCAGCCGCTATCTCTTCAGCCATCCATTTAAGATCCTTCAGATCCAGCCTTTTGTCCTTTAGTCCTTTTGACTGCATGGTGAGTGCTGCCTGACTGTGAGGAGTTGGGTGAAAACAGGGAGTTAGGGTGAAACAGGCAGCAGACGCTGCAAGGGAGACACTGATTGGTCAGTAAGTCCCACGGGGGGAGACGCCTGATTGGTCAGTAAGTCCCATGGGTGGGAGGGGGTGATTGGTTGGTCAGTAAGTCCCACGGGGGGAGACGCCTGATTGGTCAGTAAGTCCCTCGGGGGAGACGGCTGATTGGTTGGTCAGTGAGTGCTACTTTTGATTCTGTGAAACTGACAGTGATTTTGGACCAAAAAAAATAATTTAAAAGTGACATCACATTTGATAGGCTAACAGGGAGCTGTGTTAAATTTGAAAACCCATTTCTATTACTGTTTAGAAATTGAGACGAAGGTAATAAGGAGTATATAATTTAAAAAAAAAACAAATTTAAAACCCAAATTAAAAACAAATGAGATAGAAATGGAGGGTCAGGTGATGTGTTGTCCCTGCACGATTTGGGAGCTGGTGGATTCCATTGTAGTTCCCATTGAGCATGTCTGCAGTAAGTGTTGGTTGCTTGAGGAACTCCGAATCAGAGTGGATGAGCTGGAAACTGAACACATCGGGGAAGAGGAGAGACACTGTGTTCCAGGAGGCAGCTACATCCCTTAGATTAAATCCCTTGAATTTAGCCAGTGGACAGGGACAGGAAGGTGTAACTGTGAGTGAGCAGGTAGAGGGATTCAGGAAGTGGACAGAAGCCTCAGTCCTTGACCTTATCCAATAGTTTGACATTCTCGCTCCATGTGTGGGCAAGAACGGGTACTGCATGGAGGATGAGCAAACTGATCACGGCACCGTGGTACAGGGAACTGTTTGAGTGGAGGGAGAAAAAAGAAATGTAGCCATAATTGGGGATAGTGTAATTAGGGGCATTGACACTGTTCTCTGTGACCAGGACAGTCAAGGACATTCAACCTCTGATCTTTGGGTAAGTGCTCTCCAATGTGTTTTTCACGACATATGACAACGTAGAATTGCTGAGTAGAAACTGATAGTCAAGTTCCGCACACATGAAGACGGCCTCAACCAGGATTTTGGGTTCATGTCATACTATTTGTAACCCCCACAACTTGCCTTGGCTTGCAAAATTTCACTAACTGTCCTGGCTGAGGACAATTCACACCTTTAACCTGTGCTTAACCCTCTCTCCACTCACATTGTCTGCATCTGTAAAGATCTGATCACTTATTAAGACTTACATTCCAACCATTATCTTGTAATTGAGTTTGTGTCTATACATATATACTGTTTGTGAAATGAATCATGCACTCAACTGATGAAGGAGCAGTTCTCTGAAAGCTCGAGCTACCAAATAAACCTGTTGGACTTTAACCAATGTTGTGAGACTACTTACTGTGCTGGCAACTCCACATGAAGGATATGCTGGCCTTGGAAAGGGTCCAAAAGAGGTTCACAAGAATAATCCCTGGAATGAAGTGCTTGTCGTATGAGGGATGGTTGAGGACTCGGAGTCTGCACTCATTGGAGTTCAGAAGGATGAGGGGGGATCTTCCTGAAACTTACAGGATACTACGAGGCCTGGATAGAGTGGACGTGGAGAAGATGTTTCCATTAACAGGAAAAACTAAAACCAAAGGGCACAACCTCAGGCTAAAGTGACGGTCTTTTAAAACCGAGATGAGGAGGAATTTCTTCAGCTAGAGAATGAAGAATCTGTGGAACTCTTTACCGCAAAAGGCTGTGGAAGCCAGGTCATTGAGTGTCTTTAAGAGATAGATAGGTTCTTGATTAATAAGGGGGTTGGGGTTATGGGGAAAAGGCAGAAGAATGGGGATGAAAAAATATATCAGCCATGATTGAATGGTGGAGCAGACTCGATGGGCTCCAATGTTTTATGGTCTAATAGATTTGTGGGGATTGTGATCAGCTCCTCCTTTTTGCATCTTGATTTCTGACTACTCTTGCAATGCTTTTAGTGTCTTCATCTGTGAAGACAGACACAAAAGTTGATCAAAGTTGCTACAATTTCCTCATTTCCCAGTATTAGTTCCCCAGTCCCCCCTCCTAAGAACCAGTGCTCACTTTATCTGCTGTGTTCTTTATAATATGCTTATAGATGTTTTTATTTTCTATTTATTGCTTCTGTTCTCTCATAATCTCCTTTCTCCTTCCTTATCTTTTGTTATCCTTTGTTGTTCCCAATCTTCTGTGCTACCGCTAACCTTTACAACATTGCACATATTTTCTTTAAATTTGATACCATCCTTAACTGTGTTGTCAGATGGTGTAATATTCCCTTAGACTATTTCTTTCACAATGGCATATATCTTTGTTGAGAGTTTTGAATTATTTTCTTCAATGTCTGCCACTAATTCTCCAATGGCTTAAATTTTAACCAATTTTCCCAGTTTAGTTTAGCCAACTCTGTATTCGCACCCTTTTAATTGCCTTTACTTAAATTTAAGACACTGTTTTAGATCTACATTTCTAACTCCTATATTGAATGTGAAATTCTGCAATGTTATGATCACTGTTGCTATGAGGATCCTTTCCATTAGGCCATTGATTAATCCTGCCTTATTACACATTGTGAGGTGCAAAATAGCCTGTTCTCTGGTTGATTGTTCTGAGAAATTATCCTGAATGAACTTATCCTTCAGGCTACTATTGCCAATTTAATTTTGTGTTGTCCAATCTATGTGAGAATTAAAGTCACCCATGATTACTGCAGTAACTTTCTTACAAGCTTTATTCTTTTTTGACTGATATTCTGCCCTACAGTGTAGTTGATTTGATTTATTGTCACATGTATTAGTATATAGTGAAAAGGTATTGTTTCTTGCAAAGTTCATAGCGAAGGAAAGGAGAGAGTGCAGAATGTAGTGTTACGGTAATAGCTAAGGTGCAGAGAACAGGCAACTTAATGCAAGATAGGTACATTCAAAAGTCTGACAGCAGCAGGGAAGAATCTGTTCTTGAGTCGATTGTTATGTGATCTTTCACTTTTGTATATTTGTCCCAATGGAAGAAAGTGGAAGAGAGAATGTCCAGGGTGTATAGGGTCCTTAATTATGCTGGCTGTTTGCCGAGGCAGCGGGTAGTGTAGACAGATTCAATGGATGGGAGGCTGGTTTGCATGATGGATTGGGCTACATTCATGACCTTTTGTAGTTTCTTGAGCAGGGCAGGAGCCGTACCAAGTTATGATACAACCAGAAAGAATGCTTTCTATGGTGCATCTGTAAAAGTTGGTGAGAGTCGTAGTTGACATACCAAATTTCCTTAGCCTTCTGAGAAAGTAGAGGCGTTAGTGGGCTGTAGTGTCGGCATGGGTGGGGGGGACCAGGACAGGTTGTTGGTGATCTGGACATCTAAAAACTTGAAACTTGCGACCATTTCTACTTTGTTCCCATTGATGTAGACAGGGGCATGTCTCCACTATGCTTCCTGAATCAATGACAATCTCCTTCATTTTGTTGACATTGAAGGAAGGATTATTGTCGCCGTACCAGTTCACCAGATTGTCTATCTCATTCCCATACCCTGTCTCATCGTTGATTGAGATCCGACCGACTGCAGAGGTATCATCAGCAAACTTGAAAATCGTGTAGGAAGGGAATTGACCACACAGTTATTAGGTGTACAAGGAGTATAGATTCAGTCACAGAAGGAGGAGCCGAGGTCCAGGCAACGGAGTTTGGAGAGGAGGTTCATAGGAGTAATGGTGTTGGAGGCTGAGCTGTAATCGATAAATAGGAGTCTGACACAGCTGCCTTTCTTATCTAAGTGTTCCAAGGTTGAGTGTAGGGCCAGGGAGATGGCATCTGCTGTGGACCTGTTGCGACGGTAAGCAAACTGTAGTGGATCCAGGCAGTCTGGGAGGCTGGAATAGATTTGTGCCATGACTAGCTTTTTAAAGCACTTCACAATGACGGATGTCAGAGCCACAGGACAATAGTCATTGAGGCGTGCTGCTTAGCTTTTCTTTGATACTAGGATCATGGCCGTTGTCTCGAAGCAGATAGGGAACTCAGATTGTTGTAAAGAGAGGTTGAAGATGTCTGCGAATATCCCCGCCAGCGGATCAGCACAGGATCTGAATGCTGGTTTGGGAACCCCATCTGGGCCAGTCGCTTTCCGTGGGTTGAGCAATTTGAGAAAATTGCTCTGACATCTGCAATAGTGACCCCAGATACAGGTTCATCCAGGGCTTCCAGGATGGATGGTGTGCTCTCGCTGACCTCTTGCTCAAAACAGGTATAGAATGCATTGAGCTCATCAGGGAGGGAGCATTCGAGCAGGCAAATGCCTTCATCTTGTAGCCTGTTATGTCTTGCAGACCTTGCTATAGGGGCTGTGTGACTAGCCTAGGACTCTAGTTTGGTCCGGTATTGTCTTTTGGCATCTTTGATGGATCTCCTTAGATCATATCTGCTTTCTTATATAGGTCAGCGATATCTGACATGAAAGCTTCAGCATGCACTGGATATATAATCAGATTAATCAAATCAAACCTCCTCTCGCACTCCAGGTTCCTCTCCAGCCTGGAGGAGGCTGTGTTTGTTGCTTAGTGCCCGAACTCTGGCACTGAGCAGGAAACGCAGTCTTCAGGATTCCCAAATACAGAGAATAACCCTAATAATACCACCCAACACATTCCATTTCACCTTCCACTCGTATGGCTCACTGCAGATGGTGCACTGGTCGGTTTTCTCATCCTCCCTGCATTCACTACTTATCACACTGTGTCACTGTCCTTCCCACCGCACTGTGTCGCCACCCCTCCCCCAGCGCCGCATCGCCGCCCCTCCCCCAGCACCGCATCGCCGCCCCACCCCATGCCATGTTGCCGTCTCTCCCACAGCGCTGTGTCATGGCCCCTCCCCTGTGCCACCTTGCTGCCCCTCCCCATGTCATGTTGCTGCCCCTCCCACTGTGCTGTGTTGCTGCCCCTTCCGCATGCTACATCACCGCGCCCCCCCCCGTGCTGCATCACCACCCCTCCCCCATGTTGCCATCCCTCCCGTGTGCTGCATCACTGCCCCTCCCACTGCGGCACGTCGCTGCCACTCCACCCGCGCCGTCATGCTACCCCTCCCCCCCCCGTGCTGCCTTGCCGCCCCTGCGCCCACGGTGCTTCACAGCCCTTCTCTGTGCCACGTTGCTGCCTCTCCCCCACGACATATCACACCCCTCCCAGTGCCGCTGCCCCTCCCCTGCACCGCAGCTCCTCCCCCATGTCCCGCTGTGCCCCCCCCCACCCCCCCCTGCGTTGCTGGCCCTCCCCCACCTTGTTGCTGGTCCTTCCCCCCCCCCGGGCTGCTGGCCTTCACCGCTGCCCCCTGCCCTTCCCTCACACCACATCACACCCCCTTCCCCATACTGTCACTGCCCATCTCCGCCACACTGTGCCATGAGTTGCATTCTGGGACATTTGCCTTCACCATTCTGCTGACTGCTCTTTGAAACATCAATAAAACCCCAAAATGCACCTGTTACCCTCTGGAGGGATGTGAGTTCACACAAAGAACTTAAACTGAAGCTCTATCCACAGCCTCAAGTGGATATCAAACATCCAGGGAGAACAGGGAAGTTCTTTCTCTGCGCCATGGCCAATCATTTTGAGTAGATGTCACGAGGGTATGTTATCTAATGATCATGTTGTTGTTTGGGCCAAGGTTTTAGGTTTGGTGTTGGCGGCTGTGGGGAAATAGCTCAGTTTCAGGAAAAAGAATAATGAGACCGTGGTGTAGTGCTAATATCACTGGATTAGTAATCCAGAGGCCTAAACTAAGGCTCTGGGGACAGGGGGTTCAATCCCACCATGGCAGTGGTAGAAATCATAAATTAAAAACTACAGCAATGCAGTGGGCTGGGAGAATCGCCCCTAATATCTCTCTAACTGCAGCGAAAGCCTTTCTGTCTCAGCCACCTGTTCGATGGCAAGATGAGGCAAGAGGGTCTGTTTACAAGAACATCTGAGGTCACGACTTAGAACATAGAGCACTACAGCACAAACAGGCCCTTCGGCCCACGAGTTGCGCCGATCACATCAACACCTACCAATCTATAGACCTATCTATAACCCCGAATCCCATTAAACCCCATATACTCATCCAGAAGTCTTTTAAAAGACCCCAGTGAGTTCGCCTCCACCACCACTGATGGCAGCTGATTCCATTCGCTCACCACCCTCTGAGTGAAAAACTTACCCCTAACATCACTTCTGTACTTTCCTCCCCGCACCTTAAATCTGTGTCCTCTCGTAGCAACCCTTTCAACCCGGGGAAATAGCCTCTGAGAGTCCACCCTATCTATTCCTCTCAACATTTTATAAACTTCTATCAGGTCGCCTCTCAACCTTCGTCTCTCCAGGGAAAAGAGTCCCAGCTTCCTCAACCTATCTTCATAAGGCATGCCTCCCAGTCCAGGCAACATCCTTGTAAATCTCCTCTGCACCCTCTCAATAGCTTCTACATCTTTCCTATAATGAGGCGACCAAAACTGCGCACAGTACTCCAAATGAGGCCTGACAAGGGTCCTGTAAAGTTGCAGCATTACCTCCCGACTCCTAAACTCAATCCCTCGATTAATGAAGGCCAGTACACCATATGCCTTCTTGACCACCTCCTCCACCTGCGAGGCCGATTTAAGAGTCCTGTGGACCCGGACCCCTAGATCCTTCAGCTCTTCAACACTACTCAGACTTCTGCCCTTGATAGTGTACTCGTTCATCCCGTTGGTTCTGCCAAAATGGACGACTACGCATTTATCCGCGTTGAAGTCCATCTGCCACTTCTCCGCCCAGTCCTGCATCCTATCTATGTCCTGCTGCAACTTTTGCCATCCTTCCAGACCATCCACAACACCACCAACCTTAGTGTCATCAGCGAACTTACTTACCCATCCCTCCACTTCCTCATCCAGGTCATTTATGAAAATGACAAACAACAAGGGTCCCAGAACAGATCCTTGAGGCACTCCGCTGGTGACTGACCTCCATTCAGAAAAAGCCCCATCCACGACCACTCTCTGCCTTCTGCAGGCAAGCCAGTTCTGGATCCACAAGGCCAAAGGCCCTTGGATCCCATGCCCTCTCACCTTCTCAAGAAGTCTTGCATGGGGGACCTTATCAAACGCCTTGCTGAAGTCCATGTACACTACGTCCACGGCACTTCCTTCGTCAATGTGTTCAGTCACATTATCGAAGAACTCAACTAGGCTCGTAAGGTACGACCTGCCCTTGACAAATCCATGCTGACTATTCCTGATCATGTCAAACCTCTCCAAATGTTCGTAAATCTTGTCCCTCAGAAGCCTCTCCATCAGCTTACCAACCACTGAGGTCAGACTCACTGGTTGGTAATTTCCCGGGCTATCTCTGTTCCCTTTCTTGAAAATAGGAACTACATCCGCAATCCTCCAATCTTCCGGAACCTCTTCTGTCTCCATTGACGACGCAAAGATCATCGCCAGACGCAAAGATCATCGCCAGACTTCTTAGGGTAATATTGATTGACCTTTACTCTGAGTGTCAATGTTGTAGGCTGATATCACCATTGCTAACCCATGATGTCTTTATCCATTCCCATTAACCTATCAAAGCAGATTGTCGTTGCATGTCACTGCTATTAAGAAAGGAACAACTAAGATAGCACAAATAATATATGGTAACATTCAGGAGGGACCTGGGTGTATATGTGCATAAATCATTGAAAGTAATAGGCCAGGCTAAGAGAGTGGTATCCTAGGCTTTATTACTGAGCAATGAGATAATGTTGACTTGTTTCAGACACTTGTTCAGCTCCAGCTGGAGTATTGATCCTGTTCTGGGCATCACGTTTTAGGACATATGTGGAGGTATTGGAGAAAGGGTGCAGAAAAGATTCACCAGAATAGTTCCAGGATGAGTAGTGAAGAGAATGTAAGAACCAGGAGCAGGAGCAGGCCATCTGGTCCCTCAAGCCTGCTCTGTCATTCAATAAGATCATGGATGATCTTTCCGTGGACTCAGCTCCACTTACCCGCCTGCTCGCCATAACCTTTAATTCCTTTACAAAAAAAATCCTTGCCTTAAACATTCAATGAGGTAGCCTCAACTGCTTTACTGGGCAGGGAATTCCACAGATTCACAACCCTTTGTGTGAAGAAATTCCTCCTCAATTTAGTCCTGAATCTGCTTCCTCTTATTTTGAGGCCTTGCCCCCTAGTTCCACTTTCAACCTGCTTCTACCTTTTCTATTCCCATCATTATCTTATATTTCTATAAGATCTCCCCTCATTCTTCTGAATTCCAATGAGTATAGTCCCAGTCGACTCAGTCTCTCCTCATAAGCCGACCCTCCCAACTCTGGAATCACTCTAGTGAATCTCCTCTGCACCCCCTCCTTTGAAGTCAGGACTGTTTTCAGAAACTGAGAATGAAACTTCATAATCCCTCACAGTTGACAGTCAAAGAAGACCATGTATGAGGGTTGATGCTATTCCCTTCATTCCTCTTGTACTTTCTGTATGGTGAAGATCATGTCCGCTGTGCCTCTTGGTAGGCTGAATCTTCACTGTGACTCCAGGAGGAGCTCTTCAGCCACAGGGAGAAAGCAATTGAGGAGGACTTTTGAAGAGGTCATGGTTATGGCATCTCTGAGATCTCCTGGGAAGTTAACAAGTGTCAGTTTTGCTCTATGTTGACACAGCAGCATTTGGAGCATCTTTCCGCTCAATCTCGCCAACACTGTTCCATAGCCTGCAAAGATGTCTGCTGCTAACTGTGGAGTCAAAGATTGGAAGAACAGACTGGCAGCAGCTGCGGGATGCCTGAGTTTCAGCATGTTCTGTGTCTAAGCTCCTCAGCAGTCTGTGCTCAAAGTTCCTCACCCTAATACCCTTCGATGGAACCATGTGTACATACAGCAGCTTTGGGGAGATACTGTAAAATATTTGTAAATGAACTTGTTGCACACTCAGCGATCAGTTCTGAATTGTTCTTAAATATAAAATATACAACACCTCGAAGCTGAGATTTGTTAATTTAACACACGGCAGGCTTTAGGGCAGCCTGTTGTGTCTTTATATGTCAGGATTTTCTCAGTACTTTCACCCATGAGGCCTTCTTCAATGATGCTTCTGGCATCATTTGCATCCAACTCCCATTGGACAGATTCCAGCAGAATGCATCACATGATTTCCCAACTCCAAACACCCAGCCCTTCCATTGGTCAACTGGCCCCAGCTCCCAACAGCAATTGGAATGCAGCCGCCTCCTTATCTGATTGCAAGATTCTTGATGTGGAGATGCTGGTGTTGGACTGGGGTAAACACAGTAAGAAGTCTCACAACACCAGGTTAAAGTCCAACAGGTTTATTTGGTAGCAAACGCCACTCGCTTTCGCAGCTCTGTCACTCACCTGGCGAAGGGGCAGAGCCGTGAAAGCTAGCGGCGTTTGCTATCAAATAAACCTGTTGGACTTTAACCTGGTGTTGTGAGGCTTCTTACTGTGGAGGATTCTTGACAGATAACTGCATTTCAGCACCCCCCCCCCCCCCCCCCCGCCAACTCTCTTCCCCCACTCTCCCATCCTCCCGCTGCACTTACTTCCCCCTGCTCGTCTCGATTTAAAAAAATGTTTCCATGGGATGTGGGTGTCGCTGTAAGGTCAGAATTTGTCTCCCATCCTATGCCTTTGAACTGAGTGGAAGTTAAGTATCAACAGGAGTTACATGTAGACCAGACCAAGTAAGGGCAGCAGATTTCCTTCCCTCAAGGACATTAGTGAACCAGATGGGGTTTTAATGACAATCAATTAGACTTTTCATTCAGGATTGAATTTAAGTTCCACCATCTGCCGGGTCTCCAGAGCATTACCCTGGATCATTATTCCATTTTTATATAAGTGTGACTTTTGCGTGTATTTCATTAACGTTTCACTCTGGGAGACTCTATTGCAATTGGCAATGCTGTCAGCTGTGTTTAGTGTGAGGATGTGTTTGGATGTTGAGACACTCTTACTAACAAAGTCTCCTCCAAGAAACTCAAATGGTTGAGTTCCCGCCATGCCCTACCTGACTGTTTCAGTTCTCATCCCTGGGCATGCTAGTGCAAGGGGCCTGTGCTACAATATAATATTCAAATGTACCATTTCTGTGACACTGTCTGATAGATCACAGTGACTAGAATGCATCGTGGGAGGCCGGCCACTCAAAGTGAAGCTTTTATCTCTGTAAAAGCCCAGAGTACAATCACTTCCCTAATTCATTAAGACTGCCAATCCTTCAATTTGTAAGATCTTTAGAAGCCAGCGTGCAATCCATTAAAGCTTGACGTATGTTCCCATTCAGCTGGTTTGGGGGCTTGTTTTTTTTTGGAACTGACTGGGTAACCTGTAATTTGAGAATAAAAGGACAATTTCACACTTGGTTTTCACTTCCCATTTTCAAATCTGTCGTGAAACGAAGCGTGATGTGGGGCTGATTAAAGTCAAAGCTAACAATGACAGGGGGCTGAGTTTGGAGCTAGAGTCAACCCTGGCTAGCAACTTCAAAACCATGTCTCGGAGGTAATGTGGCCTTGTGGAACCCAGTCTTTAATCACTGCAAGCTCAATGAGACAGACTATCCTTCGAGCAGAAACAGCGCTCAATTTGCTTTGTAATTGCTTTCCCAGTGCGTGACACAGAGTTAGCTCCATTAACCCATTCATTACTGCACAACATCCAGATACAACCAACTCAGTGAGGTCCTGGCACCTATAAACAAGCCTCCTCTTACTTTCCACTCACCCCATTTGCTCACCAATGGGTCCACAAGAACACAGAGATAGGAACGTCATTCCACTGCTCTATACGATCATGGCTGATCTATCTTCAACTCCATTTTACTGCCCGCTCCCCATATCCCTTCAAACTTGAGAGAGCAAAAATCTGTCAGTCCAACAGCCTTAAACCTATTCAAAGCTGAAGCGTCTTTAAACCTGTGGGGCAAAGAATTCTAAAGAATCACAACTCTGAGTTCTCCTCATCTCAGGCCTAAATGATTGGCCCCCATATCCGAAGATTGTGCCCTGTGTTTTTGTATCTCCGACCAACGAAAACAAGCTCTCCGGGTGGAACTACATGCCCCTGCTGACAAGTTCAATGGCAGGTGGGCGGGCGGTGGAGGAGAGAATTTGGCAGCAGTCCGTAGATCAGTTTTACACTGGTGTGAACTTCAGGCAGGATCTTCAGTTGGTGCCTGTCATGGCAGACTGGGAGTCCCGCTGGAGGCCAGTGTGAAACTGATGGCCATCCTGCTAACTGGGCTGGGCCTGCTGAACAGGCAGGGATTAGTGTGTAACCACCACAGTAGTTATTTTACTTTGCATTCTGTAACAAACTATGGTCCTTTCCAGCTGGGCTTCCAACTGGCATCGAGGAATAAGAAATGTTTCAGACATCCTTGCCTCACAATGAATCCAGTAAGATAGTGATGGAGAGATATTGAAAATGCTGCTGTTTGGGAAACCAGAAACTTAGAATGTGGATGCAGTAAGATTGATCCAGTAAACCGAAAAAAATAAGATTTTTTTTCAGGCAAACACTGTGGAACTCACCTGATGAAGGAGCAGCGCTCCGAAAGCTCATAATACCAATTAAACCTGTTGGACTTTAACCTGGTGTTGTGGGACTTCTTGTCGAGGTAAATGAAATTACTGCAGATGCTGGAATCTAAAACAGAAAATGCTGAAAAGTCTCAGCAGGTCTGACAGCATCTGTGGAGAGAGAACAGAGACAACCTTCATGTCTGGATGACCCATCGTCAGAGCTGAAGACAATGGAAAATGAGACAAGATTCATACTGTCGCAGTGAGGAGGCAAGGGGAAGATTGACAAAGATGTCACGGACAAAAAGACAAAGGGAATGTAAATGGTGGTGATCAGGGGTGCTGATGGTGGCCCGTTAGAAGATCAGATGTGTTAATGGCAGAGCAAAGTAAGCACTGTGTCAAAGGACAGCATGTGACAGATGGCCCTGGTTGAGTAGGGGGGAGAGGAGGCAGCAGTGGGGGAATAAAGATGGAAAATGAGATTTCAGAAAAGGTGGAAAAATGAAATGTTGAATGAAAATAGATAAGCAAATATATACATAAATAGATAAGTAAGATAAAAATGAAACTAAATGGAAATGGATAAAAGTGGAGGGGAGATTTCATGCTCTGAACTAGTTGAACTCAATGTTCAGTATAGAAGGCTGTAAAGAGCCCAATCAAAAGATTGCTGATTCTCCAGTTTATGTTGGGGTTCACTGGAACATTGCAAAAGGCCAAGGATGGACATATGAGCAGGGTGGTGTATTAAGTTGGCAAGCGACAGGAATGTCTGAGTCCTGCTTATGGATGGACTGAAGGTGTTCTGAAAGTGGTCACCCAGTCTTCAATGTAGAGTAGACAGCGAATGCAATTGAATGAGATGCATGTGAAGCACTGCTTGACCTGAAAAGAGTGGGATGGTGAGCAGAGAAGAGGTAAAGGGGTAGGTGTAGGGTCCTCTGCAATTGCATGGGAAGGTGCCATTGGTAGTGGGTGGGGTGTTGGGAATGATTGAGGAGTGGAACTGATTTTCTAGGAGGGAATGGTCCCTGTGCAATAATGATGGGGGGGGTGGGGGTGAGGAGATGATATGTTTGATGGTGGCATCATGCTGGAATTGGCAGAAGTGGTGGAGGGTGACCCTTTGAATAGGGTAGCTGGTGGAGTGAAAAGTGTGGACAAGGGGCACCATAGAACCCTACAGTGCAGAAACAGGCCCTTCGGCCCATCGAGTCTGCACCGAACACAATCCCACCCAGACCCTATCCCCATATCCCTACACATTTACCTGCTAATCCCTCTAACCTACACATCCCAGGACACTAAGGGGCAATTTTAGCATAGCCAATGAACCTAACCCGCACATCTTTGGACTGTGGGAGGAAACCGGAGCACCCGGAGAAAACCCACGCAGACACGAGGAGAATGTGCAAACTCCACACAGGCAGTGACCCGAGCCGGGAAACGAATCCAGGACCCTGGAGCTGTGAAGCAGCAGTGCTAACCACTGTGCTACCGTGCCGCCCTGTCCTGGTTCGGGGAAGGGGGTGAGAGCAATGGTGCAGGAGATGGGTCAAACATAGTTGAGGACCGTGTCAACCACAATGGATGGAAAACCATGATTAAGGAAGAAGGAAGATGGAAGACATATCAGCAATGCCATTTTGATCATCAGATGATCATCATTGGGGTGGGGGATGGGGAAAGTGGGGGTTGAGGTCCAGTCTCTCTCGGGACACTCAGGAATCATCACTAAAGGAAACATTCTGAAGTGTTTGGCAGAAAGGTTAACCCCACCTCTTAAAATCGATTAAGTTTAAAAAAAAGGGACATAATTTTTCCCTGCGTTTATTTTTGCTGTTATCCGATTTCAAATCTGTTTTGGTGAGTTCCACCGTGTATTAGTGGGGCCCAGCTGCTGCCTTTCTGTACTGCTCATCTGGAATCAATTGAAGGCCTTTGAACTAAAAATCTAATTTTGTCGATCGTTCCCAGTACAAAACAGATTAGCCATCACCCAGCTGGTAATTGTAGTTCACTTTGCTGCTGAGGTAGGAGCTGCCCCCAGCAATTAACTCCCTCAACCCTAACCCCTAGTTACTGCTTCTTGAGGTCTAATTAATTAGAGTTACAATATTCAATGTCCAAAGCTGCCAGAACTGATCCCAGTTAACATTATACAAGCTGACCCACACAGATGTCTGTTGGCTTGATCAGATTCGATGTTTTTCATGTCTGATGAAACAGACTGGCATTTTATAACACCTTTCATAATGCCAGGACCTCCTATAATGCCTCGGCACCTTCCTCTGCAACTGGATCCTGAACTTCCTAATGCACAGACCACAATCAGTAAGGATAGGGCAACAACACCTCCTCCGTGATATCCTCAACACCAGTGCCCCACAAGGTTGTGTCCTCAGCCTCCTTATACACCTACGACTGTGCGGCCAAATTCCCCTCCAATTCGATTTTCAAGTCTGCTGGTGACACCACCATAATGGGTCAGATCTCAAACAATAATGAGACAGAGTACAGGAATGAGATAGAGAATCTGGTGAACTGTATGGTGACAATAATCTCTCCTTCAATGTCAACAAAATGAAGGAGATTGTCATTGACTTTAGGAAGCGTAAAGGAGAATATGCCCTGTCTACATCACTGGGGATGAAGTAGAAAGGGTCGAGAGCTTCAAGTTTTTAGATGTTGAGGTCACCAATCTGTCCTGGTTCCCCCCATGCCGACATTATAGTTAAAAGTCCACCAACGCTCTTACTTTCTCAGAAAACTAAGGAAATTTGGCATACGAATCTCACCAACTTTTACAGATGTACCATATAAACCATTCCTTCTGGTTGTATCATAGCTTGGTATGGCTCCTGCTTTGCTAAAGACCACAAGGAACTACAAAAGGTCATGAATGTAGCCCAATCCATCACGCAAACCAGCCTCCCATCCACTGACTCTGTCTATACTTCCCATTGCCTCGGCAATGCAGCCAACATAATTAAGGACTCCATGCACCTTGGTCTTTCTCTCTTCCACCTTCTTCCATCAGAAAAAAGATACAAAAGTCTGAGGTCACATACGAACCGACTCAAGAGCAGCTTCTTCCCTGCTGCTGTCAGACTTTTGACTGGACTTACCTTGCATTAAATTGATCTTTCTCTACACCCTAGCTATGATTGTAACATTACGTTTTGCACTGCCTCGTTTCCTTCTCTATGAACAATATGTTTTGTCTGCATCGCGGGTAAGAAACAATACCTCTCACTGTATGTTAATACATGTGACAATAATACATTAAGAAAAGGACATCCCACAGCACCTTCCAGCCACTATTGTGTAGTGGGTAAGGGATGTGAAACCCCATGCAGGGCCCTGGGACGGGTGGGGTGGGGGAAATGGGAGGGAATCACTCGTGGAGTCTGGGGAATCAATGCCTTCCTTTTCTCAGTGACACAGCACTGAGGGACCTCCCCAACTGACATCAACATGAAGCATCCCTCAGGCAATCATCAATGGAAGAGGATTCATAATCAAGACAAATTACTCAGAGGTGGGTGATGGAAAACATTTATTTACAATAAAGGTGTTTAACTGAGACATAAAAACTTGTGAACAGAAAACGTTAAGGTGTTTAAATGTCTTTCTAACTAGTGTAGCCCTTCACCCGAGCCACCTCAGTGTGACTTCCTTACGTGGCCCACCAGTATGTCTCAGTTACTTCCCAGAATGTACATCGGAGGTGAAGGGGGCCCAACTGCCTACCATGGCCCCCATGGCCTGTGAAGGGGGCCCAACTGCCTACCATGGCCCCCATGGCCTGTGAAGGGGGCCCAACTGCCTACCATGGCCCCCATGGCCTGTGAAGGGGGCCAACTGCCTACCATGGCCCCCATGGCCTGTGAAGGGGGCCAACTGCCTACCATGGCCCCCATGGCCTGTGAAGGGGGCCAACTGCCTACCATGGCCCCCATGGCCTGTGAAGGGGGCCCAACTGCCTACCATGGCCCCCATGGCCTGTGAAGGGGGCCCAACTGCTTACCATGGCCCCCATGGCCTGTGAAGGGGGCCCAACTGCCTACCATGGCCCCCATGGCCTGTGAAGGGGGCCAACTGCCTACCATGGCCCCCATGGCCTGTGAAGGGGGCCCAACTGCCTACCATGGCCCCCATGGCCTGTGAAGGGGGCCCAACTGCCTACCATGGCCCCCATGGCCTGTGAAGGGGGCCCAACTGCCTACCATGGCCCCCATGGCCTGTGAAGGGGGCCCAACTGCCTACCATGGCCCCCATGGCCTGTGAAGGGGGCCCAACTGCCTACCATGGCCCCCATGGCCTGTGAAGGGGGCCCAACTGCCTACCATGGCCCCCATGGCTTGTGATGCATGTGGTGGGTGTCATCTGAAGGGCCCTGGCCTGCTCCTAGGTGTCTGGGATGTTTCCATGACACCCTCTTCATCCCGCTGCCCCTGAGATGCTCCGGGGTCAGGAAGGGGTGAGTCAGAAGGTGTAGCCACAGCCACAGTCTCTGGGATGGGCTTACAGTCATTGACGTTTTTTCCAGCACTTCTTCCCAGGTTCTCTGCTTCCCGATCCAGGGGGGCCAGTGACCTGGCACTGACCGAGGCGGCCACTTCCTCCCAAGCCGCATTTCCTTGGTTTGCGTCCTCCTGGGGGGGGGCAAGAGGGTGTCTGCCTCGCTTCTGCTGTGTCAAGCAGCCTCCTCAGAGAATCAGGGGAGTGGAGGTGCACACCTTTTGTACAGGAAGGCCTGCCTGTCTATTCCTGAGTTTTTAATGGGTTGTTAGGGCAAATCGGCTGCAGGCAGTTTGGCTGAGCATTCCAGCAAATTACAGGCAGTTTGCTTGTTAGCACTGAGGGGGAAGGCAAGTAAGCACTTGCAGGTGTGCTAATGAGGAAGGGGGATGAGTACCTCAATGATTGGGCACAGGGGAGAGAGAGAGAGAGGTGTCACACAGCCATCGAGATCCGGAGGAGATGGGGGGCCTTTGTGTGGGTGGCTCTGGAGTGGAAGAGGGAGGGTGGATCTGGAGTGGAAGAGGGAGGGTGGATCTGCCTGAGATGAGTGAGGGGGAAGGGGGTTCTGCTGCCACTCTGTCTGAGATCATTGGGGGAAAGGGGAGGGCCAGGATTGGTCTGGGTTTCGGGCAGCTGGGGGGATAAGAGAATCAGTAATATTGTGGGAGAGGGTCAACGTCTGTCAGGGTCAGGGAGAGGCATTATCCGGACCAGGTGCCGTGTTGGTAGGGGACCAGCATTCTATCTTTATTTTGTGTGTGAGCACGCACAGTTGGAGGTGCCAATCAGAGCAGCAGAGTTTTGGGCACAATAAGCCCCGCCCACAGGCTTGTGCAGCATAATTCAGGTTCGCTGACTTTTTTCAGACAGTGTGTGTTTGGGGATGCCTGAGGGCGGATCTAAAAGTCGGATCTGAAACACTCCCAAATTCAAATCCATCCAGCACTTCGAATCAAAACAATAAAATCAGACCCACTATCTCACACACACACACATATATACTCTCTCCCAAACACATACACTCTTACACACACACTGTCTCTCTCACACTCTATCTCACACACACACTCTCACTCTCTCATGCTCATTCTCACTGTCAGACACTCTCGCTCACACACTCTCACTTCATACACACACACACACTCTCTATCTCATACACATACTCTCTCCCATACACACACTCACACTCTCATACACATACTCTCTCCCATACACATACACTCTTTCCCATACACACACACACACTCTCTCTCTCATACACATGTATACTCTCTCCCGTACACACACACACTCACACTCTCATACACATGTATACTCTCTCCCGTACACATACACGCTTACACACACACACACACACACTCTCTCGCTCATACACATGTATACTCTCTCCCGTACACATACACGCTTACACACACACACACACACTCTCTCTCTCATACACATGTATACTCTCTCCCGTACACATACACGCTTACACACACGCACACACACACTGTCTCTCTCACACTCTATCTCACACACACACTCTCACTCTCTCATACACATGTATACTCTCTCCCGTACACATACACGCTTACACACACACACACACACACACTCTCTCGCTCATACACATGTATACTCTCTCCCATACACACACACACACACACACACTCT
Organism: Prionace glauca; assembly: GCA_037974335.1. Taxonomy (NCBI): domain Eukaryota; kingdom Metazoa; phylum Chordata; class Chondrichthyes; order Carcharhiniformes; family Carcharhinidae; genus Prionace; species Prionace glauca. The sequence goes on from CM075734.1 coordinate 14,449,309, forward strand.
CTCTCATACACATGTATACTCTCTCCCGTACACATACACGCTTACACACACACACACACACACTCTCTCTCTCATACACATGTATACTCTCTCCCGTACACATACACGCTTACACACACGCACACACACACTGTCTCTCTCACACTCTATCTCACACACGCACTCTCACTCTCTCATACACATGTAACTCTCTCCCGTACACATACACGCTTACACACACACACACACACACTCTCTCTCTCATACACATGTATACTCTCTCCCGTACACATACACGCTTACACACACGCACACACACACTGTCTCTCTCACACTCTATCTCACACACACACTCTCACTCTCTCATACACATGTATACTCTCTCCCGTACACATACACGCTTACACACACACACACACACTCTCTCTCTCATACACATGTATACTCTCTCCCGTACACATACACGCTTACACACACACACACACACTCTCTCTCTCATACACATGTATACTCTCTCCCGTACACATACACGCTTACACACACGCACACACACACTGTCTCTCTCACACTCTATCTTACACACACACTCTCACTCTCTCATACACATGTATACTCTCTCCCGTACACATACACGCTTACACACACACACACACACACTCTCTCTCTCATACACATGTATACTCTCTCCCGTACACATACACGCTTACACACACACACTCTGTCTCTCATACACATGTATACTCTCTCCCGTACACATACACGCTTACACACACGCACACACACACTGTCTCTCTCATACACATGTATACTCTCTCCCGTACACATACACGCTTACACACACGCACACATACACTGTCTCTCTCACACTCTATCTCACACACACACTCTCACTCTCTCATGCTCATTCTCACTGTCAGACACTCTCGCTCACACACTCTCACTTCATTCACACACACACACTCTCTCTCTCATACACATGTATACTCTCTCCCATACACATACACTCTTACACACACACTGTCTCTCTCACACTCTATCTCACACACACACTCTCACTCTCTCATACACATGTATACTCTCTCCTGTACACATACACGCTTACACACACACACACACACTCTCTCGCTCATACACATGTATACTCTCTCCCGTACACATACACGCTTACACACACACACACACACTCTCTCTCTCATACACATGTATACTCTCTCCCGTACACATACACGCTTACACACACACACACACACACTCTCTCTCTCATACACATGTATACTCTTTCCCATACACATACACGCTAACACACACGCACACACACACTGTCTCTCTCACAGTCTATCTCACACACACACTCTCACTCTCTCATGCTCATTCTCACTGTCAGACACTCTCGCTCACACACTCTCACTTCATAAACACACACACACTCTCTCTCTCATACACATGTATACTCTCTCCCGTACACATACACGCTTACACACACACACTCTCTCTCTCATACACATGTATACTCTCTCCCGTACACATACACGCTTACACACACACACACACACTCTCTCTCTCATACACATGTATACTCTCTCCCATACACACACACACACACACTCACACTCTCATATGCACACATGCTCACACACATTCTCTCACATACATACATATACTGTCTCACATATGCACACGGTCTCACATATGCACACTCACACACACATTCTCTCATACACACACTCTTCACACACATTCATACTCATTCTCACACTCACATACTGATGTTCTCTCATACACACAGTTTCTCACATACACATGCACACCCTCACATACACCCTCACATACCCTCACATACACATGCACACCCTCACATACACTCTCTCTAACACATCCAAACTCTCACTAACTCTTACACACACTGATGCTCTTTCATACACACACTTTCTCACATACACTTTTTCACACATATACACACTCAGTCTCTCACATGCACACACACTTTCACATACACTCTCTCACATGCAAACACAGTCTCACATACACATACACTATCACACACATACACACTCCCTCTTACATACACACACTCACACATTCACATTCATACACACACACACACACACACACTCACTTACACACACAGTCTCATATATACACACTCTCTTACATACACATTCATACACACACACTCACTTACACACACACACACTCACTTACACACACAGTCTCATATATACACACTCTCTTACATACACACTCTCTTACATTCACATTCATACACACACACATACACACACACACACACACACTCACTTACACACACAGTCTCATATATACACACGCTCTTACATACACACTCTCTTACATTCACATTCATACACACACACACACACACACGCTCACTTACACACACAGTCTCATATATACACACTCTCTTTCATACACACTCTCTTACATTCACATTCATACACACACACACACACTCTCACTTACACACACAGTCTCATATATACACACTCTCTTACATACACACTCTCTTACATTCACATTCATACACACACACACACACTCACTTACACACACAGTCTCATATATACACACTCTCTTACATACACACTCTCTTACATTCACATTCATACACACACACACACACATACACTCACTTACACACACAGTCTCATATATACACACTCTCTTTCATACACACTCTCTCACATTCACACACACTTGTATATATACACACACATATTTGCACACACATTCTCACTCATGCACTCTAACTCTCCCCCACACACACTCACTCACATGCACACGCTTTCTCACACATACATACGTTCTTGCACACAAAAAAAAAGTTTTTAAATTCTCCACTATCAATTAAAGCCTGAAAGAATGAAACTACACTTGCAATAGGTTTATTACCAACAATAATTAACATATATGTTTTTAAAAGTGAACTTGTGCTTAAAACGAGGACTTGGCTTTCAATGAGAAGGCGTTTGACAAGGTACCTCACAAGAGGTTATTGCAGAAGGTCAGGGGACATGGAGTTGGGGGTAGGGTGTTAGCGTGGATAGAGGATTGGTTGTCAAATAGGAGGCAGAGAGTGGGGGTCAATGGGTGCTATTCGGATTGGAGGTTGGTGACTAGTGGGGTGCCCCAGGGGTCGGTGCTGGGGCCTCAGCTATTTACCATTTATATAGATGATCTGGAGGAGAGAACCGAGTGCAGGGTGTCGAAATTTGCTGATGACACCAAGATTGGAGGAAAGGCAAATTGTGCGGAGGGTGTGGAGAGTCTGCAGAAGATCTAGATAGGCTGGGCGAATGGGCCAGGAAATGGCAAATGGAATTTAATGTTGGCAAGTGCGAGGTGGTCCACTTTGGTAGGAAGAATGGTAGGAAGGACTATTACTTAGGTGGTGAAAAACTGCAGCAGGCGACGGTGCAGAGGGACCTTGGGGTCCTTGTGCATGAGTCGCAAAAACCCAGCTTGCAGGTGCAGCAGGTGGTCAGGAAGGCGAATGGGATGCTGGCCTTCATAGCGAGGGGGATTGAATATAAAAGTAGGGAGGTCTTGCTGCAGCTGTATAGGGCATTGGTGAGGCCGCAGCTGGAGTACTGTGTGCAGTTTTGGGCGCCATACTTACGCAAGGATATTTTGGTCTTGGAGGGAGTGCAGAGGAGGTTTACTAGGCTGATGCTGGAGTTGAAGGGGTTGAGCTATGAGGAGAGGCTGAATAAACTAGGCTTGTACTCGTTGGAGTTTAGAAGAATGAGGGGAGATCTCATTGAGACGTATAAAATGATGAATGGGATGGATAGGATAGAGGTGGAGAGGCTCTTCCCGCTCAGAAAGGACAGTAGGACTAGGGGGCACAGCCTCAAGATAAAGGGGGGGCGGTTTAGAACGGAGTTGAGGAGGAACTTCTTCACTCAAAGGGTGGTGAATCTCTGGAATTCTCTGCCCGTTGAGGTGGTGGAGGCTGCCTCGCTAAATATTTTTAAGACGCGGGTTGATGGGTTTTTGATAAGAGAGGGGATTAAGGGTTATGGGGAGAGGGCGGGAAGGTGGAACTGAGCCATGACAGATCAGCCATGATCTTATTGAATGGCGGGGCAGGCTCGAAGGGCTAGATGGCCTACTCCTGCTCCTATTTGTTATGTTCTTACATTCACACACACACATACACACTGATGGAGAGGCTTCTGAGGGACAAGATTTACGACCATTTGGAGAGGTTTGACATGATCAGGAATAGTCAGCATGGATTTGTCAAGGGCAGGTCGTGCCTTACGAGCCTAGTTGAGTTCTTCGATAATGTGACTGAACACATTGACGAAGGAAGTGCCGTGGACGTAGTGTACATGGACTTCAGCAAGGCTTTTGATAAGGTCCCCCATGCAAGACTTCTTGAGAAGGTGAGAGGGCATGGGATCCAAGGGCCTTTGGCCTTGTGGATCCAGAACTGGCTTGCCTGCAGAAGGCAGAGAGTGGTTGTGGATGGGTCTTTTTCGGAATGGAGGTCAGTCACCAGTGGGGTGCCCCAGGGATCTGTTCTGGGACCCTTGTTGTTTGTCATTTTCATAAATGACCTGGATGAGGAAGTGGAGGGATGGGTTAGCAAGTTCGCTGATGACACGAAGGTCGGCGGTGTTGTGGATGGTCTGGAAGGATGTCAAAAGTTGCAGCAGGACATAGATAGGATGCAGGAATGGGCGGAGAAGTGGCAGATGGACTTCAACGCGGATAAATGTGTAGTAGTCCATTTCGGCAGAACCAACGGGATGAACGAGTACACTATTAAGGGCAGGGGTCTTAGTAGCGTTGAAGAGCAGAAGGATCTCGGGGTCCGGGTTCACAGGACTCTTAAATCGGCCTCGCAGGTGGAGGAGGTGGTCAAGAAGGCGTATGGTGTACTGGCCTTCATTAATCGAGGGATTGAGTTTAGGAGTCGGGAGGTAATGCTGCAACTTTACAGGACCCTTGTCAGGCCTCATTTGGAGTACTGTGCGCAGTTCTGGTCGCCTCACTATAGGAAAGATGTAGAAGCTATTGAAAGGGTGCAGAGGAGATTTACAAGGATGTTGCCTGGACTGGGAGGCATGCCTTATGAAGATAGGTTGAGGGAGCTGGGACTCTTTTCCCTGGAGAGGCGAAGGTTGAGAGGCGACCTGATAGAAGTTTATAAAATGTTGAGAGGAATAGATAGGGTGGACTCTCAGAGGCTATTTCCCCGGGTTGAAATGGTCGCTACGAGGGGACACAGATTTAAGGTGCGGGGAGGGAGGTACAGAGGTGATGTTAGGGGTAAGTTTTTCACTCAGAGGGTGGTGAGTGATTGGAATCGGCTGCCGTCGTCGGTGGTGGAGGCGAACTCGCTGGGGTCTTTTAAAAGACTTCTGGATGAGTATATGGGGTTTAATGGGATTGGGGGTTATAGATAGGTCTATAGATTGGTGGGGTTGATGCGATCGGCGCAACTCGAGGGCCGAAGGGCCTGTTTGTGCTGTAATGTTCTATGTTCTATGTTCTATGTTCATTCTCTCTCTCACATTCACACACATACTTTCTCACATTAGCACACACACACTCTCCCAATCATGCACACTAACTTTCTCACACACACACGTTCTCACATACACACATTCTTTCTCACATTTACACACACCCTTTTTCACATACACATTCTCTCACATATATACACACACTCTCTCACATATACACACTCTCTAACAGGTATTCTCACACACACATATGCATCTCACACGCACTCTTTCTCTCTCTGTCAAGCACACACACACTGTCACACGTGCTCACATACATACACATTTCTCTCTCTCACGCACAGTTAACATTCACATACCAAAGAACACACCCACACACACACTCTCATACACACAAACTCACATTCTCTGTCATGCACATACACTCACCCTCTCTCTCACACACATTCACACAAACATCTCCTCTCACACACATGTACCCACTTGCCCCTCACACACACACACATAAACTCTAACTTCCCCCTCTCTCCCTCATTCACGCACCCTCTTACACACAAACTATTTCTCACGTGCACATGTACACATTCACACTCTCACACATCCACCCCCACACACTCTCTCTGGTTGGGATTTTCCAGCCATGCTCACCCCAAGTTCCTAGCTGAGGTCAATGGGCTTTTGCATGGTCTTGTCCAACCCATTACAATTCCTGTGGCAGGCGGGATGGGAAAGTTTCACTCTCTATGTCTGTCTCTCTCTCTCTCACACACACACACACTTAAACAGTCTCATAATGACACACATTCTCATATACACTCTCATTCTGTCAAACACATTCACACCCACTCTCTCACACGTATGTTCACTTGAACACACTCACACGTGTCCACACTCAAACACACACACATACACACACCCCCATCTCACATATGCACACGCTAGGTGGAATTTTCTCCTCCCGCCCGGTATGGGAATCGTAGCAGGCAAGGGTGTGGACCATGCAAAGGTCCGATTCTCAGACATCAGTGACACACATTGATACAGACATCGCTGACACACGGACATCACTGACTCACAGACATCACTCGTCTTACACACAAACTCTTTCTCACACACACATGTACACATTCACACTCACACATCCCTCCCCACACACTCTCTCTGGGTGGGATTTTCTGATAGTCATGATGTGGAGATGCTGGTATTGGACTGGGGTAAACACATAAGAAGTCTCAAAACACCAGGTTAAAGTCCAACAGGTTTATTTGGTAGTAAACACCACTAGCTTTCAGAACACTGTTCCTTCGTCAGGTGAGTGGAGAGTTCTGATCATAAGCAGGGCATATAAAGGCACACACAGTTTACAGAATACTGATTAGAATGTGAGTCTTTACAGCTAATCTGCTATTCAAGTCTTAAAGGTGCAGACAATGTGAGTGGAGATAGCATTAAGAATAGAGATGTGTATTGTCTCCAGACAGGACAGTAAGTGAGATGTTGCAAGTTCAGGCAAGTCACGGAGGTTACAGATAGTGCGACATGAACCCAAGATCCCGGTTGAGACCGTCCTCATGTGTGCGGAACTTGGCTATCAGTCTCTGCTCAGCGACTCTGCGCTGTCGTGTGTCATGAAGGCCGCCTTGGAGAATGTTTACCCAAAGATCAGAGGCTGAATGCCCGTGACCACTGAAGTGGTCACCAACAGGAAGGATCCTTTCACTGATCGACAGTTCCGATGCGCCACAGCGAGAAACCGCACCGACCTCCTCAGAAGACATACATGGGGCATATGGACAGAGTACCCTTCGTCGTCCAATACTTCCCTGGAGAGGAGAAGCTACAACATCTTCTCTGGAGTCTTCAACATATCATTGATGAAGACGAACATCTTGCCAGGGCTACCCCCACACCCCCACTTCTTGCTTTCAGACAAACACACAACCTCAAACAGACCATTATTCCCAGCAAACTATCCAGCCTTCAGGAGAACAGTGATTGCAACACCACACAACCCTGCCACAGCAACCTCTGCAAGACATGCCGGATCATCGACATGGATGATATCATCCCACATGAGAACACCATCTACCAGATATACGGCACATACTCTTGCAACTCGGCCAATGTTGTCTACCTGATACCCTGCAGGAAAGGATGTCCTGAAGCATGGTACATTGGGGAGACGAACACCGTTCAACAATCACCAGACAAGACTGTTCCTTTCCTGTTGGTGAACACTTCAGTGGTCACGGGCATTCAGCCTCTGATCTTCAGCTAAACGTTCTCCAAGGCGTCTTCACAACACAGGACAGAGTTGCTGAGCAGAGACTGATAGCCAAGTTCCGCACACATGAGGATGGTCTCAACCGAGATCTTGGGTTCATGTCACACTATCCGTAACCCCCATGACTTGCCTGAACTTGCAACATCTCACTTACTGTCCTGTCTGGAGACAATACACATCTCTATTCTTAATGCTATCTCCACTCACATTGTCTGCACCTTTAAGATTTGAATAGCAGATTAGCTGTAAAGACTTACATTCTAATCAGTATTCTGTAAACTGTGTGTGCCTTTATATGCCCTGTTTCTGATCAGAACTCTCCACTCACCTGACAAAGGAACAATGTTCCAAAAGCTAGTGGCGTTTACTACCAAATTGTTGGACTTTAATCTGGTGTTGTGAGACTTCTTATTGGGATTTTCTGGCCACGCTCACTCCAAGACAGGAAATTCCTAGCTGAGGTCAACAGGTCTTTGCATGGTTCTGTCCAACCCATTACGATTCCTGTGGCAGGCGGGATGGGAAAATTCCATTCTGTATGTCTGAATGTCTATCTTTCTCTCACACACACACACACACACAAACACACACACACACACACACACACACACACACACACACACATACACACACACACACACATACATACACACACACACACACACACACACACACACACACACATACACACACACACACACACACATACACACACACACACACACACACACACACACACATACACACACACACACACACACACACACACACATACACACACACACACACATACACACACACACACACACACACACACACACACACACACACACACACACACACACACACACATACACACACACACACACACACACACACACACACACACATACACACACACACACACACATACACACACACACACACAGACACACACACACACACACACACACACACGTGTGCACGTGCTAGGTGGAATTTTCCCGTCCTGTCCGGCATGGGAATCGAAGCGGGTGAGGGTGCAGACCATGTCCGATACACAGACATCAGTGACACACACTGATACACAGACATCAGTGACACACACTGATACACACATCAGTGACACACACTGATACACACATCAGTGACACACATATACATACATACACTGATACACAGACATCACTGACACACACACTGATACACACATCAGTGACACACATATACATACATACACTGATACACAGACATCACTGACACACACACTGATACAGTAAGAAGCCTCACAACACCAGGTTAAAGTCCAACAGGTTTATTTGTAGCAAACTCCACTAGCTTTCGGAACTGGCTGTTCCTTCCAAAAGCTACAAATAAACCTGTTGGACTTTAACCTGGTGTTGTGAGACTTCCTACTGTGTTTACCCCAGTCCAACGCCACCATCTCCACATCACACACATTGATAGATAGACATCACTGATACACACACACACACACACACACGCACTGATACACAGACACTGAAAGATGCCATCATAAGAACAGGATATGGCGCTTGTCTCATCGATTGGCAGTTCCAATGCACCACAGTACATCCACACCAAACCTCTTCAGAAGACAAACACAGGACACGATGGACAGAGTACCCTTCATCGTCCAGTACAGAGAAGCTACAACATCTTCTCAGGAGCCTTCAACATGTCATTGATGAAAATGAACATCTCGCTAAGGCCATCCCCATATCCCCACTTCTTGCCTTCAAACAACCGCATAACCTCAAATGTGCCATTGTCCGCAGCAAACTACCCAGCCTTCAGGAGACCAGTGACCACGACACCACACAACCCTGCCACAGCAACCTCAGCAATACATGCCGGATCATTGACACAGATGCCATCATCTCATGTGAGAACACCATCCACCAGGTACATGGTACATACTCTTACAACTCGGCCAAAGTCGTCTACCTGATACGCTGCAGGAAAGGATGTCCCGAAGCATGGTACATTTGGGAGACCATATAGACACTACAACAATGGATGAATAAACACTGCCCGACAATCATCAGGCAGGACTGTTCTCTTCCTGTTGGTGAACACTTCAGCGGTCACGGGCATTCAGCCTCTGATCATTGGGTAAGCATTCTCCAAGGCGGCCTTCATGACACACGACAGCACAGAGTCGCTGAGCAGAGACTGATAGCCAAGTTCCGCACACGAGGATGGTTTCAACAGGGATCTTGGGTTCATGTCACACTATCTGTAACCCCCATGACTTGCCTGGGCTTGAAAAATCTCACTAACTGTCCTGTCTGGAGATAATACACATCTCTTTAACATGTGCTTAACCCTCCCTCCACTCACATTGTCTGTACCTTTAAGACTTAATTACCTGTAAACATTCACATTCCAACCATTATCCAACCAGTGTTCCTCCTGCAAGAGAACATACAGGGGAAGCGTTGGGGGGGATGGATATTTAGGTAAGTTAGCACTTATTTGAGAAAGGTCTAAAAGGATTATTTAAATTGATTGGCTTGGTGGTTAATAGTGATGTGGAGTGTCTTGGACTATAAGAAGATATAAGTGGAATGTTCAGATGGGCAGATGGAACTTAACCCTGAAAAGTGTGAAGTGATACACTTTGGAAGGAGTGTTTGATAAGGAAGCACCCACTGAATGGCAGGACACAGAAGTTTCTGTGGAACAAAGGGACCTTGGCATATTTGTCCATCTCTGAAGGACAAATGACATGTTATAGTTGGTGAAAAAGGCATATGGGATACTTGTCTTTATCAGTCAAGGCATAGATTATAAAAGCAGGGAAGTAATGTTGGAGTTGTGTAGAACTTTGGTGAGGCCATAGCTAGAGTACTGTGTGCAGTTCTGGTTGCCACATTGTTGGAAGGATGTGATTGCACTAGAGGGGATGCAGAGGAGGTTTACCAGGATGCTGCCTGGGATGGAACACTTATGTTATGAAGAAAGATTGCATAGGCTTGGTTTGTTTTTGTTGGAGCAAAGGAGACTGAGAGGGCGACCTGATCAAGGTGTACAAGATTATGAGAGATAACTTCAGAATGGATAGGGAGCAGCTGTTCCTCTTAGTTGACGGGTCAGTTATGGGGGGACATAGGTTCAAGGTGAGGGGCAGGGGATTTAGAGTGGATATGAGGAAAATCTTTTTACCCAGAAGGTGGTGATGGTCTGGAATCGGCTGCCTGGGAGGATGGTCGAGGTGAGTTGCCTCACATCCTTTAAAAGATATCTGGACGAGCACATGATAACATTCAGGGCTATGGACTAAAGTGCTGACAGATGGAATTAGGTGGGAATTCAGATGTTTCTAATGTGTTGGTGTAAACTCAGTGGGTGAGGACTTCTTCTGCACTGTATGATTCTGTGATTTATTATTGTCACATGTATTGAAATTCATTGAAAGGTATTACTTGTGCGTTATGCAGACAAAGCATACTATTCATAGATTACTTGGGGAGAAGGAATGGAAAAGATGAAAAATATAAAGTTACAGTCATAACTAGGGCATAGAGAAAGATCAACTTAATATATGATAGGACCATTCAAATGTCTGACAGCAGCAGGGAAGAAGCTATTCTTGAGTCAATTGATACATGATCTCAGACTTCTGTATATTTTTCCGAATGGAAGAAGGTGGAAGAGAGAATGTCCGTGGCGCTTGTTTATGTTGGCTGCTTTGCTGAGGCAGTGGGAACTGTAGACAGTATCAATGGATGGGAGGCTGGTTTGAGTGACTGGGCTTCGTTCACAACTCTTTGTAGTTTCTTACAGTCTTGGGCAGAGCAGAGCCATACCAAGCTGTGATGCAACCAGAATGTTGTTTATAAAATGTTGAGAGGAATAGATAGGGTGGTCTTTCAGAGGCTATTTCCCCGGGTTGAAATGGTCGCTACGAGAGGACACAGATTTAAGGTGCGGGGAGGGAAGTACAGAGGTGATGTTAGGGGTAAGTTTTTCACTCAGAGGGTGGTGAGTGAATGGAATCGGCTGCCGTCGTCGGTGATGGAGGCGAACTCGCTGGGGTCTTTTAAAAGACTTCTGGATGAGTATATGGGGTTTAATGGGATTGGGGGTTATAGATAGGTCTATAGATTGGTGGGGTTGATGTGATCGGCGCAACTCGAGGGTCGAAGGGCCTGTTTGTGCTGTAATGTTCTATGTTCTATGTTCTAAAGGATGCTTTCTAAGGTGCATCTGTAAAGACTGGTGAGAGTTGTAGTGGGCATGCCAAATTCCCTTAGTCTCCTGGGAAAGTTGAGCAATGAAGGTTTTGTTAATCCTCATTTCTGTGGCTCATGTGACATCACAGTCACTCACAGTCCTCTCAGACATCCTGTGAGATCCATCACTCATTCTTTAAGGGGAGCCAGGAGACACAACTTGGAAGTTCCACAGCCTGTTATCTCCTGCTCTCCACAGTTTTCTCCATCTTCTCCCACGCAGACATACGGAGATGATTGAGACCTCGGTGGCTGGTGGGCATGAGACGTGGGGAGGGGGGGGGGGGGGGGGATAGTGTAGCTCAGCACCGTGTCTCCTCAGGCACAGGCGCCAGAGGCATGTGAGGATGATGTTGAGGGTGTTGGGTGCTGCAGGGCCACATGGCATCCAGAGTTGGATTTAGGTGGATATTCCAGGTGTGATGGAGTGGACTAATGCTCGGACAAATCAGATGGACACTTACCCTTGCAGCTCAAATTGGCCTCTGGTCCTGTCCACAGCTTCCCAGGCCACACAGGAGTCCCTGCTCCTGGGTCACCTTCCCTCTTTGACGGTACAGGATAGCCCACGTCTCCTCCACAGTATCCAGCAGCCCTCACTAAAATGTGCCGTCTTCCTGGTGTGACCGGCTGAGTGCAGAGCAAGTGTTTAAATACAGCTCCCCCTGCTTAACAATGCACCGCTGTGGTTAACTCAGGTGGAGCCTCAATAATGATTCACATGGAGGAACTTATTGCCCTACGTGTTGGTAAATTACCGAGTGCATCAATAAGACTGGCACAGATCACTCCATTATTCTCATCCTATGAAATTTTGACATTTTTTGGGCCAATTCCACCCAAATAGTCAAATTCTTATATCTTCCCTGGCTGATGTATCTTTTACCCTCTGGGATTTGTGCCTGAGCTCTCCACACCTGTTAACAAGTCGCTCACATTCTTTATTCTTAACTTTGTTTTCTTTTATTGATAAATGCAACAAAATCTAGTATTTTGATAGCAGCTTTAGCTGATTAAACCACACTAAGACGTCATGATGCAGCTGTACACATCTCTGGTGCGGCCACACTTGGAGTACTGTGTGCAATTCTGGTCCCCACATTACAGGAAGGATGTGGAGGCTTTGGAGAGGGTGCAGAGGAGGTTTACCAGGATGTTGCCTGGTATGGAGGGGACATCCTATGAGGAGAGACTGAGAGATTTGGGGTTGTTTTCGCTGGAAAGAAGGCGGCTAAGAGGGGATCTCATTGAAACATATAAGATGATTAGAGGTTTAGATAGGGTGGATAGTGATAGCCTTTTTCCTAGGATGGAGAAAGCTAGCACGAGGGGGCACGACTTTAAATTAAGGGGGGGTAGTTATAGGACGGATGTCAGGGGTAGGTTCTTTACCCAGAGGGTGGTGAGGGACTGGAATGCCCTGCCAGCTGCAGTTGTAAATGCACCTAGTTTGGGGGCGTTTAAAAGATCTGTGGATAGGTTTATGGATGAAAAGGGATTGGTTTAGGCTAGTGGGTCATTGTTTTGTAACTGGTCGGCGCAACATCGTGGGTGGAAGGGCCTGTTCTGCGCTGTAATGTTCTATGTTCTATGTTCTATGTTCCTGTGTGGCAGCCTAATGTCTCATGCTGGTTTATGCCATGCTGGTGAACTGTGTTAAACATGATCTGCTGGAGCCTCACTCCAACACGGACTGCACAGTCAGACAGTGGGCTGGGAGGGTGCAAAATCTCTGGGTCCTCACAGCCAGCTTAGCTTTTCACTTCTGCTCACCTCTTCCAATACCCTTTCCAAAGAGTCAGTATCCAAAGGCAACCATCATCAGTGGCTGTCCCCTAGCTGGCAGTGTCAATGTCCTCTATTTTTCTACCTTGTTTGCATGTGTCTTTTGTAGCAGAGGGACGGATGCTCAGGAGGTTGTGACCCAGTGACCTGTGCGCTGTGCAGAATGTCATGATTAGTAAGTTTGCGGACGACACAAAAATTGCTGGAGTTGTGGACAGTGATGAACATTGTCAGAGAATACAGCAGGATATAGACTGGCTGGAAAATTGGGCAGAGAAATGGCAGATGGAATTTAATCCAGATATATGCAAAGTGATGCATTTTGGTAGATCTCATGCAGGGTGGAGCTATACAATAAATGCAGAACCATCAGGAGTATAGACAAACAGAGGGATCTGGGTGTGCAAGTCCACAGATTCTTAAAGGTGACAGGTGGAAAAGGTGGTGAAGAAGGCATATGGCACGCTTGCCTTTATTGGATGGGGCATAGAGTATAAAAGTTGGCATACGATGTTGCAGTCATATAGAACGTTGGTTAGGCCACATCTGGAATACTGCATCCAGTTCTGGTCGCCACTCATGGAGGCTTTGGAGAGAGTTCAGAAAAGGTTTACCAGAGTGCTGCCTGGTATGGAGGGTCTTAGTACTGAGGTGAAATTGAGTAAACTCTGGAAAGACAGAGGTTGAGGGGCGACCTATAAGATTATAAGGTTTATAAGATTATGAAGGGCACAGATAGGGTGAACAATTGGAAGTTTTTTCCCAGGTCAGAAATGACAAACACAAGGGGTCGCAAGTTCAAGATAAGGGGGGCAAGGCTTAACACAGATATGTCAGGGTGGTGGGGGCCTGGAATGAGCTACCAAACAAGGTGGTTGAGGCAGACATGCTAGGATCATTTAAGACTTATCTTGATAGCCACAAGAACAGACTGGGAATAGAGGGATACAAACAAATCGTCTAGTTAGGCACACATGGTCGGTGCAGGCTTGGAGGACCGAAGGGCCTGTTCCTGTGCTGTATTGTTCTTTGTTCTTTGTCATTAGCTATATGGCCATTACAAACATGGTTGAGCCAGTGCAGATGTCATTGACTTAACGATGAATCTACGTTAATGGGGGGTGGGTGGGGTGGGAGGAGGGGGGGGGGGTGTTCTTTTGAGTCGAATCTCCATTAATGGAATTAGTAGACTCCAGGACCTCTGAATTGGTGACCTAGTCCTACCAAGAGATGCCGAGGATATATTTGAGAATATGATGTGCAAACAGTTCAGAATCTTCTCCGATCTAGCGTACGTTGCCCTGGTCTCACTGCTATGGAGAAGTGCACTGGGGATTAAGGCTTGATAAATTCATAGTTTAGTGTTCTCAGTCAGGATGCTGTTGTTCCACACTGTCTAACTCAGCTTGGACATAGCAGCTGCAGCTTCTGTGACGCATGTGTTGATTTTATTATCCAGTGATACTGATGATTGTGGAACTTAGATATGTGAAGCAATTAGCAATCTCCAGAGTCACATTGTCAATCCTGATAGATGGCTATATGGCGACATCCTGGACCATGACATTTGTCCTTCTGTTGCTAATGATCAAACCAAACTCTATCCATGTGAGAGAGAGAGTCTGTCCATTTGCTGTTGATGGTGGAATTCTGCCTCCGTGTGGAACGTTATTGCGGCATTATCGGCACAGAACAACTCTCTGAGATGACTTGAGGCACCTTTGTCTTGAATCCCAGGTGGGCAAAGCTGAACAGCTTTCCATCAGTGCTGGTACGTAGGGAGACAGCCATTAGAGGTGATCTGAAAGCATAAGTCAAAGAGAAGAACATGTCAGAGTATTGACAGCAGAACACAACACACCTTGACCCCACTGTGGATCTGGTCACTAACCTGTGCTCATGGAAGGAGGAGATCACTTTGAGCAGCCTGGATGGTACCACACCTGCTTCATGTGAATCCAAGTCTGCCTCGGAGGCACAGTAGCAGAAATCAGCGGAGGCCTGGTTAGAGGGTTCTCCACAGTGCGCCTTAGCCTCTGCACATCTCCAGGGACCGAATTTGTGGTGTCGTCAGCTGTGCACCAGAAATTGGCACGGGGCTGATTTAAATACCACTTAAATCCTATTAGCAGGCCTGGGATTGAAGTCTCAAGGCCTGCTAATCTCCCCTTCGGCCCCCTTTTACACCAGCTCCCCACTAATGGGGAGCTGGAGGCCCGAACCTACTGGAGTGAAGGGCGGCCATGGAGGCCACTCAGGAGGTTGGAGGCAAGGGAGGTGCCTCGCACCTTGGCACTGTCCATCAGGCCTTTTGGGGGTGGGAGGGGGGGGTGTCTATGGGGGGAGGGGGTGGCTGTGGGGGGTCCCGCAGTCACTCTGCAGTCAGGATCCGTGGCAGAGGAAAGGGCTGACCATTGGGATGGGGGTTTCCTGCCAGGGAGGTTAGGGCTGCTGGGGGTACTTCAGTAGATCGGGGTTGGTGCTTGGGGGACAGTGGAAGATGTCCAGGAGGGGCCAGCGATCAGGGGATTGGGGAGTGGTCGCACGGCCAGCAATGCAGGGGTCATAGGGCAGGCCAGCGGTCAAGTTGTCCAGAGATCAGGAGGCTGGCAGTGCAGGGCTACTGTGTATGCACCGATCGATCACTGCTCTGATAGATGGGCCCTTGTGCAGTGGCCCACTCAGCACTGTGCTGCTGGCCTCTCCAGTGGGAATAGGCCCCAGCCACAGATTTTCAATGTGAATCTCCCTGAGACACTCTGCAGCGTCTGCAGGAATGGAGGAGGGGGGGAAACGGAGGGAGAGGGAGAAGGAAGTGTGGGGGAGGAGGTGGGAGGAACGGCAGGGAGGAGGGGCATGTGGAAGAGGTGGAGTCCATGGCCCAGAGAAATAACTCTAGGCTCAGGGCTGTGTCCTACTTCTGGGAGGTCTGCCTGGGGATGGGGCATCACATCCAGACGGCCTGTTGCTGACTGGACACTGAGGGTCAAACATAAGAACATAAGAAATAGGAGCAGGAGTAGGCCATCTGGCCCTTCGAGCCTGCCCCGCCATTCAATAAGATCATGGCTGATCTGTCGTGTCTCAGTTCCACTTTCCCGCCCTCTCCCCATAACCCTTAATCCCCTCTCTTATCAAGAACCCATCAACCCGTCTTAAAAATATTTAGCGAGGCAGCCTCCACCACCTCAATGGGCAGAGAATTCCAGAGATTCACCACCCTGAAGAAGTTCCTCCTCAACTCCGTTCTAAACCGCTCCCCCTTTATCTTGAGGCTGTGCTCCCTAGTCCTACTGTCTTTTTTGAGCGGGAAGAGTCTCTCCACCTCTATCCTATCCATCCCATTCATCATCTTATATGTCTCAATGAGATCTCCCCTCATTCTTCTAAACTCTAACGAGTACAAGCCTAGTTTATTCAGCCTCTCCTCATAGCTCAACCCCCTCAACTCCGGTATCAGCCTAGTAAACCTCCTCTGCACTCCCTCCAAGGCCAAAATATCCTTGCGCAGGTGCGGCGACCAAAACTGCACACAGTACTCCAGCTGCGGCCTCACCAATGCCCTATACAGCTGCAGCAAGACCTCCCTACTTTTATATTCAATCCCCCTCGCTATGAAGGCCAGCATCCCATTCGCCTTCCTGACCACCTGCTGCACCTGCAAGCTGGGTTTTTGCGACTCATGCACAAGGACCCCGAGGTCCCTCTGCACCGTCGCCTGCTGCAGCTTTTCGCCACGTAAGTAATAGTCCTTCCCACCATTATTCCTACCAAAGTGGACCACCTCGCACTTGCCAACATTAAATTCCATTTGCCATTTCCTGGCCCATTCGCCCAGCCTATCTAGATCCTTCTGTAGACTCTCCACACCCTCCGCGCAATTTGCCGTTCCAACAATCTTGGTGTCATCAGCAAATTTCGACACCCTATACTCGGTTCCCTCACAGGTGTTGAGAGCAGCTGACCTACAGTTGGCTGATGGGGAGGCTCCTACACTCAATCCTTCCTCTCATTGCCCACACTCCACACTAGAGCCACAGCCGTCAGCATGTTTGAATTGAGGAGGATTGATCCCACATCTTGCGCCATACATGTGCGCGCGCGCACACACACACACACACACACATACATAAACACACACACACACATACATAAACACACACACACACACACACACACATACACATACATAAACACACACAGACATACATAAACACACACACACACATACATAAACACACACACACACACACACACATACATAAACACACACACACACATACATAAACACACACACACACATACATAAACACACACACACACACACATACATAAACACACACACACACATACATAAACACACACACACACATACATAAACACACACACACACATACATAAACACACACACACACACATACATAAACACACACACACACACACACACACATACATAAACACACACACACATACATAAACACACACACACACATACATAAACACACACACACACACACACATACATAAACACACACACACACATACATAAACACACACACACACACATACATAAACACACACACACACACATACATAAACACACACACACACACACACATACATAAACACACACATACACATACATAAACACACACACACACATACATAAACACACACACACACACACACATACATAAACACACACACACACACACACACACACACACACATACATAAACACACACACACATACATAAACACACACACACACACACACACACACACACACACATACATAAACACACACACACACACACACACATACATAAACACACACACACACACACACATACATAAACACACACACACACATACATAAACACACACACACACATACATAAACACACACATACACATACATAAACACACACATACACATACATAAACACACACACACACATACATAAACACACACACACACACACATACATAAACACACACACACACACACACACATACATAAACACACACACATACATAAACACACACACACATACATAAACACACACACACACACATACATAAACACACACACACATACATAAACACACACACACACATACATAAACACACACACACACATACATAAACACACACACACATACATAAACACACACACACACACACACACATACATAAACACACACACACACACACACACACATACATAAACACACACACACACACACACACACACACACACACACACATACATAAACACACACACACACACACACACATACATAAACACACACACACACATACATAAACACACACACACACACACATACATAAACACACACACACACATACATAAACACACACACACACACACACACACATACATAAACACACACACACACATACATAAACACACACACACACACATACATAAACACACACACACAGATACATAAACACACACACACACATACATAAACACACACACACACACATACATAAACACACACACACACACACACATACATAAACACACCCACACACACACATACATAAACACACACACATACATAAACACACACACACATACATAAACACACACACACACACACATACATAAACACACACACACACATACATAAACACACACACACACATACATAAACACACACACACACACACATAAACACACACACACACACACACACAGATACATAAACACACACACACACATACATAAACACACACACACACATACATAAACACACACACACACACACACATACATACACACACACACACACACATACATAAACACACACACACACACACACACACACACATACATAAACACACACACACACACACACACACATACATAAACACACACACACACACAGTTGGCCTCACAATTGTGGCCAGAATTTAGGTAGGAGGGTTTTTTCAGAGAGTGTCTCAATATGGAGGTCGCTTTGCAGTCTCTACTATAACAACTGTGCCCATTCTTCCAAAGCTAAAAGCCCTCTGATTTGACTGTCAGCCTCAGCGATTTGCCCTTCATCCTTTATTGGATGTGCACTTGGAGGCAACCTCTTATTGGCTGCCTCTGGGATGACCTCTCTGATCTTCACAGCCAGAGCAGGGTCAGCACCCTGATATGGTTCCAACTCAGGTCAAAGGGTAGGTGTTTCTGCCCAGGGTGGTTGGGGATGGGGAGTGGGGTGTTTAGGAATGAGTGGAGGTTGCTTGTGGGGGATGGAGGAAATCACAGGGAGGGGGAGGAGTGAGGCCATGAGGAGTTCTAGCCTGAGACACTGGAGGCAAAGAGTGTTTGCAAAACACTGTGCAGTAAAATTGCTTCAAGACAAATGTAGAGGGGGAGATGAGTGGAACTTTGCCACCCCAACCTATAACTGCACACTGCGGGGTGGTGGGTTCCCACCAGCAGAGGCCAGAGGGCCTGGGAGTGAGCTGGACTGGGGAATTGGTCAAACCTAGGGCCTCTTCAGGATGAGAGTCTTTGGTAGACTTTGGGAGGGGGAGGGGTGCTAAAGTGTGAGAGAGACAGTATGGGGGGGGAGAGAGAGAGAGAGAGAGAAAGACATAGAGAACAGGGGAGAGAGAGGAAGAGAGAGAGAGATAGATGCAGAGGGTGCCATCTTACAAAACAAATTGTAAGTGCTGAATGATTGAGAAAACAGGAGAGTTTTCAGTGAGTTTAAAAATACAATCTTATTACAAAAAAGTGCCAGGATACGATTCTCGCCAGCAGGGGGAGACGTGGAATCCCAGCTCACTGGGGAAGCTGGCTGTTGAGCTCTAGAGGTGCCTCCGCGCAGGTGCCCCGAACTCCCAGTGTACTAGGAGATCTCCTGCTGCCTCCTCTTCCCTTCATAGACATTGGGAACCCCCCTCACCATGCACGTTGTGACCCAATCCCTGACATCGGGACCACCCCTTCATGTTCATCAGGACTCCCTGATCATGCCAATTCCCCCTCTCCGGCAGATTTCCCTTCCTCAACCCCCAACCAATTGCCTCCCGGCAACGTTTCCTCGCTTTCCTCCCACTCTGACTGAATTGTCTTTCCCTCCTCCCTGTCACAGCTCCATCCCGCAGATTCCACTCCCCACTCAGGACCCACCTCCTTGGCACTGTCCCTGGCACAGTTATGGTGCCTGATGGGCAGTGCCAGGTGGACAGTGCCAGGGTGCCAGGATGGCAGTGTGGGGCTGGCACTGCCCGACCCTGCCCTCTGGTGATGGCATTATGTCTGGCCTCTGCTGGTGGAGACTAGCTGTGATTCTCGCTGGGGAGAACCTTGACCACCGAGGAGGTAAATGTAAGTGACTCCAGATGATAGTGTCCCGGACTCATTAATGCAAAGCACGTGCTTAATATTTAGTAAAAGCAAATCATTGCGGATGCTGGAATCTGAAACCAGAAGAGAAAATGCTGGAAAATCTCAGCAGGTCTGGGCAGCATCTGTAAGGATGGAAAAGAGCTGACGTTTTGAGTCCAGATGACCCTTTGTCAATTTATTTATTAATATTTAAACTGACTTTGTGCACAGAAAGGGCGCAGAGCCAATTTCACTGGCAAAACAGGGTTGGTACGATCGGGGGAGCTGAAAAACCAGGCGCGTTGCTGATTTTTCACATCCCACCTAATCTTGCCACCTTACCGTGCCGAATGTTGGTGGGGAATGAGGTTGTAAGGTTGCACCCAGAGAGTGGGAGAGAGAAAGAGACACGTATACAGAGAGTGGGGAAGAGAGACATACAGAGAGCGGGAGAGAGAAAGAGACACGTATGCAGAGAGTCGGAGAGAGAGACATACAGAGAGTGGGAGAGAGAAAGAGACATGTATGCAGAGAGTGGGGAAGAGAGAGAGACATACAGAGAGTGGGAGAGAGAAAGAGACACGTATGCAGAGAGTGGGAGAGAGAGACATACAGAGAGTGGGAGAGAGAGACATACAGAGAGTGGGAGAGAGAGAATGGGCGAGAAAGACAGAGAGATAGAGATGTAGAGAGTGGGAGACAGAGGGAGAGAGGAAGCCAAGCTGCAGCAAGGAGCTGGAGCAGAAGTTTGAGACTGGTGGGTCGCAGCATTGAGGAGCTGAGGATGTGATGGCAGTTCAAGAACTGGGAAGCATCAGTGGAGTGGATAAACAGCTGCTGGAGAGCTGGGCAAATCGTCTAGACATCACCCCTGAATTCAAGAGGTATGTGAGACAAGCCCATTGTGTTCATGTGGCCACAGTGAATTAGTAGCGAGAGCTCCACTGAACTCTGTTACCAGTTGACTGGAGATCGGGGTTGAGCTCTGGACAGTACCCTACTGTATCTGGGGCACTGACTGAATGGCCACTCGAAGCTGTTCATTTCTCTCACTGAAACTCTTCATTAATATTTATAAGGATCTGACGCCAGGTGGAAATAAGAACCTCTGGTTTATAATCTTCTTGTGGCGCATGTTCTTGAATCTCACATTACACACAGTCAGCATCACATGTTTAAACACATGCTAATTCAGCAATTCTTAGATAAGCAGCTGTTTTAATAATGTCTCTCTCTCTCTCTCTCCCTTTCTCTCCCCCAACCCCACTCTAGCTCAATCCAGTCTGAAAAGGGAAGATCTTCAGTATCTGTTTTTGCCATAAGGAATCTGACTCACTACAGCTCCTGAGTCTATAGATCAACGCAGGTCTGATGGCTTCCTCTGAAATGAAAATAGAATAAAGTCTTTGGGAAAGGAATGCTGTGGCAAACAGATTAAAGAGCACACATTAAAACCTCAACAGAACCTCAACAAACAAACTCCAGCTCACACTCTTATCACTAAATTTCAAACTGCCCTCACACAGTAAACTCCTGAGAATAACAGAGTGCACAGTGGAATGATTATTTATCAAAGGTCGTAATTGGTGATTATATTTTGTCAAACCTAACCGAAAGCAATAGTTTCTAAGTGGGCATGTTGAAATTAAATTGAGACTCATCCAACGTTTCAGTGGAGCCCTTCACACATAAACCATGAACAAGTAACCAGAACTGACCCTACATAACACCACCCTCCACTTCAGTCACCCAATGATCAATTGTGTGGTGTTGATAGAACAAAGAACAGCACAGGAAACAGGCCCTTTGGCCCTACAAGCCCGTGCTGCCCATTTTAACACTCAGTGAGTGCCTTAATGCGTAGGTTAGAGGGATTAGTGGGTATAATATGTAGAAATGTGGGGATAGGGCCTGGGTGGGATTGTGGTTGGTGCAGACTCGATGGGCCGAATGGCCTCTTTCTGCACTGTAGAGTTCTATGATTCTATGATTAATCAAGTCTTTTATCGACCGTCGACATTTTTGCCTATCTCTAGTGGAGCTCCACAATAATGGGGGACCACAATAATTTAGGGAATTATATGTGTGCCAGATTAAGGGAGATCCAATTCAGGGACAATTTATTGACACCAATCAGCCTAAAAAGCATGTTTTTAGCTATAAAAGGTTTCTGAAATAACTCCCATGAGGTCAATGGGGAATCATTGATTGAATCCCCCTGTGGGGCTGGTTGAGTATGAGTTCCCCTGGTAACAGGCAATGGCTTGCCCAGCTGAACTCATTACCTGAGCCTTTTGTAAGACAGACCCAGGACTGGGCCTGTTGAAACTGGCAGGGACTAGTGTGTGTCCACCACGGTACTGGTTTTACTTTGCTTTCTGTAATAAAATATCTTCCCTTCCTGTTGGCTTGTTGAGTCATTACATTGGCAAAGAGGAACAAGAAAAGTTTCAGACAGTTTGCCTTTCAACAAACCTGCTAAGGCAGAGGCGGAGCAATATTGAGATTGCTGCTGTTTGGGAAACTGGAAACTTATGATGTGGATATGGAGGATTGGTCCTAGTATACTGAAAGAATCTGATATTATTCTGGGATTACTGCAGGATAGAAGGAAACAACCAGCAAAAAGTCATCATCCTGACTGCTTGTGGGGCCCTGGCTTTCAGCATCATAAAATATTTAACCTACCCAGTAGCCCCAAGTTCATAGAACATAGAACATAGAACATTACAGCACAAATTACAGCGAGTTCGCCTCCACCATCGATGACGGCAGCCGATTCCATTCACTCACCACCCTCTGAGTGAAAAACTTACCCCTAACATCACCTCTGTACTTTCCTCCCCGCACCTTAAATCTGTGTCCTCTCGTAGCGACCATTTCAACCCGGGGAAATAGCCTCTGAGAGTCCACCCTATCTATTCCTCTCAACATTTTATAAACTTCTATCAGGTCGCCTCTCAACCTTCGCCTCTCTAGGGAAAAGAGTCCCAGCTCCCTCAACCTATCTTCATAAGGCATGCCTCCCAGTCCAGGCAACATCCTTGTAAATCTCCTCTGCACCCTTTTAATAGCTTCTACGTCTTTCCTATAGTTCAGAATCTTTAACAATCCTAAACCATCTGTTATATTGCAATGCTACAGGTACAACCAGCAACTAGAACCCTTGGGGAACGAGTCACTTGATGAGACTGTGGAAGTTGGTGGAACACTGTGAGTGCGGGTCAGCATTTTGGGAACTGTTAAAGGATCGATTGGTATGTGGAATTGAACTGGCCCTTTCCCATGGAGACGCGTGAAAGGGTCCCAGGAGCTTCAGGGTCCATAGGTGATGTCGTCCTCAGCCTTCGGCAACCCCCGTGCTGCAGAACAAAGTCCCCAGCAGATAACACTCACGTCTCCCATTTGCCACCAAGAGAGGGTGACTGGAGTCAGAGGCCACAAACTAGATTCCAAAACGAGATGGAAAGTCTCTCCACAATACAGTGAGAAGTGAGCACGTGACTCGTGCTGCATTTGTAGTCATGGGGTCTACCCCAGACAAGGCTAACATAACAGACAAAGTCCATACCAAACAGACCAAAAGGTGAAGTCACTTCAGTACAGAGCTTTATAAATAATCCAGCTGAGAATGAGGAAATGATGCAGCTAAATTGCATCGCCGGATCCAAAGTGGCCCAATCAAGATTAAACTCCAGGCAAATGGCCACTTCCTAGGCATGGAGAAGCTGTATTTATTATTGGGGAGTAAATCTTTAGGCGATTCTGAATTGGCATCATGACTTTAAACTTGCAAAACTCCAGTTGCGCTTGGGAGACAGACATTCCGACCCCTCCTAACTGTGATGCAAGGACCAGGACCCAGCTGTTTGGGAAGGGACTGGCTACAGAAATTCCGCCTGGATTGGCAACAGATCTTTAAAATGGGGACTGGTAATCTATACAATGTCACTGAGAAGTATCCTGAATTATTCCAAGAAGGCCTTGAGAAGAGTAAAGGCACTAGGACCAAAGTCTAGATGGACCCAGATGCCCAATCATTGGGTCTGATACAGGGAGGACACTGGGTGTAATATAGGGAGGGCACTGGGTGTGATAGATGATGTGCTGGGTATGATGCAGAGTGGGCACTGGATATTTAGGGAAAGTTGTGTCACAGTGGTATTATTGCTGGACAAGTAATCCAGAGACCCAGGGTAATGTTCTGGGGACCTGGGTTTGAATCCCATTATTGTTAGTGGAATTCAAGCTCACTGAAACATCTGCAATTAAAAGTCTAATGATGACTAATAATGATATTGTGTATAAAATTTTGATGGGTATAGATAGAGTGAATGCAAGCAGGGTTTTTCCAGTGATGCTGGGGGAGAGAAAAACCAGAGGGCATGGGTTAAGGGTGAAAGGAGAAAAGTTTAAAGGGAATATTAGGGGGGAATTCTTCACGCAGAGAGTGGTGGGAGTGTGGAATGAGCTGCCGGATAAAGTGGTAAATGCAGAGTCACTTTTAACATTTAAGAAAAATTTGGATGGGTTCATGGATGAGAGGGGTGTGGAGGGATATGGTCCAAGTGTAGACCAGTGGGTCTAGGCAAAAAATGGTTCAGCACAGACAAGGGCCAAAAGGCCTGTTTCTGAGCTGTAATTTTCTATAGTTCTATGATGACCATGAAACCATTGTCAATTGTTGCAAAAACCCATCTGATTCATTAATGTCTTTTAGGGAAGGAAATCTGCCATCCTTACCTGGTCTGCCTTACATGTGACTCCAGACCCCAAAGCAATATGGTTATCTCTTAACTGCCCTCTGAAATGGCCTAGCAAGACACTCAATTGTTACAAAGCAAACAAGTGAAACCAGACAGACCACCCAGCATCAACCTAGGCGACAGAAACAACAGTGGCAAACCCTGTCAACCTTGTAAAGTCCTACTTACTAATATCTGAGGCTATTTTACATACTAGTCAAGCAACAGCCTGACAATCATACTCACAGATAACGTCCCAGAGACAAGCATCACCCTCCCTGAATATGTCCTGTCCACTGGCAGGACAGGCACGGCAAAGGTGGCAGCGTAGTGGTATACAGTCGAGAGGGAGATTCCTTGGGAGTCCTTAACATCGAAACTAGACCCCATGAAGTCTCATGGCACCAGATCAAATGTGGGCAAGGAAACCTGCTGATTACCTCATATTATTCCCCCCTCAGCTGATGAATCGGTACTCCTCCTTGTTGAACACCACTTGGAGGAAGCTCTGAGCACGGCAAAGGCACAGAATTTACTCTGGGTGGGGGATTTCAATGTCCATCACCAACAGCGTCTCGGTATAGCACGACAGACTGAGCTGTCTGGGTCAGCATGGAATTTCAAGAGAATCAATATTAACGTTTTGCCTTAAAATCTAATGCAAATTAATAGTAATTGAAGGGTGGATATTCATAGAACATAGAACATAGAACATTACAGCACATACAGGCCCTTCGGCCCTCGAGTTGCGCCGATCACATCAACCCCACCAATCTATAGACCTATCTATAACCCCCAATCCCATTAAACCCCATATACTCATCCAGAAGTCTTTTAAAAGACCCCAGCGAGTTCGCCTCCACCACCGATGACAGCAGCCGATTCCATTCACTCACCACCCTCTGAGTGAAAAACTTACCCCTAACATCACCTCTGTACTTCCCTCCCCGCACCTTAAATCTGTGTCCTCTCATAGCGACCATTTCAACCCGGGGAAATAGCCTTTGAGAGTCCACCCTATCTATTCCTCTCAACATTTTATAAACTTCTATCAGGTCGCCTCTCAACCTTCGCCTCTCTAGGGAAAAGAGTCCCAGCTCCCTCAACCTATCTTCATAAGGCATGCCTCCCAGTCCAGGCAACATCCTTGTAAATCTCCTCTGCACCCTTTCAATAGCTTCTACGTCTTTCCTATAGTGAGGCGACCAGAACTGCGCACAGTACTCCAAATGAGGCCTGACAAGGGTTCTGTAAAGTTGCAGCATTACCTCCAATTCAATTGTCTTTCGGGTCTGAAAAAAGTAAAAATAAGGTCTCATAGTGGGACACAGTGGGGAGTTGATCAGGGTAGTTAATAACTGGATCAGACTTGTTCCTGAAACAGGGAAGGCTGGGAGACTATAAAAACAGGTCCCCAAGTGCTTTCTATATGTGACGGCTAGCGATAGAGAGTGGATCTTTGGAGTTGAGGTAAGTATGGGAATTATCTTTTTCCTTGTTAAAATCAAACATAGGTTGCTGATAATTGAAGAGTAGACCCTTAAGCAACTTTCAGGTCTAAGGAAAGTAAAAACAAGCTCTTCCAGTGGGGCCAGCCAGGGGAGTTAATTGGAGCAGTTAGAAACTGGTTAAGACCGGCTTCCGAAATAAAAAAAGGCTAAATTCAAGCCTCAAAAGTGCTGCAGAGAGTGGCTATTTGGAGTTGAAGTAAATGTGGGAGTTTAGGGAAGTGTGGGAGGAAGTCATTGCTGTTTCTTGTTTCTCTTACTACATCCACAGGTTTACAGCATTGAGTGAACAAGCCCGTGTAATATCACAGAAAGGTGGATTCGATGAGTTAAAATAGCAGGGGAGACAGCTGTGGGGCCGGAGCTCACCAAAAACAGGGTGACATCACAGGAAAACTGTTAATTCGTTGGTAAGTGGCTGCTATCCATTCTAAATTGCTTTCAGATTAAAGGTAAATTGGAGAAATATTTTCAGATTATAAAAACTAAAGACCAGTGGGAAATTTAAAAAGCAAATTAAAAACAAATTAAATTGAATAGAGATGCAGGGCCAGGTGAAGTGTTGTAGCTGCCATGATGTGGGAGGTAGTGGAATCCATTGTGGTTCCTAATGACCACATCTGTAGTAAGTGTTGGCTGTTCGAACAAGCCTAGCTTAGAGTTGATGAGCTAGAGTCTGAGCTCCAGATGTTGCAACACTTCAGGGAAGGGAACAGGTACCTGGACATGTGTTTCAGGAGGCAGTCACAGTCTTAGATTAACTACCTTGAATTTGGCCAGTGGTCAGCAGGATGTGACTGTGAGTGAGGCAAGTAGAGGGATTCAGGAGGTAGAGTTGCAGAATCTTCAGTCCTTGTCCAACAGGTTTGAGATTCGTGCTCCCTGTGTGGACAAGAATGGGGGCTGTAGGGAGAATGAACAAACTGACCATAAACCGTGGTGGTATGGGGAGCCATTCACGTGATGGGTGGGGGTAGAAAAGAGAAATACAGTTGACATCAGGGATAGTTAGGGGCATAAATCCTTTCTCTAGGGCTAAGATAGAGGGTCCCGAAAATTATGTTGCATTGTCTGGTGCCAGGGTTCGCAATTTCCCACCTCAGCTGCAGAAGAACTCAGAATTGGACGAGAAAGATTCAGTTATTGTGGTTCATGTAGATACCAACAATATAGGTAGAACAAGGATGGAGGTTCTGCTGAGGAAATACAAGCAGCTAGGCTAAATTAAGAAGATGATAATCCCTGGATTACTACCTGAGCCACAATCTAATTGGCACTGGGTCTATAATCGCACAGCTCAAAGGTACATGTGGGAGAAATGGGTTTGAATTTCTGGGGCAGTGTCACCAATACTGGGCAAGGAGGAAGCTATTCCAATGGGATGGTCTCCACCTGAATCAAGCTGGGACCAGAATCCTGACAAATTGCATAATTAGAGCTGTGTCGTTAAACTAGATCATTGGGGGAGGGGGCGGGAGGGGGAGTTGGTCGTTTTCATTTGTATGGAAAATTTAAAAAAATCAAAGTTAAATGAGAAATAGGAGGTTGAGCGATGAAGTTGAATGCTACCAGATAATAAAAGCAAAGGACAGAACATGCGAATATCCTTTTTTTAAAAAATATTCAATGTGGGACATAGGCTTCACTGGCTGGTCAGCATTTATTACAAGCATAGGGAAATTTGATTATAGAATAAACCTAAAGGCTTTGTATCTAAATGCACGGAACATTCGGAATAAAATTAATGAGTTAACAGCACAGATAGAGAGACAAATGGTGTGATTTTGTGGTGATTACTGAGACTGGCGATTATTGTCCACTTTGGTAGGAAGAATGGTAGGAAGGACTATTACTTACGTGGCAAAAAACTGCAGCAGGCGACGGTGCAGAGGGACCTCGGGGTCCTTGTGCATGAGTCGCAAAAACCCAGCTTGCAGGTGCAGCAGGTGGTCAGAAAGGCGAATGGGATGCTGGCCTTCATAGCGAAGGGGATTGAATATAAAAGTAGGAAGGTCTTGCTGCAGCTGTATAGGGCATTGGTGAGGCCACAGCTGGAGTACTGTGTGCAGTTTTGGTCGCCACACTTACGCAAGGATATTTTGGCCTTGGAGGGAGTGCAGAGGAGGTTTACTAGGCTGATATCGGAGTTGAGGGGGTTGAACTATGAGGAGAGGCTGAATAAACTAGGCTTGTACTCGTTAGAGTTTAGAAGAATGAGGGGAGATCTCATTGAGACATATAAGATGATGAATGGGATGGATAGGATAGAGGTGGAGAGGCTCTTCCCGCTCAGAAAGGACAGTAGGACTAGAGGGCACAGCCTCAAGAGAAAGGGGGGGGGTGCGGTTTAGAACGGAGTTGAGGAGGAACTTCTTCCCTCAAAGGGTGGTGAATCTCTGGAATTCTCTGCCCGTTGAAGTGGTGGAGGCTGCCTCGCTAAATAATTTTAAGACACGGGTTGATGGGTTTTTGATAAGAGAGGGGATTAAGGGTTATGGGGAGAGGGCGGGAAAGTGGAACTGAGCCACAACAGATCAGCCATGATCTTATTGAATGGCGGGGCAGGCTCGAAGGGCTGGATGGCCTACTCCTGCTCCTATTTCTTATGTTCTTATGAGACACGGTTGCAAAGAGACCAGGTTTGGGAATTGGATATGCTAGAGTACTCAGTGTTTCAGAAGGATAGACAAAGAAAAATGAGGTGGTGTCGTTTTGTTCATGAAGGAAGAGATCAGTGCTGTAATTGACTGCCTTGGATAGAGGACTGGCTAACAAACAGAAAGCAGAGATTCAGGATAAATGGATCTTATTTTTGGTTGGCAAGATGTGACTAGTGGGGTGCCACAGGACTTGGTCCCCAGGCCCCCACTATAGAAACATATAAAATAGGTATGGAGTAGATCATTTGACCCTTCAAGCTTGCATCACCATTCAATATGATCATGGCTGATACTGCACTTTCAGCATCCCACTTCTGTCTTCTCTCCTTACCCCTTGATCCCTTTAGCCACACCTAGCTTCATTAGAACATATCTAATGAACTGGCTCCAACAGCTTTCTATAGTAGAGAATTTCATATGTTTGCAACTCTGAGTGAAGAAGTTCTTCCTCATCTCAGTCCTGAATGGCTTCCCCCTTATTCTTAGACTGTGACCCTAGTTCTGGACTTCCCCAACTCGGGAACATTCTTCCTGCATTTAGCCTGTCCAGTTCCATCAAGATTTTATATGTTTCTATGAGATCCCCTCTCATTCTTCTAAATTCCAGTCAGTACAAGCCCAGTCGATCAAGCCTTCATAGAACATTACAGCACAAACAGGCCCTTCGGCCCTCGAGTTGCGCCGATCACATCAACCCCACCAATCTATAGACCTATCTATAACCCCCAATCCCATTAAACCACATATACTCATCCAGAAGTCTTTTAAAAGACCCCAGCGAGTTCGCCTCCACCACCAACGACGGCAGCCGATTCCATTCACTCACCACTCTCTGAGTGAAAAACTTACCCCTAACATCACCTCTGTACTTCCCTCCCCGCACCTTAAATCTGTGTCCTCTCGTAGCGACCATTTCAACCCGGGGAAATAGCCTCTGAGAGTCCACCCTATCTATTCCTCTCAACATTTTATAAACTTCTATCAGGTCACCTCTCAACCTTCGCCTCTCCAGGGAAAAGAGTCCCAGCTCCCTCAACCTATCTTCATAAGGCATGCCTCCCAGTCCAGGCAACATCCTTGTAAATCTCCTCTGCACCCTTTCAATAGCTTCTACGTCTTTCCTATAGTGAGGCGACCAGAACTGCGCACAGTACTCCAAATGAGGCCTGACGAGGGTCCTGTAAAGTTGCAGCATTACCTCCCGACTCCTAAACTCAATCCCTCGATTAATGAAGGCCAGTACACCATACGCCTTCTTGACCACCTCCTCCACCTGCGAGGCCGATTTAAGAGTCCTGTGAACCCGGACCCCGAGATCCTTCTGCTCTTCAACGCTACTAAGACCCCTGCCCTTAATAGTGTACTCGTTCATCCCGTTGGTTCTGCCGAAATGGACGACTACACATTTATCTGCGTTGAAGTCCATCTGCCACTTCTCCGCCCATTCCTGCATCCTATCTATGTCCTGCTGCAACTTTTGACATCCTTCCAGACCATCCACAACACCGCCGACCTTCGTGTCATCAGCGAACTTGCTAACCCATCCCTCCACTTCCTCATCCAGGTCATTTATGAAAATGACAAACAGCAAGGGTCCCAGAACAGATCCCTGGGGCACCCCACTGGTGACTGACCTCCATTCCGAAAAAGACCCATCCACAACCATTCTCTGCCTTCTGCAGGCAAGCCAGTTCTGGATCCACAAGGCCAAAGGCCCTTGGATCCCATGCCCTCTCACCTTCTCAAGAAGTCTTGCATGGGGGACCTTATCAAAAGCCTTGCTGAAGTCCATGTACACTACGTCCACGGCACTTCCTTCGTCAATGTGTTGAGTCACATTATCGAAGAACTCAACTAGGCTCGTAAGGCACGACCTGCCCTTGACAAATCCATGCTGACTATTCCTGATCATGTCAAACCTCTCCAAATGCTCGTAAATCTTGTCCCTCAGAAGCCTCTCCATCAGCTTACCAACCACTGAGGTCAGACTCACCGGGCGGTAATTTCCCGGGCTATCTCTGTTCCCTTTCTTGAAAATAGGGACTACATCCGCAATCCTCCAATCTTCCGGAACCTCTCCCGTCTCCATTGACGACGCAAAGATCATTCCTTTATATGTCAGTCCTGCCATTCCGGGAGTCAGTCTGGTGAACCTTTGCTGGACTCCCTCAATAGCAAGAATATCCTTCCTCTGACTAGAAGACCAAAACTGCACACAATACTCATCAAGGCCCTGTATAACTGCAGCAAGACTCCCTACCCCGTACTGAAATCTTCTTGTTACCAAGGCCAGCATGCCATTAACTTTCCGACTGTATCTGCATGCCGACCTTCGGCAACTGTTTCACCATGAAATCTAAGTCATGTTGCACTGCCACCATTCAGATAATAATCTTCCTTCCTGTTTTTGCCACCTAAGCAGATAATCTCACATTTATCCACATTATAATGCATTTGCCCTCTCAGTCACCCTGCAGCCTCTTAGCATCCTCCTCACAGCACACACCACCATCTGCAAATTTGGAGATATTGCATTTAATTCCTTTGTCATTAATGTGTATTGTGAACAGCTGGGATCTCAGCACTAAACCCTGCAATATCCCACTATCCCAGAGTGGCAGGCAGTGATTAACTGCCTGCCACTCTGAAAAGGACCCATTTATTCTCACTCTCTGCTTCCTGTCTGCCATGATGTGGCAATGCTGGCGTTGGACTGGGGAAGTCTCTCAATATCAGGTTAGATTCCAACTTGCTTATATGGTAGCACAAGCTTTTGGAGTGTTGCTCCTTCTTCAGGTGAGTGAAGAGTTGTGTTCACAAACAGAACATAAATATATACAGATTCAATTTACAAGATAATGGTTAGAATGCCAGTCTCTACAGGTAATCAACACTTTATTTGTGAGTGGAGAGAGGGTTAATCTCAGGTTAAAGGTGTGAATTGTCTCCAGACAGGACAGTTGGTGAGATTTTGCAAGCCCAGGCAAGCTGAGGGGGTTACAGATAGTGTGACATGAACCTAAGATCCCGGTTGAGGCCATCCTCATGTGTGCGGAACTTGATTATCAGTTTTTGCTCAGCGATTCTGCGTTGTCGTGAAGGCCACCTTGGAGAACGCTTAACTGAAGGTCAGTGGCTGAATGCCCGTGACTGAAGAGTTTCCCCACAGGTAGAGAACACTCTTGCCTGGTGATTGAGTACCGCTTGACACTCATCTGTTGTCGCATGGTCTCACCAATGTACCATGCCTCAGGACATCCTTTCCAGCAGCATATCAGGTGGATAACATTGGCCGAGTCACAAGTGTATGTACTGTGTACCTGGCGGATGGTGTTCTCATATGAGATGATGGTATCCGTGTCGATGATCTGGCATGTCTTGCAGAGGTTGCTGTGGCAGGGTTGTGTGGCGTTGTGGTCACTGTTCTCCTGAAGGCTGGGTAGTTTGCTGCTGTCTTTTTGAGTTTGTGTGGTTGTTTGAAGGCAAGAAGTGGGTGTGGGAATGGCCTTGGTGAGATGTTCGTCTTTATCGATGATATGTTGAAGGCTCCAGAGAAGATGTTGCAATTTTTAAAAAATAAGCAATTTACAAATGGATACAGATAGATTAGGTGAGTTGGTCAAAATTTGGCAGATAGAGTTTAACATGGATAAGTGTGAGATTATCTATTTTTGTCAGAAAAATTTAAAGGCAATTATCTAAATGGAGAGAAAATTGGGAATGCACTGTGTAAGAAGTCCTGCTGTCCTTGACTCGCACCAAATCCCATTCACCTATCACCCTTTGTGTTCATTGCTTATCTGGCAGCACCTCCATTTGCCTTGCGCCCCCCCCCCCCCCCCCACCCCCTTCTTTTGCCTAGGGCCCAAGTTCTGGAAAGCTGTGTACAGATGACACTAGCTTCTACATGCAACAGATTTCATTCACAGTGCTTTAAAATGTCTGCTCTGGCTTTCAGCTCTTTCTACAGCTTTGTTTACTTTTCTGATTCCAAATACAAGCTCAACCACTCAAGCACAGTGAGCACCAACTGTAAATGGACCAGAGTGCTGGCGAATCGAGTAAAGAGGACTGTAGACAAGGCTTTAAACTAATGAGGGGGGGGGAGGGTGCGAGGGTAGGTGACGCTATGAGGTCTAAAGTTAAGGATAGGGTACAGGTAAGGGAAGAGGCCAAGGATGTCCCAATTGGTGGCGTTACGGCAAGTAGGGTCCAGGTGAAGGCTGGGATGAAAGCGCTTTATCTGAATGCACGAAGCATTCGGAATAAAGTGGATGAGCTGATGGCGCAGATCGACACAAATGGATACGATCTGGTGGCCATTACAGAGATGTGGCTGCAAGGTGACAGGGACTGGGAGATGAATGTACAGGGTTATCAAGTGTTTAGGAAGGATAGGCAGGAGGAAAGAGGGGGTGGCGTAGCTCTGCTGATTAAGGATAGTATCAAGGTGGTAGCAAGGGATGATATCGGAGCCAAGGAGCAGAAAGTGGAATCGTTGTGGGTGGAGATTAGGAACAGAAAAGGGAGGAAGACGCTAGTGGGTGTCGTCTATAGGCCCCCGAATAATGATCTGGAGGTGGGGCGGGCTGTTAACGCGCAAATAAGTGCAGCGTGCAGGAATGGGACGGCAGTAGTTATGGGAGATTTCAATCTGCATATTGATTGGTCGACCCATGTTGGACGAGGTGGGCTCGAGGAGGAGTTCTTGGAATGCTGCCGGGATAATTTCCTTGAACAGTGTGTGTTGGAGCCGACGAGGGAGCGAGCTATCTTGGATCTGGTGCTATGTAATGAGGTGGGTAGAATTAGGGACCTTGCGGTGAAGGATCCTCTTGGAGAGAGTGATCATTGTATGGTGGAGTTTCTGGTGCAGATGGAGGAGGAGAAAGTGGGTTCCCAGACACGCGTCCTTTGTTTGAATAGAGGGGAGTATGGTAGGATGAGAGAAGAATTGGCGAATGTGGACTGGGGGAACGCGTTGGAAGGTAGGTCTGCTGAGGAGCAATGGAGGATCTTTAAGGAGATCTTTCTTGGTGCTCAGCAGAAATTTATTCCGATGGTTAAAAAGGACAGTAGGAGGAGAGGTAATAAGCCGTGGATAACGAAGGAGGTGAAGGAAAGTGTTAAATTAAAAGCGGAGGAGTTTAGAGTAGCTAAGAGCAGTGGGCGAGAAGAGGATTGGGAAAGGTTTAAATGTCAACAAAGATTGACAAAGAAATTGATAAAGGAGGGTAGGAGAAGCTATGAGGCTGGGCTAGCACTTAATATAAAAAAGGATAGCAAGAGTTTTTATAAATATATAAAAAGGAAGAGGCTGGCTAGGGTAAATGTTGGTCCTTTAGAGGATGAGAAAGGGGAGCTAGTGGTAGGGGATAGGGATATGGCTAAGGTCTTGAATAACTTCTTTGTTTCTGTCTTCACGGAGGAGGACGTGAATAATTTGCCGGGTGTTAGCGATCGAAAGGTGGTAGGAATGGAGGGTCTTAATGACATTACTGTTACTAGAGAGGTGGTGCTCGACAGACTGGAGGGGCTGATTGTGGACAAGTCCCCAGGACCGGATGGAATGCATCCGAGGGTTCTGAAAGAAATGGCGGAGGTGATAGTGGATGCCTTGGTGGTTATTTTCCAGACGTCGCTGGATTCCGGGGAAGTGCCGGAAGATTGGAAAACGGCTAATGTTACGCCGTTGTTTAAGAAGGGTGCCAGGCAAAAGGCGGGGAATTATAGGCCGGTTAGTTTAATGTCTGTGGTAGGTAAAATGTTAGAAACCGTCATTAAGGAGGAAATAGCGAGGCATTTTGAGGGGAATTGCTTGATAGGGCAGACGCAACACGGTTTCATTAAAGGGAAGTCGTGTCTGACAAATTTACTGGAGTTCTATGAGGATGTGTCTAGGGCAGTGGATGGAGGAGAGCCGGTGGATGTGGTCTTTCTGGATTTTCAGAAGGCGTTTGACAAGGTACCTCACAAGAGGTTATTGCAGAAGGTCAGGGGACATGGAGTTGGGGGTAGGGTGTTAGCGTGGATAGAGGATTGGTTGTCAAATAGGAGGCAGAGAGTGGGGGTCAATGGATGCTATTCGGATTGGCGGTTGGTGACTAGTGGGGTGCCCCAGGGGTCGGTGCTGGGGCCTCAGCTATTTACCATTTATATAGATGATCTGGAGGAGGGAACCGAGTGCAGGGTGTCGAAATTTGCTGATGACACCAAGATTGGGGGAAAGGCAAATTGTGCGGAGGGTGTGGAGAGTCTGCAGAAGGATCTAGATAGGCTGGGCGAATGGGCCAGGAAATGGCAAATGGAATTTAATGTTGGCAAGTGTGAGGTGGTCCACTTTGGTAGGAGGAATGGTAGGAAGGACTATTACTTACGGGGCGAAAAACTGCAGCAGGCGACGGTGCAGAGGGACCTCGGGGTCCTTGTGCATGAGTCGCAAAAACCCAGCTTGCAGGTGCAGCAGGTGGTCAGGAAGGCGAATGGGATGCTGGCCTTCATAGCGAAGGGGATTGAATATAAAAGTAGGGAGGTCTTGCTGCAGCTGTATAGGGCATTGGTGAGGCCGCAGCTGGAGTACTGTGTGCAGTTTTGGGCGCCGCACCTGCGCAAGGATGTTTTGGCCCTGGAGGGAGTGCAGAGGAGGTTTACTCGGCTGATACCGGAGTTGAGGGGATTGAGCTATGAGGAGAGGCTGAATAAACTAGGCTTGTACTCGTTAGAGTTTAGAAGAATGAGGGGAGATCTCATTGAGACGTATAAGATGATGAATGGGATGGATAGGATAGAGGTGGAGAGACTGTTCCTGCTCAAAAAAGACAGTAGGACTAGGGGGCACAGCCTCAAGATAAAGGGGGGGGCGGTTTAGAACAGAGTTGAGGAGGAACTTCTTCACTCAAAGGGTGGTGAATCTCTGGAATTCTCTGCCCGTTGAAGTGGTGGAGGC
Organism: Prionace glauca; assembly: GCA_037974335.1. Classification (NCBI taxonomy): domain Eukaryota; kingdom Metazoa; phylum Chordata; class Chondrichthyes; order Carcharhiniformes; family Carcharhinidae; genus Prionace; species Prionace glauca. The sequence continues at coordinate 14,486,309 of CM075734.1, forward strand.
TGCCTCGCTAAATATTTTTAAGAAACGGGTTGATGGGTTTTTGATAAGAGAAGGGATTAAGGGTTATGGGGAGAGGGCGGGAAGGTGGAGCTGAGTCACGACAGATCAGCCATGATCTTATTGAATGGCGGGGCAGGCTCGAAGGGCCGGATGGCCTACTCCTGCTCCTATTTCTTATGTTCTTATGTACACTACGAGGGGCAATTTTTTCACAAGGTGGTGAGTATCTGGAACCAGCTGTCAGAGTTAATAATAGAGGTGGGTACAATTTTGCCTTTCAAAAAGCATTTAGAGAGTTACATGGGTAAGATGGGTATAGAGTCTTATGGGCCAAACGCAGGCAATTGGGACTAACTTAATGGTAAAGTGAGCGGCATGGACAAGTTGGGCTGAAGGGCCTGTTTCCAAGCTGTAAACTTTTATGACTCTATAGACTCTAAGCATAAACCAGTTAGTCAGAAATGGGATCCAATTGAGATACTTCTTTTCCCACGCCTGACTGATCCTAGGGCATGTCCTATCACTATTAGTACCTTCTGATTTGCCCGCCTCCCCATGCCTCATGTGGCAGCCTAGACTGTCGGTAGGTTATTTAAACAGAATCATTGCATTTGGACTCAAACCAGGTCTAACACATGGCAGCAGTTCTAGCTGAAACCACTGGGGGCGATCTGGTGCTGCAACCTATGGTTTAGACCAGGGGTTGGGGGTTGGGCGGGGGGGGGATTTACTGTGTGGCGCACTGCCACAACACACATTATTATTCCATCTAGAACTGTAACTCAGCAAAACAGAGTGGTGCACCGTACTGGAGCGATGATTTTAGCAGCTGTTCTATCATCGAAAGCCAGAGAGGATTTTAACAACATCTTGCAGATCCCAAGTTTATGTTACAAGACCCGGCCACCTGCCAAGTAACAAGTTACAGCTGTGCTTTACAGAAAAAAATTGCACTCAATTTGTCAAACGGATTTTAAAATTATTCCTCAGATGGCTGAGCTTGAGTTGTTTGGAGACTGAAGCTAGAATTGGATTCCTGATCTGAAAGGAACTGAAAGCCGATCTTGCAGGCTCTCAGTAATGAGGGGGTTTTAGAAACATCACCACAGGTTAGGCCGAGGGCAAGTGAAATCCTGAGGCAAGGCCTCACCAATTGTAAATGCTGGATTATCAGAGGCACAATCAAACAACTAAAGGTACCCCTAAGGTAATCAGACAAATCTGAAAACTCAACCACACAGATATTAGGATAGACAACCAACACTTTGGGCAGACTGACAGGTTCTAGGCAACATCTTCATGAAGGAAAGCAAAATGAAGGGGTTTAGAGAGGGAACGTTTTTTATTAATTTATGGGATGGAGGCATCACTGGCTAGGCCAGCATTTATTGTCCATCCATAGATGGCCTTGAGAAGGAGGTGGTGAGCTGCCTTCTTGAACAGCTGCAGGCTCGGGCAGCTGAAGATCCAGTCTTCAATGGTCAACAAGGGAAGACAAGGGGGGGCAATTGGTCAGAATTGAAGGAGCGTAAGAGATCTCATAGTTTGCCAGGCTGGAGAAGGTGGGAGAGGTAAGGGGTGGGAGCGTGAGCCCATTGGAAGGATTTGAGTACCAGGATGAAAATTTTGAAATCGAGGCATTTGTCAAAGCTGGTACATATCAGCAAATATCACCTATATCAGGCAAAGGAATACCAATTAATTTTCAGTGTAACAGTTTTGAATCTGTCTCCTGTTAGGGCTATTTATATATAGAACATAGAACATTACAGCGCAGAACAGGCCCTTCGGCCCACGATGTTGCGCCGACCAGTTAAAAAAACAATGACCCACTAACCTAAACCAAACCCTTTTCGTCCATAAACCTATCCACGGATCTCTCAAACATCCCCAAACTAGGCGCATTTACAACTGCAGCAGGCAGGGCATTCCAATCCCTCACCACCCTCTGGGTAAAGAACCTACCCCTGACATCAGTCCTATAACTACCACCTCTTCATTTAAAAGGTCATTCCTTTCAGCTCGTTGTCAGGAACCAGATGTATCAGTAAAAAGGGATTGCTTTTCACACCATTTAACCAAATAGATTCTCTCTTTGTTGTATTTTGATGTGCAGAGTGAAGAGGGAGGTCTTACACTGCAATGATGATATCCCTGAAGCACAATGATTAGCACTGCTGTCTTACTGGGACCTGGTTCAGTTCTGGCTTTGGGTGACTGTGTGGAGTTTGCACATTCTCCCCATGTCTGCAGGGTTTTCCTCTGGGTTCTCCAGTTTCTTCCTACAGTCCAAAGGTGGCAGATTAGGTGGATTGGCCATGGTAAATGCATAGGCTTACGGGGTTAGGCTGCAAGTGAGGTCTGGATCAGTTGCTGTTTTGGAGAGTTAGAGCAAACTCGTTGGGCTGAATAGCCTCCTTCTGCCCTGTTGAGATTCTATCAATGTTTGAGTCTGAATCTGGGACTTGAAAGCCATAGTAAATATGTTCATAACATGGCCAAACCAGTTATCAGTTTGCAAGTCCTTCCTACACCTGATGACAGATGTGAAGGGCAGGAGAGTTTCTTGGTCAGCCATTCTGCAGAAGGCAGTGGCAAACCACTGCAATAGTTTGCCCAGTGTAAGTGTGGAGCAATCCATGGAAGTCCATGGTTGCCAATGCGCTCCTGGGTCTGGAGCTGAAGGAGACAGTATGAAGGAAGATTGATCTGACTGGTACTGAACTTGTGGATTCTCTTCTCCCTTTTACTAACTTGAATTGAATTTACAGAAATAGACAATATGGTCCAAGGTGTTCTCCAAGTGTTTATGTTGGTGTTAAGTCTACACCAACTCCTGTTTATCTCAACCTATCATTCTATTCCTTTATCTATCCTTACTTATCCAATTTCCTCTTCAATTCACTATAATTTTCAATGTGCTAGCGCCTTCCATTTTTCACCACTCTTGGCTGAAGACATTTTCCCTGAATTTTCTGATTGGGTTTATAATCTTATATTTTTCAGATCCTGGCTTTGGATTTGCTCACAGCCATAAACATTTACTCTATACCATAAGTAAATGTCATTATTAAAGCAGTCCCTTCATTATTATTCTTGTTATATACCTGGGGTTGCTGTTGTGTTGCTGCACTGTAACTTTAAGAGTCCAGTCACATATATAGTTTGATGTCATTGGCTACTTTGCCGGCTTTTATCTGAGTCTAGATTAAGCCTTTGTCAAGTTAATAGCTATTCAGTAAATCTCATTATTATTTGCACACCCGCTATCCAAGTGCTATCATTTCATGTTATTTTATCCTTCAATTGCAGTAAATAACAGGATAGAAGAGGATACTGGCGATGAGGAAAAGAAAACTGGAGCTACACTTACCAACCAGAAACTTTGATACTTTTAACGGTGGGGCAGAATCACCAGTAGGTTAAAGTTTACAGCTGACATCAGACTGGTAAAGTTGTTGGGTAGAAAAGAGAAAGGTCCATGCTGAAAATTGAAATCAGCACCCCCCTGAGGAGTTCAGGCTGAAGGGTTTGCCATTGTGTACAGTAGTTTGAGGTGCAGAGGTCAGGTGAGGCTGACAGAGAAATAAATCTAAGAAAGCTGCTACAATTGGCTCATGTTACAATTTGCAAAATAAGCTAGACCGTGGAGATAAGGAGATGCTGTTGAAGGAACATTGTTGAGCAGATCTCAGAATTGCTTTAAAATGTAGGACATTTTAATGCCATTGGTCCATTCAAAGAAGAAACTTAAGAGTTGAAAGTCCTATGCAGAAAGATTTGAATATTATTATCTGAGCAAACAAGATTCCTGTGGCTATCATAGTCCTTGCTTTTCTCAGCATCATCGGCAGTAAAGTTTTTAGTTTACTCCAGAGTCTGGTCCAGCCCAAGAAACATGGGAGCAAAACATACCAAGGATTAACCAAGATACTGGGGGACCATTATTCATCCAAGCCATTAATTATTGTGAAGCTTTTTAGATTCCATAGAAAAAATTAACTCGGAGAAAATAGAGCGCAACTTTTTCCAAACCTTGCAGAGCACTGTGTATTTTGGTGACTCTCTGGACCATATCATCAAAGACTGTTGTTTTTTGGGCTAAGAAAAACAGTGGTGTATTTGAAGACACACTGGGATCCATGAAAGGAGTACATATGGCACTTATGATCAAACCAAACAGTCAATCTAAGAGTCACAATGCAAGAACAGTACCCATGTGTCCAAAGGTAGAATTGGAACTAAAGAGACTTGTAGGTACAGGAGTCTTAGAACCCGTCACCACGAATGACTGGACAACACCCATTGTGTCTGTAATGGAGCAGGATGTATTGTACATATTTGTGGAGATTTCAAAACAACAGTTGATTCAGTTCTTTGTATGGATCAAGACCACTTGCCATTGATTGGGGACTTTTTCTCAGATTAGCAGGAGGACAGAAATTCAGCAAAATCGACTTGGTGCAGGCCTAACTGCAAATAAATGTTGAAGCTGAATCTCAGCACCTGTTTACCATCATAATGCATACATTTCATTATAAGAGATTACCTTTTGGGGTAACATCAGCATCCTCTTTATTTCAACCGTCCATGGACCAGATCTTAGAGTCTACGGGAGTACATTGGAACCAATGATCAATGTCATCAAGGTAACAATCAACAGAAACACTTATGTATTCTAGAAAACACATTAAAACACCTTCACAGCATGGTGTTTGTGACATGAAAGATAAATATGACTTCTTTCAGATGGCAATACAATACTTAAGTCATTAAGGTATGATATAACTTGGTGGTATAATGGTTAGCACTGCTGCCTCACAGCGCCAAGGACCCAGTCTCTCCACTCATCTGACGAAGGGGAAAAGCCCTGAAAGCTAGTGGCGTTTGCTACCAAATAAACCTGTTGGACTTTAACCTGGTGTTGTGAGACTTCTTACTGTGTTTACCCCAGTCCAACGCTGGCATCGCCACATCATTCCTCCCACAGGCCAAAGATATGCAGGTTAGGTGAATTGGCCATGCTAAGTTACCCCTTAGTGTCAGAGGGACTAGCTAAAGGACATAGAAACATAGAACAGTACAGCACAGTACAGGCCCTTCAGCCCTCAATGTTGTGCCGAGCTATGTCCAATCCCAAGATCAAGCTATCCCACTCCCTATAATGCTAGTGTGCTCCATGTGCCTATCCAATAACCGCTTGAAAGTTCCTAAAGTGTCTGACTCCACTATCACAGCAGGCAGTGTTTTCCACACCCCAACAACTCTGAGTGAAGAATCTACCTCTGACATCCCTCCTATATCTCCCACCATGAACCTTATAGTTATGCCCCCTCGTAACAGCTACATCCACCTGAGGAAATAGTCTCTGCACGTCCATTCTATCTATCCCTCTTGTCATCTTATAAACCTCTAAGTTGTGACTCATCCTCCTCCGCTCCAAAGAGAAAAGCCCCAGCTCCCTCAACCTTTCCTCATAAGACCTATCCTCCAAACCAGGCAGAATTCTGGTAAATCTCCTCCGCACTCTCTCCAATGCTTCCATATCCTTCTTATAGTGAGGTGACCAGAACTGCACACAATATTCCAAATGTGGTCTCACCAAGGTCCTGTATAGTTGCAGCATAACCCCACGGCTCTTAAACTCAAACCCCCTGTTAACACAAACGCTAACACATTATAAGCCTTATTCACGGCTCTAGCCACTTGAGTGGCAACCTTCAGAGATCTGTGGGCATGAACCCCAAGATCTTTTTGTTCCTCCACATTCCTCAGAACCCTGCCATTGACCCTGTAATCCGCATTCAAGTTTGTCCAACCAAAATGAATCACCTTGCACTTATCAGGGTTAAACTCCATCTGCCACTTTTCTGCCCAGCTCTGCATCCTATCAATGTCTCTTTGCAGCCTGCAAGAGCCCTCCACCTCATCCACTACTCCACCAATCTTGGTGTCAGCAAATTTACTAACCCACCCTTCAGCCTCTTCTTCCAAGTCATTGATAAAAATCATAAAAAGCAGAGGACCCAGCACCTGTGGTACACCGCTGGTAACTAGCCTCCAGTCTGAAAATTTTCCTTCCACCACCACCTTCTATGAGACAGCCAGTTACTTATCCAATTGGCCAAATTTCCTTCTATCCCACACTTCCTTATGTTCTTCATTAGCCTATCATGGGGAACCTTATCAAACGCCTTACTAAAATCCATGTATACGACATCAACTGCTCTACCTTCGTCCACACACTTAGTTACCTCCTCAAAGAATTCAATCAAATTTGTGAGGCAGGACTTACCCCTCACGAAACCATGCTGACTATCTCGGATTAAACTGAATCTCTCCAAAAGGTCATAAATCCTATCTCTCAGGACCCTTTCCATTAACTTACCAACCACCAAAGTAAGACTAACTGGCCTATAATTACCAGTGTCATTCCTATTTCCTTTCTTGAAGAGAGGAACAACATTTGCCACTCTCCAGTCCTCTGGCACTCCCCCCGTTCAATATCATGTCCAGCACCATTGCACAGCCATTCTCACATTCCACAGGAACGAAGTGCTGTGTGTGTGTGTGTGTGTGTGTGTGTGTGTGTGTGCCGAGCTTAGCAACATGAAATGACAGGTTGGAGGCTCTGTGAGTGAACCTAGTGATTTATTATTTGTAACTATATACGGTAGTGACCACTGTGCACTAATGCCTATTTTCACCCATGCCAAGTAGGTACCTAATCTTCCTCAGCACCCCCCCTTCTACATCTAGGATTTTCCCCAGGATCTGTAGCTGAGGTTGAGGAGGTTTGCTGATCTGCACAGTCCATTGCCTGAGATGACTTGACAAGAATCCCCTAGTGGGCTTCCAGATAGCACGAGTATCACAGTGCTGCCCCCATCAATGTATGTGACTGAAGGTCTCATTCACAGAAAGGGGATCTTGGGCTAGACATCCCCAGGTGGAAGGACCCAGTCTGTGCCCCAGATGATCCTCATCCTTTTGGGTGCCCAGCGGTCCTCCATGGAACGGAGTGAGGTCTAGAAGTCCCGCTGTCCTCTGGCGCCGACATTTTTGAAGACCTCAGACATGGAGGTCATGACCTCAGACATAGTGGCCATGTGGTGAATCATGGGGCGGATATCTCCTGCTATGGAGTGCACATCCTGCACCAAGGTCCGAGGAGTGATGCATTCATTCCATCCTGATACTGGTGACTTTGCCTTTGTAGGTCCAGTTCTGGGATGACCAAACCCAGAGGCACATCGGGCAAGGGCCCAGCAGAGTCCTGGGCTCCAAGTGCTAGTTCCCTGGGACGCCCTGCCTCCACCTGCTGTGCATTTTGAGCTGTGAATGTGCTCACCAGTGAGTGACCCAGAAGCCTGTCTACATAATGAACACTGAAGTGTGAGTATCTGCACTGTGCCCCATGTGGGTGAGAGCTGTGACACCTCTTCAGTAATCCAGGAGCCATGAGGGTGGTTCAGGCTCTTAATTTTCCTGCAAAAGAAGGGAGATGGCATCAGTGCATTACAGGGATAAAGGAGGGAGCATTGATTACTCACCCGAGACGTGAGGAATGACAGTATGTGTGTTGAGGACTCTCACGTATGGTGGCTGCCCCCACTTCACCAGCAGTGCGGGCATGCTCTTCCTCTTCCACTCCTCAAATGTGAGAGGGTTCTGAGCTCTGGCATTACTCTGTTTGGGTGTGCTTGCTCACACTTGTTGTGGTTGAATTTGCAATGACTTAGGGAGAGTGTAGGTGGCAGTGTTGAAATTTAAGATGATATGTGATAGGCATGGGTCTTGAGTTGAGTACGGAGGGCTTGTCTGTAGGGAATGTTTTAGGATGGAAACTGGAGAAGTGGAGCATCGTGAGGTTATCTGTGGTCTTACAGTACAGTGAGGTGCTGAGGTGACCGTCCTTGATGGAGATGTGTGTGTCCAAGATTGCAACCGTTTCCGGAGAATAGTCCATGCTGAGTCTGATGGTGGGATGGAACTTGTTGATATCATCATATAGTTGTTTCAGTGACTGTTCATCATGAGGCCAAAGGAAGAAAATGTCATTGATGTGTCTAGTTGAATGCATCAGTTGAAGGTCCTGTGCGGTGAAGAGGTCTTGTTCAAACCTGTGCATGAAGGTGTTGGTATATCGAGGTGTGAATTTGGTCCCCATATGTCCCCATCCATATGTCTGATTGGTGAAGGTGAAGACATTGTGGTCCAGGATGAAATGGACGAGTTGTAAAATTGCACCTAGAAACGGGCAGTTGTTGGTGTCGAGCGCTGAGGCAGTTGTTGGTGTCGAGTACTGAGGCAGTTGTTGGTGTCGAGTACTGAGGCAGTTGTTGGTGTCGAGCGCTGAGGCAGTTGTTGGTGTCGAGTCCTGATGCAGTTGTTGGTGTCGAGTACTGAGGCAGTTGTTGGTGTCGAATACTGAGGCAGTTGTTGGTGTCAAGTACTGATGCAGATGTTGGTGTCGAGCGCTGAGGCAGTTGTTGGTGTCGAGTACTGAGGCAGTTGTTGGTGTCAAGTACTGAGGCAGTTGTTGGTGTCGAGCGCTGAGGCAGTTGTTGGTGTCGAGCGCTGAGGCAGTTGTTGGTGTCGAGTACTGATGCAGTTGTTGGTGTCAAGTACTGAGGCAGTTGTTGGTGTCGAGTGCTGAGGCAGTTGTTGGTGTCGAGCGCTGAGGCAGTTGTTGGTGTCGAGTACTGATGCAGTTGTTGGTGTCAAGTACTGAGGCAGTTGTTGGTGTCGAGTGCTGAGGCAGTTGTTGGTGTCGAGTCCTGAGGCAGTTGTTGGTGTCGAGCGCTGAGGCAGTTGTTGGTGTCGAGCGCTGAGGCAGTTGTTGGTGTCGAGCGCTGAGGCAGTTGTTGGTGTCGAGTACTGAGGCAGTTGTTGGTGTCAAGTACTGATGCAGTTGTTGGTGTCGAGCGCTGAGGCAGTTGTTGGTGTCGAGTACTGATGCAGTTGTTGGTGTCAAATACTGAGGCAGTTGACGGTGTCGAGCGCTGAGGCAGTTGTTGGTATCGAGTACTGAGGCAGTTGTTGGTGTCGAGCGCTGAGGCAGTTGTTGGTGTCGAGTACTGAGGCAGTTGTTGGTGTCGAGCGCTGAGGCAGTTGTTGGTGTCGAGTACTGAGGCAGTTATTGGTGTCAAGTACTGAGGCAGTTGTTGGTGTCGAGCGCTGAAGCAGTTGTTGGTGACGAGTACTGAGGCAGTTGTTGGTGTCGAGCGCTGAGGCAGTTGTTGGTGTCGAGCGCTGAGGCAGTTGTTGGTGTCAAGCGCTGAGGCAGTTAATGGTGTCGAGCGCTGAGGCAGTTGTTGGTGTCGAGCGCTGAGGCAGTTGTTGATGTCGAGTACTGAGGCAGTTGTTGGTGTCGAGTGCTGAGGCAGTTGTTGATGTCGAGTACTGAGGCAGTTGTTGGTGTCGAGCGCTGAGGCAGTTGTTGATGTCGAGCACTGAGGCAGTTGTTGGTGTCGAGCGCTGAGACAGTTGTTGGTGTCGAGCGCTGAGACAGTTGTTGGTGTCGAGCGCTGAGGCAGTTGTTGATGTTGAGTACTGAGGCAGTTGTTGGTGTCGAGTGCTGAGGCAGTTGTCGCTGTCGAGCACTGAGGCAGTTGTTGGTGTCGAGCGCTGAGACAGTTGTTGGTGTCGAGCGCTGAGGCAGTTGATGATGTTGAGTACTGAGGCAGTTGTTGGTGTCGAGTGCTGAGGCAGTTGTTGATGTCGAGTACTGAGGCAGTTGTTGGTGTCGAGCGCTGAGGCAGTTGTTGATGTCGAGTACTGAGGCAGTTGTTGGTGTCGAGCGCTGAGGCAAATGTTGATGTCGAGTACTGAGGCAGTTGTTGGTGTCGAGCGCTGAGACAGTTGTTGGTGATGAGTGCTGAGACAGTTGTTGGTGTCGAGCGCTGAGGCAGTTGTTGGTGTCGAGCGCTGAGGCAGTTGTTGGTGTCGAACGCTAAGGCAGTTGTTGGTGTCGAGCGCTGAGGCAGTTGTTGGTGTCGAGCGCTGAGGCAGTTGTTGGTGTCAAGTGTTGAGGCAGTTGTTGGTGTCGAGCGCTGAGGCAGTTGTTGGTGTCGAGTGCTGAGGCAGTTGTTGGTGTCGAGTACTGATGCAGTTGTTGGTGACGAGTCCTGAGGCAGTTGTTGGTGTCGAGCGGTGAGGCAGTTGTTGGTGTCGAGCGGTGAGGCAGTTGTTGGTGTCGAGCGTTGAGGCAGTTGTTGGTGTCGAGTGATGAGGCAGTTGTTGGTGTCGAGCGCTGAGGCAGTTGTTGGCGTCGAGCGCTGTGGCAGTTGTTGGTGTCGAGTGCTGAGGCAGTTGTTGGTGTCGAGTACTAAGGCAGTTGTTGGTGTCGAGTGCTGAGGCAGTTGTTGATGTCGAGTACTGAGGCAGTTGTTGGTGTCGAGTGCAGAGGAAGTTGTTGATGTCGAGTACTGAGGCAGTTGTTGGTGTCGAGCGCTGAGGCAAATGTTGATGTCGAGTACTGAGGCAGTTGTTGGTGTCGAGCGCTGAGACAGTTGTTGGTGTTGAGTGCTGAGACAGTTGTTGGTGTCGAGCGCTGAGGCAGTTGTTGGTGTCGAGCGCTGAGGCAGTTGTTGGTGTCAAGTGTTGAGGCAGTTGTTGGTGTCGAGCGCTGAGGCAGTTGTTGGTGTCGAGTGCTGAGGCAGTTGTTGGTGTCGAGTACTGATGCAGTTGTTGGTGACGAGTCCTGAGGCAGTTGTTGGTGTCGAGCGGTGAGGCAGTTGTTGGTGTCAAGCGGTGAGGCAGTTGTTGGTGTCGAGCGTTGAGGCAGTTGTTGGTGTCGAGTGATGAGGCAGTTGTTGGTGTCGAGCGCTGAGGCAGTTGTTGGCGTCGAGCGCTGTGGCAGTTGTTGGTGTCGAGTGCTGAGGCAGTTGTTGGTGTCGAGCGCTGAGGCAGTTGTTGGTGTCGAGCGCTGAGGCAGTTGTTGGTGTCGAGTACTGATGCAGTTGTTGGTGTCGAGCGCTGAGGCAGCTGTTGGTGTCGAGTGCTGAGGCAGTTGTTGGTGTCGAGCGCTGAGGCAGTTGTTGGTGTCGAGTACTGATGCAGTTGTTGGTGTCGAGCGCTGAGGCAGCTGTTGGTGTCGAGTGCTGAGGCAGTTGTTGGTGTCGAGTACTGATGCAGTTGTTGGTGTCGAGCGCTGAGGCAGTTGTTGGTGTCGAGTACTGATGCAGTTGTTGGTGTCGAGTGCTGAGGCAGCTGTTGGTGTCAAGTCCTGAGGCAGTTGTTGGTGTCGAGTGCTGAGGCAGTTGTTGGTGTCGAGTACTGATGCAGTTGTTGGTGTCGAGCGCTGAGGCAGTTGTTGGTATCGAGTACTGAGGCAGTTGTTGGTGTCAAGTACTGAGGCAGTTGTTGGTGTCAAGTAATGAGGCAGTTGTTGGTGTCGAGTACTGAGGCAGTTGTTGGTGTCAAGTACTGATGCACTTGTTGGTGTCGAGCGCTGAGGCAGTTGTTGGTGTCGAGCGCTGAGGCAGTTGTTGGTGTCGAGTACTGAGGCAGTTGTTGGTGTAGAGCGCTGAGGCAGTTGTTGGTGTCGAGTGCAGAGGCAGTTGTTGGTGTCGAGGACTGAGGAAGTTGTTGGTGTCGAGTACTGAGGCAGTTGTTGGTGTAGAGCGCTGAGGCAGTTGTTGGTGTCGAGCGCTGAGGCAGTTGTTGGTGTCGAGTACTGAGGCAGTTGTTGGTGTCGAGCGCTGAGGCAGTTGTTGGTGTCGAGCGCTGAGACAGTTGTTAGTGTCGAGCGCTGAGGCAGCTGTTGGTATCAATCGCTGAGGCAGTTGTTGGTGTCGAGCGCTGAGGCAGTTGTTGGTGTCGAGCGCTGAGGCAGTTGTCGGTGTCGAGCGCTGAGGCAGTTGTTGGTGTCGAGCGCTGAGGCAGTTGTTGGTGTCGAACGCTGAGGCAGTTGTTGGTGTCGAGCGCTGAGGCAGTTGGTGTCGAGCGCTGAGGCAGCTGTTGGTGTCGAGTGCTGAGGCAGTTGTTGGTGTCGAGCGCTGAGACAGCTATTGGTGTCAAGCGTTGAGGCAGTTGTTGGTGTTGAGTGCTGAGGCAGTTGTTGGTGTCGAGCGCTGAGGCAGTTGTTGGTGTCGAGCGCTGTGGCAGTTGTTGGTGTCGAGTGCTGAGGCAGTTGTTGGTGTCGAGCGCTGAGGCAGTTGTTGGTGTCGAGCGCTGAGGCATTTGTTGGTGTCGAGCGCTGAGGCAGTTGTTGGTGTCGAGCGCTGAGGCAGCTGTTGGTGTCGAGTGCTGAGGCAGTTGTTGGTGTCGAGTACTGATGCAGTTGTTGGTGTCGAGCGCTGCGGCAGTTGTTGGTGTCGAGTACTGATGCAGTTGTTGGTGTCGAGTGCTGAGGCAGCTGTTGGTGTCGAGTCCTGAGGCAGTTGTTGGTGTCGAGTGCTGAGGCAGTTGTTGGTGTCGAGTACTGATGCAGTTGTTGGTGTCAAGTACTGAGGCAGTTGTTGGTGTCAAGTAATGAGGCAGTTGTTGGTGTCGAGTACTGAGGCAGTTGTTGGTGTCAAGTACTGATGCACTTGTTGGTGTCGAGCGCTGAGGCAGTTGTTGGTGTCGAGCGCTGAGGCAGTTGTTGGTGTCGAGTACTGAGGCAGTTGTTGGTGTAGAGCGCTGAGGCAGTTGTTGGTGTCGAGTGCAGAGGCAGTTGTTGGTGTCGAGGACTGAGGCAGTTGTTGGTGTCGAGTACTGAGGCAGTTGTTGGTGTAGAGCGCTGAGGCAGTTGTTGGTGTCGAGCGCTGAGGCAGTTGTTGGTGTCGAGTACTGAGGCAGTTGTTGGTGTCGAGCGCTGAGGCAGTTGTTGGTGTCGAGCGCTGAGACAGTTGTTAGTGTCGAGCGCTGAGGCAGCTGTTGGTATCAATCGCTGAGGCAGTTGTTGGTGTCGAGCGCTGAGGCAGTTGTTGGTGTCGAGCGCTGAGGCAGTTGTCGGTGTCGAGCGCTGAGGCAGTTGTTGGTGTCGAGCGCTGAGGCAGTTGTTGGTGTCGAACGCTGAGGCAGTTGTTGGTGTCGAGCGCTGAGGCAGTTGTTGGTGTCGAGCGCTGAGGCAGCTGTTGGTGTCGAGTGCTGAGGCAGTTGTTGGTGTCGAGCGCTGAGACAGCTATTGGTGTCAAGCGTTGAGGCAGTTGTTGGTGTTGAGTGCTGAGGCAGTTGTTGGTGTCGAGCGCTGAGGCAGTTGTTGGTGTCGAGCGCTGTGGCAGTTGTTGGTGTCGAGTGCTGAGGCAGTTGTTGGTGTTGAGCGCTGAGGCAGTTGTTGGTGTCGAGCGCTGAGGCATTTGTTGGTGTCGAGCGCTGAGGCAGTTGTTGGTGTCGAGCGCTGAGGCATTTGTTGGTGTCGAGTGCTGAGGCAGTTGTTGGTGTCGAGTACTGATGCAGTTGTTGGTGTCGAGCGCTGAGGCAGTTGTTGGTCTCGAGTGCTGAGGCAGTTGTTGGTGTCGAGTACTGATGCAGTTGTTGGTGTCGAGCGCTGAGGCAGTTGTTGGTGTCGAGTATTGATGCAGTTGTTGGTGTCGAGTGCTGAGGCAGCTGTTGTTGTCGAGCGCTGAGACAGTTGTTGGTGTCGAGCGCTGAGGCATTTGTTGGTGTCGAGCGCTGAGGCAGTTGTTGGTGTCGAGTACTGATGCAGTTGTTGGTGTCGAGTGCTGAGGCAGCTGTTGGTGTCGAGCGCTGAGGCAGATGTTGGTGTCGAGCGCTGAGGCATTTGTTGGTGTCGAGCGCTGAGGCAGTTGTTGGTGTCGAGTACTGATGCAGTTGTTGGTGTCGAGCGCTGAGGCAGTTGTTGGTCTCGAGTGCTGAGGCAGTTGTTGGTGTCGAGTACTGATGCAGTTGTTGGTGTCGAGTATTGATGCAGTTGTTGGTGTCGAGTCCTGAGGCAGTTTTTGGTGTCGAGCGGTGAGGCAGTTGTTGGTGTCGAGCGCTGAGGCAGTTGTTGGTGTCGAGTACTGAGGCAGTTGTTGGTGTCAAGCACTGAGGCAGTTGTTGGTGTCGAGCGTTGAGGCAGTTGTTGGTGTCGAGTGATGAGGCAGTTGTTGGTGTCGAGCGCTGAGGCAGTTGTTGGCGTCGAGCGCTGTGGCAGTTGTTGGTGTCGAGTGCTGAGGCAGTTGTTGGTGTCGAGCGCTGAGGCAGTTGTTGGTGTCGAGCGCTGAGGCAGTTGTTGGTGTCGAGCGCTGAGGCAGTTGTTGGTGTCGAGTACTGAGACAGTTGTTGGTGTCGAGTGCTGAGGCAGTTGTTGGTGTCGAGCACTGAGGCAGTTGTTGGTGTCGAGTGCTGAGACAGTTGTTGGTGTCGAACGCTGTGGCAGTTGTTGGTGTCGAGCGCTGAGGCAGTTGTTGGTGTCGAGCGCTGAGGCAGTTGTTGGTGTCGAGCGCTGAGACAGTTGTTGGTGTCGAGCGCTGCGGCAGTTGTTGGTGTCGAGTGTTGAGGCAGTTGTTGGTGTCGAGTACTGATGCAGTTGTTAGTGAGAAGTCCTGAGGCAGTTGTTGGTGTCGAGCGGTGAGGCAGTTGTTGGTGTCGAACGCTGAGGCAGTTGTTGGTGTCGAGCGCTAAGGCAGTTGTTGGTGTCGAGCGTTGAGGCAGTTGTTGGTGTCGAGTGCTGAGGCAGTTGTTGGTGTCGAGCGCTGAGGCAGTTGTTGGTGTCGAGCGTTGAGGCAGTTGTTGGTGTCGAGTGCTGAGGCAGTTGGTGTCGAGCGCTGAGGCAGTTGTTGGTGTCGAGTACTGAGGCAGTTGTTGGTGTAGAGCGCTGAGGCAGTTGTTGGTGTCGAGTGCAGAGGCAGTTGTTGGTGTCGAGGACTGAGGCAGTTGTTGGTGTCGAGTACTGAGGCAGTTGTTGGTGTAGAGCGCTGAGGCAGTTGTTGGTGTCGAGCGCTGAGGCAGTTGTTGGTGTCGAGTACTGAGGCAGTTGTTGGTGTCGAGCGCTGAGGCAGTTGTTGGTGTCGAGCGCTGAGACAGTTGTTAGTGTCGAGCGCTGAGGCAGCTGTTGGTATCAATCGCTGAGGCAGTTGTTGGTGTCGAGCGCTGAGGCAGTTGTTGGTGTCGAGCGCTGAGGCAGTTGTCGGTGTCGAGCGCTGAGGCAGTTGTTGGTGTCGAGCGCTGAGGCAGTTGTTGGTGTCGAACGCTGAGGCAGTTGTTGGTGTCGAGCGCTGAGGCAGTTGTTGGTGTCAAGCGCTGAGGCAGCTGTTGGTGTCGAGTGCTGAGGCAGTTGTTGGTGTCGAGCGCTGAGACAGCTATTGGTGTCAAGCGTTGAGGCAGTTGTTGGTGTTGAGTGCTGAGGCAGTTGTTGGTGTCGAGCGCTGAGGCAGTTGTTGGTGTCGAGCGCTGTGGCAGTTGTTGGTGTCGAGTGCTGAGGCAGTTGTTGGTGTCGAGCGCTGAGGCAGTTGTTGGTGTCGAGCGCTGAGGCATTTGTTGGTGTCGAGCGCTGAGGCAGTTGTTGGTGTCGAGCGCTGAGGCATTTGTTGGTGTCGAGTGCTGAGGCAGTTGTTGGTGTCGAGTACTGATGCAGTTCTTGGTGTCGAGCGCTGAGGCAGTTGTTGGTCTCGAGTGCTGAGGCAGTTGTTGGTGTCGAGTACTGATGCAGTTGTTGGTGTCGAGCGCTGAGGCAGTTGTTGGTGTCGAGTATTGATGCAGTTGTTGGTGTCGAGTGCTGAGGCAGCTGTTGTTGTCGAGCGCTGAGACAGTTGTTGGTGTCGAGCGCTGAGGCATTTGTTGGTGTCGAGCGCTGAGGCAGTTGTTGGTGTCGAGTACTGATGCAGTTGTTGGTGTCGAGTGCTGAGGCAGCTGTTGGTGTCGAGCGCTGAGGCAGACTTTGGTGTCGAGCGCTGAGGCATTTGTTGGTGTCGAGCGCTGAGGCAGTTGTTGGTGTCGAGTACTGATGCAGTTGTTGGTGTCGAGCGCTGAGGCAGTTGTTGGTCTCGAGTGCTGAGGCAGTTGTTGGTGTCGAGTACTGATGCAGTTGTTGGTGTCGAGTATTGATGCAGTTGTTGGTGTCGAGTCCTGAGGCAGTTGTTGGTGTCGAGCGGTGAGGCAGTTGTTGGTGTCGAGCGCTGAGGCAGTTGTTGGTGTCGAGTACTGAGGCAGTTGTTGGTGTCAAGCACTGAGGCAGTTGTTGGTGTCGAGCGTTGAGGCAGTTGTTGGTGTCGAGTGATGAGGCAGTTGTTGGTGTCGAGCGCTGAGGCAGTTGTTGGCGTCGAGCGCTGTGGCAGTTGTTGGTGTCGAGTGCTGAGGCAGTTGTTGGTGTCGAGCGCTGAGGCAGTTGTTGGTGTCGAGCGCTGAGGCAGTTGTTGGTGTCGAGTACTGATGCAGTTGTTGGTGTCGAGCGCTGAGGCAGCTGTTGGTGTCGAGTGCTGAGGCAGTTGTTGGTGTCGAGCGCTGAGGCAGTTGTTGGTGTCGAGCGCTGAGGCAGCTGTTGGTGTCGAGTGCTGAGGCAGTTGTTGGTGTCGAGCGCTGAGGCAGTTGTTGGTGTCGAGTACTGATGCAGTTGTTGGTGTCGAGCGCTGAGGCAGCTGTTGGTGTCGAGTGCTGAGGCAGTTGTTGGTGACGAGTACTGATGCAGTTGTTGGTGTCGAGCGCTGAGGCAGTTGTTGGTGTCGAGTACAGATGCAGTTGTTGGTGTCGAGGGCTGAGGCAGCTGTTGGTGTCGAGTCCTGAGGCAGTTGTTGGTGTCGAGTGCTGAGGCAGTTGTTGGTGTCGAGTACTGTTGCAGTTGTTGGTGTCGAGCGCTGAGGCAGTTGTTGGTATCGAGTACTGAGACAGTTGTTGGTGTCAAGTACTGAGGCAGTTGTTCGTGTCAAGTAATGAGGCAGTTGTTGGTGTCGAGCGCTGAGGCAGTTGTTGGTATCGAGCGCTGAGGCAGTTGTTGGTGTCGAGTACTGAGGCAGTTGTTGGTGTCAAGTACTGATGCATTTGTTGGTGTCGAGCGCTGAGGCAGTTGTTGGTGTCGAGCGCTGAGGCAGATGTTGGTGTCGAGTACTGAGGCAGTTGTTGGTGTAGAGCGCTGAGGCAGTTGTTGGTGTCGAGCGCTGAGGCAGTTGTTGGTGTCGAGGACTGAGGCAGTTGTTGGTGTCGAGTACTGAGGCAGTTGTTGGTGTAGAGCGCTGAGGCAGTTGTTGGTGTCGAGCGCTGAGGCAGTTGTTGGTGTCGAGTACTGAGGCAGTTGTTGGTGTCGAGCGCTGAGGCAGTTGTTGGTGTCGAGTACTGAGGCAGTTGTTGGTGTCGAGCGCTGAGGCATTCGTTGGTGTCGAACGCTGAGGCAGTTGTTGGTGTCGAGCGCTGAGGCAGTTGGTCTCGAGTGCTGAGGCAGTTGTTGGTGTCGAGTACTGATGCAGTTGTTGGTGTCAAGCGCTGAGGCAGTTGTTGGTGTCGAGTACTGAGGCAGTTGTTGGTGTAGAGCGCTGAGGCAGTTGTTGGTGTCGAGCGCTAAGGCAGTTGTTGGTGTCGAGCGCTGAGGCAGTTGTTGGTGTCGAGTACTGAGGCAGTTGTTGGTGTCCAGTACTGAGGCAGTTGTTGGTGTCCAGTACTGAGGCAGTTGTTGGTGCCGAGCGCTGAGGCAGTTGTTGTTGTCCAGTACTGAGGCAGTTGTTGGTGTCGAGTACTGAGGCAGTTGTTGGTGTCCAGTACTGAGGCAGTTGTTGGTGTCCAGTACTGAGGCAGTTGTTGGTTTCCAGTACTGAGGCAGTTGTTGGTGTCCAGTACTGAGGCAGTTGTTGGTGTCCAGCGCTGAGGTAGTTGTTGGTGTCCGGTACTGAGGCAGTTGTTGGTGTCGAGTACCGAGGCAGTTGTTGGTGTCCAGTACTGAGGCAGTTGTTGGTGCGAGCGCTGAGGCAGTTGTTGGTGTCGAGCGCTGAGGCAGTTGTTGGTGTCGAGTACTCCTGCAGTTGTTGGTGTCGAGTCCTGAGGCAGTTGTTGGTGTCGAGCGCTGAGGCAGCTGTTGGTGTCGAGTACTGAGACAGTTGTTGGTGTCAAGTACTGAGGCAGTTGTTGGTGTCGAGCGCTGAGGCAGTTCTTGGTGTCGAGTACTGAGGCAGTTGTTGGTGACGAGTACTGAGGCAGTTGTTGGTGTCGAGCGCTGTGGCAGTTGTTGGTGTCGAATGCTGAGGCAGTTGCTGGTGTCGAGTGCTGAGGCAGTTGTTGGTGTCGAGCGCTGAGGCAGTTGTTGGTGTCGAGCGCTGAGGCAGTTGTTAGTGTCGAGCGCTGACGCAGCTGTTGGTATCAAGCACTGAGGCAGTTGTTGGTGTCGAGCGCTGAGGCAGTTGTTGGTGTCGAGCGCTGAGGCAGTTGTTGGTGTCGAGCGCTGAGGCAGTTGTTGGTGTCGAGCGCTGAGGCAGTTGTTGGTGTCGAACGCTGAGACAGTTGTTGGTGTCGAGTACTGATGAAGTTGTTGATGTCGAGTGCTGAGACAGTTGTTGGTGTCGAACGCTGAGGCAGTTGTTGGTGTCGAGCGCTGAGGCAGTTGTTGGTGTCGAGCGCTGAGGCAGTTGTTGGTGTCGAGTACTGAGACAGTTGTTGGTGTCGAGTGCTGAGGCAGTTGTTGGTGTCGAGCACTGAGGCAGTTGTTGGTGTCGAGTGCTGAGACAGTTGTTGGTGTCGAACGCTGTGGCAGTTGTTGGTGTCGAGCGCTGAGGCAGTTGTTGGTGTCGAGCGCTGAGGCAGTTGTTGGTGTCGAGTGCTGAGACAGTTGTTGGTGTCGAGCGCTGCGGCAGTTGTTGGTGTCGAGCGTTGAGGCAGTTGTTGGTGTCGGGTACTGATGCAGTTGTTAGTGAGAAGTCCTGAGGCAGTTGTTGGTGTCGAGCGGTGAGGCAGTTGTTGGTGTCGAGCGCTAAGGCAGTTGTTGGTGTCGAGCGTTGAGGCAGTTGTTGGTGTCGAGTGCTGAGGCAGTTGTTGGTGTCCAGCGCTGAGGCAGTTGTTGGTGTCGAGCGTTGAGGCAGTTGTTGGTGTCGAGTGCTGAGGCAGTTGGTGTCGAGCGCTGAGGCAGTTGTTGGTGTCGAGCGCTGTGGCAGTTGTTGGTGTCGAGTGCTGAGGCAGATGTTGGTGTCGAGCGCTGAGGCAGTTGTTGGTGTCGAGTGCTGAGGCAGATGTTGGTGTCGAGCGCAGAGGCAGTTGTTGGTGTCAAGTACTGATGCAGTTGTTGGTGTCGAGTGCTGAGGCAGTTGTTGGTGTCGAGTAATGATGCAGTTGTTGGTGTTGAGCGCTGAGGCAGTTGTTGGTGTCGAGTACTGATGTAGTTGTTGGTGTCGAGTACTGATGTCGTTGTTGGTGTCGAGTACTGAGACAGTTGTTGGTGTCGAGTGCTGAGGCAGTTGTTGGTGTCGAGCGCTGAGGCAGTTGTTGGTGTCGAGTGCTGAGACAGTTGTTGGTGTCGAACGCTGTGGCAGTTGTTGGTGTCGTGCGCTGAGGCAGTTGTTGGTGTCGAGCGCTGAGGCAGTTGTTGGTGTCGAGTGCTGAGACAGTTGTTGGTGTCGAGCGCTGCGGCAGTTGTTGGTGTCGAGTGTTGAGGCAGTTGTTGGTGTCGAGTACTGATGCAGTTGTTGGTGAGAAGTCCTGAGGCAGTTGTTGGTGTCGAGCGTTGAGGCAGTTGTTGGTGTCGAACGCTGAGGCAGTTGTTGGTGTCGTGCGCTAAGGCAGTTGTTGGTGTCGAGCGTTGAGGCAGTTGTTGGTGTCGACTGCTGAGGCAGTTGTTGGTGTCGAGCGCTGAGGCAGTTGTTGGTGTCGAGCGTTGAGGCAGTTGTTGGTGTCGAGTGCTGAGGCAGTTGTTGGTGTCGAGCGCTGAGGCAGTTGTTGGTGTCGAGCGCTGTGGCAGTTGTTGGTGTCGAGTGCTGAGGCAGATGTTGGTGTCGAGCGCTGAGGCAGTTGTTGGTGTCGAGTGCTGAGGCAGATGTTGGTGTCGAGCGCTGAGGCAGTTGTTGGTGTCGAGTACTGATGCAGTTGTTGGTGTCCAGCGCTGAGGCAGCTGTTGGTGTCAAATGCTGAGGCAGTTGTTGGTGTCGAGTAATGATGCAGTTGTTGGTGTCGAACGCTGAGACAGTTGTTGGTGTCGAGTACTGATGAAGTTGTTGATGTCGAGTGCTGAGACAGTTGTTGGTGTCGAACGCTGAGGCAGTTGTTGGTGTCGAGCGCTGAGGCAGTTGTTGGTGTCGAGCGCTGAGGCAGTTGTTGGTGTCGAGTACTGAGACAGTTATTGGTGTCGAGTGCTGAGGCAGTTGTTAGTGTCGAGCACTGAGGCAGTTGTTGGTGTCGAGTGCTGAGACAGTTGTTGGTGTCGAACGCTGTGGCAGTTGTTGGTGTCGAGCGCTGAGGCAGTTGTTGGTGTCGAGCGCTGAGGCAGTTGTTGGTGTCGAGTGCTGAGACAGTTGTTGGTGTCGAGCGCTGCGTCAGTTGTTGGTGTCGAGTGTTGAGGCAGTTGTTGGTGTCGAGTACAGATGCAGTTGTTAGTGAGAAGTCCTGAGGCAGTTGTTGGTGTCGAGCGGTGAGGCAGTTGTTGGTGTCGAACGCTGAGGCAGTTGTTGGTGTCGAGCGCTAAGGCAGTTGTTGGTGTCGAGCGTTGAGGCAGTTGTTGGTGTCGAGTGCTGAGGCAGTTGTTGGTGTCGAGCGCTAAGGCAGTTGTTGGTGTCGAGCGTTGAGGCAGTTGTTGGTGTCGAGTGCTGAGGCAGTTGTTGGTGTCGAGCGCTGAGGCAGTTGTTGGTGTCGAGCGCTGTGGCAGTTGTTGGTGTCGAGTGCTGAGGCAGATGTTGGTGTCGAGCGCTGAGGCAGTTGTTGGTGTCGAGTGCTGACGCAGATGTTGGTGTCGAGCGCAGAGGCAGTTGTTGGTGTCGAGTACTGATGCAGTTGTTGGTGTCGAGCGCTGAGGCAGCTGTTGGTGTCGAGTGCTGAGGCAGTTGTTGGTGTCGAGTAATGATGCAGTTGTTGGTGTTGAGCGCTGAGGCAGTTGTTGGTGTCGAGTACTGATGTAGTTGTTGGTGTCGAGTACTGATGTAGTTGTTGGTGTCGAGTACTGAGACAGTTGTTGGTGTCGAGTGCTGAGGCAGTTGTTGGTGTCGAACGCTGAGGCAGTTGTTGGTGTCGAGTGCTGAGACAGTTGTTGGTGTCGAACGCTGTGGCAGTTGTTGGTGTCGTGCGCTGAGGCAGTTGTTGGTGTCGAGCGCTGAGGCAGTTGTTGGTGTCGAGTGCTGAGACAGCTGTTGGTGTCGAGCGCTGCGGCAGTTGTTGGTGTCGAGTGTTGAGGCAGTTGTTGGTATCGAGTACTGATGCAGTTGTTGGTGAGAAGTCCTGAGGCAGTTGTTGGTGTCGAGCGTTGAGGCAGTTGTTGGTGTCGAACGCTGAGGCAGTTGTTGGTGTCGAACGCTAAGGCAGTTGTTGGTGTCGAGCGTTGAGGCAGTTGTTGGTGTCGAGTGCTGAGGCAGTTGTTGGTGTCGAGCGCTAAGGCAGTTGTTGGTGTCGAGCGTTGAGGCAGTTGTTGGTGTCGAGTGCTGAGGCAGTTGTTGGTGTCGAGCGCTGAGGCAGTTGTTGGTGTCGAGCGCTGTGGCAGTTGTTGGTGTCGAGTGCTGAGGCAGATGTTGGTGTCGAGCGCTGAGGCAGTTGTTGGTGTCGAGTGCTGAGGCAGATGTTGGTGTCGAGCGCTGAGGCAGTTGTTGGTGTCGAGTACTGATGTTGTTGTTTGTGTCGAGTGCTGAGGCAGCTGTTGGTGCCGAGTCCTGAGGCAGTTGTTGGTGTCGAGTGCTGAGGCAGTTGTTGTTGTTGAGTACTGATGCAGTTGTTGGTGTCGAGCGCTGAGGCAGTTGTTGGTATCGAGTACTGAGGCAGTTGTTGGTGTCAAGTACTGAGGCAGTTGTTGGTGTCGAGCGCTGAGGCAGTTGTTGGTATCGAGTACTGAGGCAGTTGTTGGTGTCGAGCGCTGAGGCAGTTGTTGGTGTCGAGTACTGAGGCAGTTTTTGGTGTCAATTACTGAGGCAGTTGTTGGTGTCGAGCGCTGAGGCAGTTGTTGGTGTCGAGCGCTGAGGCAGTTGTTGGTGTCGAGTACTGAGGCAGTTGTTGGTGTAGACCGCTGGGGCAGTTGTTGGTGTCGAGCGCTGAGGCAGTTGTTGGTGTCGAGTACTAAGGCAGTTGTTGGTGTTGAGTGACTGAGGCAGATGTTGGTGTAGAGCGCTGAGGCAGTTGTTGGTGTCGAGCGCTGAGGCAGTTGTTGGTGTTGAGCGCTGAGGCAGTTGTTGGTGTCGAGTGCTGAGGCAGTTGTTGGTGTCAAGTACTGAGGCAGTTGTTGGTGTAGAGCGCTGAGGCAGTTGTTGGTGTCGAGTGCTAAGGCAGTTGTTGGTGTCGAGTACTGAGGCATTTGTTGGTGTCGAGCCCTGAGGCAGTTGTTGGTGTCGAGTACTGAGGCAGTGGTTGGTGGCGAGTACTGAGGCAGTTGTTGGTGTCATGTACTGAGGCAGTTGTTGGTGTCGAGCGCTGAGGCAGTTGTTGGTGTCGAGCGCTGAGGAAGTTGTTGGTGTCGAGTACTGAGGCAGTTGTTGGTGTCAAGTACTGAGGCAGTTGTTGGTGTCGAGTACTGAGGCAGTTGTTGGTGTCGAGTGCTGAGGCAGTTGTTGGTGTCGAGCGCTGAGGCAGCTGTTGGTGTCGAGTGCTGAGGCAGTTGTTGGTGTCGAGCGCTGAGGCAGTTGTTAGTGTCGAGTACTGATGCAGTTGTTGGTGTCGAGCGCTGAGGCAGCTGTTGGTGTCGAGTGCTGAGGCAGTTGTTGGTGACGAGTACTGATGCAGTTGTTGGTGTCGAGCGCTGAGGCAGTTGTTGGTGTCGAGTACAGATGCAGTTGTTGGTGTCGAGGGCAGAGGCAGCTGTTGGTGTCGAGTCCTGAGGCAGTTGTTGGTGTCGAGTGCTGAGGCAGTTGTTGGTGTCGAGTACTGTTGCAGTTGTTGGTGTCGAGCGCTGAGGCAGTTGTTGGTATCGAGTACTGAGGCAGTTGTTGGTGTCAAGTACTGAGGCAGTTGTTCGTGTCAAGTAATGAGGCAGTTGTTGGTGTCGAGCGCTGAGGCAGTTGTTGGTATCGAGCGCTGAGGCAGTTGTTGGTGTCGAGTACTGAGGCAGTTGTTGGTGTCAAGTACTGATGCATTTGTTGGTGTCGAGCGCTGAGGCAGTTGTTGGTGTCGAGCGCTGAGGCAGATGTTGGTGTCGAGTACTGAGGCAGTTGTTGGTG
The DNA here is from genome assembly GCA_037974335.1 of Prionace glauca. Taxonomy (NCBI): domain Eukaryota; kingdom Metazoa; phylum Chordata; class Chondrichthyes; order Carcharhiniformes; family Carcharhinidae; genus Prionace; species Prionace glauca. The sequence goes on from CM075734.1 coordinate 14,509,495, forward strand.
TAGAGCGCTGAGGCAGTTGTTGGTGTCGAGCGCTGAGGCAGTTGTTGGTGTCGAGGACTGAGGCAGTTGTTGGTGTCGAGTACTGAGGCAGTTGTTGGTGTAGAGCGCTGAGGCAGTTGTTGGTGTCGAGCGCTGAGGCAGTTGTTGGTGTCGAGTACTGAGGCAGTTGTTGGTGTCGAGCGCTGAGGCAGTTGTTGGTGTCGAGTACTGAGGCAGTTGTTGGTGTCGAGCGCTGAGGCATTCGTTGGTGTCGAACGCTGAGGCAGTTGTTGGTGTCGAGCGCTGAGGCAGTTGGTCTCGAGTGCTGAGGCAGTTGTTGGTGTCGAGTACTGATGCAGTTGTTGGTGTCAAGCGCTGAGGCAGTTGTTGGTGTCGAGTACTGAGGCAGTTGTTGGTGTAGAGCGCTGAGGCAGTTGTTGGTGTCGAGCGCTAAGGCAGTTGTTGGTGTCGAGCGCTGAGGCAGTTGTTGGTGTCGAGTACTGAGGCAGTTGTTGGTGTCCAGTACTGAGGCAGTTGTTGGTGTCCAGTACTGAGGCAGTTGTTGGTGTCGAGCGCTGAGGCAGTTGTTGTTGTCATTTACTGAGGCAGTTGTTGGTGTCGAGTACTGAGGCAGTTGTTGGTGTCCAGTACTGAGGCAGTTGTTGGTGTCCAGTACTGAGGCAGTTGTTGGTTTCCAGTACTGAGGCAGTTGTTGGTGTCCAGTACTGAGGCAGTTGTTGGTGTCCAGCGCTGAGGTAGTTGTTGGTGTCCGGTACTGAGGCAGTTGTTGGTGTCGAGTACCGAGGCAGTTGTTGGTGTCCAGTACTGAGGCAGTTGTTGGTGCGAGCGCTGAGGCAGTTGTTGGTGTCGAGCGCTGAGGCAGTTGTTGGTGTCGAGTACTCATGCAGTTGTTGGTGTCGAGTCCTGAGGCAGCTGTTGGTGTCGAGCGCTGAGGCAGCTGTTGGTGTCGAGTACTGCGACAGTTGTTGGTGTCAAGTACTGAGGCAGTTGTTGGTGACGAGCGCTGAGGCAGTTCTTGGTGTCGAGTACTGAGGCACTTGTTGGTGACGAGTACTGAGGCAGTTGTTGGTGTCGAGCGCTGTGGCAGTTGTTGGTGTCGAATGCTGAGGCAGTTGCTGGTGTCGAGTGCTGAGGCAGTTGTTGGTGTCGAGCGCTGAGGCAGTTGTTGGTGTCGAGCGCTGAGGCAGTTGTTAGTGTCGAGCGCTGACGCAGCTGTTGGTATCAAGCACTGAGGCAGTTGTTGGTGTCGAGCGCTGAGGCAGTTGTTGGTGTCGAGCGCTGAGGCAGTTGTTGGTGTCGAGCGCTGAGGCAGTTGTTGGTGTCGAGCGCTGAGGCAGTTGTTGGTGTCGAACGCTGAGACAGTTGTTGGTGTCGAGTACTGATGAAGTTGTTGATGTCGAGTGCTGAGACAGTTGTTGGTGTCGAACGCTGAGGCAGTTGTTGGTGTCGAGCGCTGAGGCAGTTGTTGGTGTCGAGCGCTGAGGCAGTTGTTGGTGTCGAGTACTGAGACAGTTGTTGGTGTCGAGTGCTGAGGCAGTTGTTGGTGTCGAGCACTGAGGCAGTTGTTGGTGTCGAGTGCTGAGACAGTTGTTGGTGTCGAACGCTGTGGCAGTTGTTGGTGTCGAGCGCTGAGGCAGTTGTTGGTGTCGAGCGCTGAGGCAGTTGTTGGTGTCGAGTGCTGAGACAGTTGTTGGTGTCGAGCGCTGCGGCAGTTGTTGGTGTCGAGTGTTGAGGCAGTTGTTGGTGTCGAGTACTGATGCAGTTGTTAGTGAGAAGTCCTGAGGCAGTTGTTGGTGTCGAGCGGTGAGGCAGTTGTTGGTGTCGAACGCTGAGGCAGTTGTTGGTGTCGAGCGCTAAGGCAGTTGTTGGTGTCGAGCGTTGAGGCAGTTGTTGGTGTCGAGTGCTGAGGCAGTTGTTGGTGTCGAGCGCTGAGGCAGTTGTTGGTGTCGAGCGTTGAGGCAGTTGTTGGTGTCGAGTGCTGAGGCAGTTGGTGTCGAGCGCTGAGGCAGTTGTTGGTGTCGAGCGCTGTGGCAGTTGTTGGTGTCGAGTGCTGAGGCAGATGTTGGTGTCGAGCGCTGAGGCAGTTGTTGGTGTCGAGTGCTGAGGCAGGTGTTGGTGTCGAGCGCAGAGGCAGTTGTTGGTGTCAAGTACTGATGCAGTTGTTGGTGTCGAGTGCTGAGGCAGTTGTTGGTGTCGAGTAATGATGCAGTTGTTGGTGTTGAGCGCTGAGGCAGTTGTTGGTGTCGAGTACTGATGTAGTTGTTGGTGTCGAGTACTGATGTCGTTGTTGGTGTCGAGTACTGAGACAGTTGTTGGTGTCGAGTGCTGAGGCAGTTGTTGGTGTCGAGCGCTGAGGCAGTTGTTGGTGTCGAGTGCTGAGACAGTTGTTGGTGTCGATCGCTGTGGCAGTTGTTGGTGTCGTGCGCTGAGGCAGTTGTTGGTGTCGAGCGCTGAGGCAGTTGTTGGTGTCGAGTGCTGAGACAGTTGTTGGTGTCGAGCGCTGCGGCAGTTGTTGGTGTCGAGTGTTGAGGCAGTTGTTGGTGTCGAGTACTGATGCAGTTGTTGGTGAGAAGTCCTGAGGCAGTTGTTGGTGTCGAGCGTTGAGGCAGTTGTTGGTGTCGAACGCTGAGGCAGTTGTTGGTGTCGTGCGCTAAGGCAGTTGTTGGTGTCGAGCGTTGAGGCAGTTGTTGGTGTCGACTGCTGAGGCAGTTGTTGGTGTCGAGCGCTAAGGCAGTTGTTGGTGTCGAGCGTTGAGGCAGTTGTTGGTGTCGAGTGCTGAGGCAGTTGTTGGTGTCGAGCGCTGAGGCAGTTGTTGGTGTCGAGCGCTGTGGCAGTTGTTGGTGTCGAGTGCTGAGGCAGATGTTGGTGTCGAGCGCTGAGGCAGTTGTTGGTGTCGAGTGCTGAGGCAGATGTTGGTGTCGAGCGCTGAGGCAGTTGTTGGTGTCGAGTACTGATGCAGTTGTTGGTGTCCAGCGCTGAGGCAGCTGTTGGTGTCGAATGCTGAGGCAGTTGTTGGTGTCGAGTAATGATGCAGTTGTTGGTGTCGAACGCTGAGACAGTTGTTGGTGTCGAGTACTGATGAAGTTGTTGATGTCGAGTGCTGAGACAGTTGTTGGTGTCGAACGCTGAGGCAGTTGTTGGTGTCGAGCGCTGAGGCAGTTGTTGGTGTCGAGCGCTGAGGCAGTTGTTGGTGTCGAGTACTGAGACAGTTATTGGTGTCGAGTGCTGAGGCAGTTGTTAGTGTCGAGCACTGAGGCAGTTGTTGGTGTCGAGTGCTGAGACAGTTGTTGGTGTCGAACGCTGTGGCAGTTGTTGGTGTCGAGCGCTGAGGCAGTTGTTGGTGTCGAGCGCTGAGGCAGTTGTTGGTGTCGAGTGCTGAGACAGTTGTTGGTGTCGAGCGCTGCGTTAGTTGTTGGTGTCGAGTGTTGAGGCAGTTGTTGGTGTCGAGTACAGATGCAGTTGTTAGTGAGAAGTCCTGAGGCAGTTGTTGGTGTCGAGCGGTGAGGCAGTTGTTGGTGTCGAACGCTGAGGCAGTTGTTGGTGTCGAGCGCTAAGGCAGTTGTTGGTGTCGAGCGTTGAGGCAGTTGTTGGTGTCGAGTGCTGAGGCAGTTGTTGGTGTCGAGCGCTAAGGCAGTTGTTGGTGTCGAGCGTTGAGGCAGTTGTTGGTGTCGAGTGCTGAGGCAGTTGTTGGTGTCGAGCGCTGAGGCAGTTGTTGGTGTCGAGCGCTGTGGCAGTTGTTGGTGTCGAGTGCTGAGGCAGATGTTGGTGTCGAGCGCTGAGGCAGTTGTTGGTGTCGAGTGCTGACGCAGATGTTGGTGTCGAGCGCAGAGGCAGTTGTTGGTGTCGAGTACTGATGCAGTTGTTGGTGTCGAGCGCTGAGGCAGCTGTTGGTGTCGAGTGCTGAGGCAGTTGTTGGTGTCGAGTAATGATGCAGTTGTTGGTGTTGAGCGCTGAGGCAGTTGTTGGTGTCGAGTACTGATGTAGTTGTTGGTGTCGAGTACTGATGTAGTTGTTGGTGTCGAGTACTGAGACAGTTGTTGGTGTCGAGTGCTGAGGCAGTTGTTGGTGTCGAGCGCTGAGGCAGTTGTTGGTGTCGAGTGCTGAGACAGTTGTTGGTGTCGAACGCTGTGGCAGTTGTTGGTGTCGTGCGCTGAGGCAGTTGTTGGTGTCGAGCGCTGAGGCAGTTGTTGGTGTCGAGTGCTGAGACAGCTGTTGGTGTCGAGTGCTGCGGCAGTTGTTGGTGTCGAGTGTTGAGGCAGTTGTTGGTATCGAGTACTGATGCAGTTGTTGGTGAGAAGTCCTGAGGCAGTTGTTGGTGTCGACGTTGAGGCAGTTGTTGGTGTCGAACGCTAAGGCAGTTGTTGGTGTCGAGCGTTGAGGCAGTTGTTGGTGTCGAGTGCTGAGGCAGTTGTTGGTGTCGAGCGCTAAGGCAGTTGTTGGTGTCGAGCGTTGAGGCAGTTGTTGGTGTCGAGTGCTGAGGCAGTTGTTGGTGTCGAGCGCTGAGGCAGTTGTTGGTGTCGAGCGCTGTGGCAGTTGTTGGTGTCGAGTGCTGAGGCAGATGTTGGTGTCGAGCGCTGAGGCAGTTGTTGGTGTCGAGTGCTGAGGCAGATGTTGGTGTCGAGCGCTGAGGCAGTTGTTGGTGTCGAGTACTGATGTTGTTGTTGGTGTCGAGTGCTGAGGCAGCTGTTGGTGCCGAGTCCTGAGGCAGTTGTTGGTGTCGAGTGCTGAGGCAGTTGTTGTTGTTGAGTACTGATGCAGTTGTTGGTGTCGAGCGCTGAGGCAGTTGTTGGTATCGAGTACTGAGGCAGTTGTTGGTGTCAAGTACTGAGGCAGTTGTTGGTGTCGAGCGCTGAGGCAGTTGTTGGTATCGAGTACTGAGGCAGTTGTTGGTGTCGAGCGCTGAGGCAGTTGTTGGTGTCGAGTACTGAGGCAGTTTTTGGTGTCAAGTACTGAGGCAGTTGTTGGTGTCGAGCGCTGAGGCAGTTGTTGGTGTCGAGCGCTGAGGCAGTTGTTGGTGTCGAGTACTGAGGCAGTTGTTGGTGTAGACCGCTGAGGCAGTTGTTGGTGTCGAGCGCTGAGGCAGTTGTTGGTGTCGAGTACTAAGGCAGTTGTTGGTGTTGAGTGACTGAGGCAGATGTTGGTGTAGAGCGCTGAGGCAGTTGTTGGTGTCGAGCGCTGAGGCAGTTGTTGGTGTCGAGTACTGAGGCAGTTGTTGGTGTTGAGCGCTGAGGCAGTTGTTGGTGTCGAGTGCTGAGGCAGTTGTTGGTGTCAAGTACTGAGGCAGTTGTTGGTGTAGAGCGCTGAGGCAGTTGTTGGTGTCGAGTGCTAAGGCAGTTGTTGGTCCGAGTACTGAGGCATTTGTTGGTGTCGAGCCCTGAGGCAGTTGTTGGTGTCGAGTACTGAGGCAGTGGTTGGTGGCGAGTACTGAGGCAGTTGTTGGTGTCATGTACTGAGGCAGTTGCTGGTGTCCAGTACTGAGGCAGTAGTTGGTGTCGAGCGCTGAGGCAGTTGTTGGTGTCGAGCGCTGAGGCAGTTGTTGGTGTCGAGTACTGATGCATTTGTTGATGTCGAGTGCTGAGGCAGTTGTTGGTGTCGAGTCCTGAGGCAGTTGTTGGTGTCGAGCGCTGAGGCAGTTGTTGGTGTCGAGTACTGAGGCAGTTGTTGGTGTCAAGTACTGAGGCAGTTGTTGGTGTCGAGCGCTGAGGCAGTTGTTGGTGTCGAGTACTGAGGCAGTTGTTGGTGTCGAGTACTGAGGCAGTTGTTGGTGTCAAGTACTGAGGCAGGTGTTGGTGTCGAGCGCTGAGGCAGTTGTTGGTGTCGAGCGCTGAGGCAGTTGTTGGTGTCGAGTACTGAGGCAGTTGTTGGTGTCAAGTACTGAGGCAGTTGTTGGTATCGAGTACTGAGGCAGTTGTTGGTGTCGAGTGCTGAGGCAGTTGTTGGTATCGAGTGTTGAGGCAGTTGTTGGTGTCGAGTGCTGAGGCAGTTGTTGGTGTCGAGCGCTGTGGCAGTTGTTGGTGTCGAGCGCTGAGGCAGTTGTTGGTGTCGAGTACTGAGGCAGTTGTTGGTGTCGAGTGCTGAGACAGTTGTTGGTGTCGAGCACTGAGGCAGTTGTTGGTGTCGAGTACTGATGACGTTGTTGATGTCGAGCGCTGAGACAGTTGTTGGTGTCGAACGCTGAGGCAGTTGTTGCTGTCGAGCGCTGAGGCAGTTGTTGGTGTCGAGTGTTGAGGCAGTTGTTGGTGTCGAGCGCTGAGGCAGTTGTTGGTGTCGAGTGTTGAGGCAGTTGTTGGTGTCGAGTACTGATGCAGTTGTTGGTGACAAGTCTTGAGGCAGTTGTTGGTGTCGGGCGCTGAGGCAGTTGTTGGTGTCGAGCGCTAAGGCAGTTGTTGGTGTCGAGCGTTGAGGCAGTTGTTGGTGTCGAGTGCTGAGGCAGTTGTTGGTGTCGAGCGCTAAGGCAGTTGTTGGTGTCGAGCGTTGAGGCAGTTGTTGGTGTCGAGTGCTGAGGCTGTTGTTGGTGTCGAGCGCTGAGGCACTTGTTGGTGTCGAGCGCTGAGGCAGTTGTTGGTGTCGAGTGCTGAGGCAGTTGTTGGTGTCGAGTACTAATGCAGTTGTTGGTGTTGAGCGCTGAGGCAGTTGTTGGTGTCGAGTACTGATGGAGTTGTTGGTGTCGAGTGCTGAGGCAGCTGTTGGTGCCGAGTCCTGAGGCAGTTGTTGTTGTCGAGTGCCGAGGCAGTTGTTGGTGTCGAGTACTGATGCAGTTGTTGGTGTCGACCGCTGAGGCAGTTGTTGGTATCGAGTACTGAGGCAGTTGTTGGTGTCAAGTACTGAAGCAGTTGTTGGTGTCAAGTACTGAGGCAGTTGTTGGTGTCGAGCGCTGAGGCAGTTGTTGGTGTCAAGTACTGAGTCAGTGGTTGGTGTCGAGCGCTGAGGCAGTTGTTGGTGTCGAGCGCTGAGGCAGTTGTTGGTGTCGAGTACTGAGGCAGTTGTTGGTGTAGAGCGCTGAGGCAGTTGTTGGTGTCGAGCGCTCAGGCAGTTGTTGGTGTCGAGTACTGAGGCAGTTGTTGGTGTCGAGTACTGAGGCAGTTGTTGGTGTAGAGCGCTGAGGCAGTTGTTGGTGTCCAGCGCTGAGGCAGTTGTTGGTGTCGAGTACTGAGGCAGTTGTTGGTGTCGAGCGCTGAGGCAGTTGTTGGTGTCGAGCGCTGAGGCAGTTGTTGGTGTCAAGTACTGAGGTAGTTGTTGGTGTAGAGCGCTGAGGTAGTTGTTGGTGTCGAGTGCTGAGGCAGTTGTTGGTGTCGAGTACTGAGGCAGTTGTTGGTGTCGAGCGCTGAGGCAGTTGTTGGTGTCGAGTACTGAGGCAGTTGTTGGTGTCGAGTGCTGAGGCAGTTTTTGGTGTCGAGCACTGAGGCAGTTGTTGGTGTCGAGCGCTGAGGCAGTTGTTGGTGTCGAGTACTGAGGCAGTGGTTGGTGTCGAGTACTGAGGCAGTTGTTGGTGTCCAGTGCTGAGGCAGTTGTTGGTGTCGAGCGCTGAGGCAGTTGTTGGTGTCGAGTACTGAGGCAGTTGTTGGTGTCGAGTGCTGAGGCAGTTGTTGGTGTCGAGTACTGAGGCAGCTGTTGGTTTCGAGTGCTGAGGCAGTTTTTGGTGTCGAGCGCTGAGGCAGTTGTTGGTGTCGAGTGCTGAGCCAGTTTTTGGTGTCGAGTACTGAGGCAGTTGTTGGTGTCGAGTGCTGAGGCAGTTGTTGGTGTAGACCGCTGAGGCAGTTGTTGGTGTCGAGCGCTGAGACAGTTGTGGATGTCGAGTACTGAGGCAGTTGTTGGTGTCAATTACTGAGGCAGTTGTTGGTGTCGAGTACTGAGGCAGTTGTTGGTGTCCAGTACTGAGGCAATAGTTGGTGTCGAGCGCTGAGGCAGTTGTTGGCGTCGAGCGCTGAGGCAGTTGTTGGTGTCGAGTACTGATGCAGTTGTTGATGTCAAGTGCTGAGGCAGTTGTTGGTGTCGAGCGCTGAGGCAGTTGTTGGTGTCGAGTGCTGAGGCAGTTGTGGGTGTCGAGCGCTGAGGCAGTTGTTGGTGTCGAGCGCTGTGGCAGTTGTTGGTGTCGAGCGCTGAGACAGTTGTTGGTGTAGAGCGTTGAGGCAGTTGTTGGTGTCGAGCGCTGAGGCAGTTGTTGGTGTTGAGTACTGAGGCAGTTGTTGGTGTCGAGCGGTGAGGCAGTTGTTGGTGTCGAGCGCTGAGGCAGTTGTTGGTGTCGAGTACTGAGGAAGTTGTTGGTGTCAAGTACTGAGGCAGTTGTTGGTGTCGAGCACTGAGGCAGTTGTTGGTGTCGAGTACTGAGGCAGTTGTTGGTGTCGAGCGCTGAGGCAGTTTTTGGTGTCGAGTACTGAGGCAGTTGTTGGTGTTGAGTGCTGATGCAGTTGTTGGTGTCGAGCGCTGAGGCAGTTGTTGGTGTCGAGTACTGATGCAGTTGTTGGTGTCGAGCGCTGAGGCAGTTGTTGGTATCGAGTACTGAGGCAGTTGTTGGTGTCGACTGCTGAGGCAGTTGTTAGTGTCGAGTACTGATGCAGTTGTTGGTGTCGAGTACTGAGGCAGTTGTTGGTGTCGAGTCCTGAGGCACTTGTTGGTGTCGAGCGCTGAGGCAGTTGTTGGTGTCGAGTCCTGAGGCAGTTGTTGGTGTAGAGCGCTGAGGCAGTTGTTGGTGTCGAGCGCTGAGACAGTTGTTGGTGTCGAGCGCTGAGACAGTTGTTGGTGTCGAGCACTGAGGCAGTTGTTGGTGTCGAGTGCTGAGGCAGTTGTTGGTGTTGAGCACTGAGGCAGTTGTTGGTGTCGAGTCCTGATGCAGTTGTTGGTGTCGAGTCCTGAGGCAGTTGTTGGTGTAGAGCGCTGAGGCAGTTGTTGGTGTCGAGCGCTGAGACAGTTGTTGGTGTCGAGCGCTGAGACAGTTGTTGGTGACGAGCGCTGAGGCAGTTGTTGGTGTCGAGTACTTAGTCAGTTGTTGGTGTCGAGCACTGAGGCAGTTGTTGATGTCGAGTCCTGAGGCAGTTGTTGGTGTAGAGCGCTGAGGCAGTTGTTGGTGTCGAACGCTGAGACAGTTGATGGTGTCAAGTACTGAGTCAGTTGTTGGTGTCGAGCGTTGAGGCAGTTGTTGGTGTCAGCGTTGAGGCAGTTGTTGGTGACGAGTGCTGAGGCAGTTGCTGGTGTCGAGCGCTGAGGCAGTTGTTGGTGTCGAGCGCTGAGGCAGTTGTTGGTGTCGAGCGCTGAGGCAGTTGTTGGTGTCGAGCGCTGAGGCAGTTGTTGGTGTCGAGTCCTGAGGCAGTTCTTGGTGTCGAGCGCTGAGGCAGTTGTTTGTGTCGAGCGCTGAGGCAGTTGTTGGTGTCGAGTCCTGAGGCAGTTGTTGGTGTCGAGTGCTGAGGCAGTTGTTGGTGTCAAGCACTGAGGCAGTTGTTGGTGTCAAGTCCTGATGCAGTTGTTGGTGTCGAGTCCTGAGGCAGTTGTTGGTGTAGAGCGCTGAGGCAGTTGTTGGTGTCGAGCGCTGAGACAGTTGTTGGTGTCGAGCGCTGAGACAGTTGTTGGTGACGATCGCTGAGGCAGTTGTTGGTGTCGAGTACTGAGTCAGTTGTTGGTGTCGAGCACTGAGGCAGTTGTTGGTGTCGAGTCCTGAGGCAGTTGTTGGTGTAGAGCGCTGAGGGAGATGTTGGTGTCGAGCGCTGAGACAGTTGTTGTTGTCAAGTACTGAGGCAGTTGTTGGTGTCGAGCGCTAAGGCAGTTGCTGGTGTCGAGCGCTAAGGCAGTTGCTGGTGTTGAGCGCTGAGGCAGCTGTTGGTGTCGAGCGCTGAGGCAGTTGTTGGTGTCGAGTACTGAGGCAGTTGTTGGTGTCGAGTACTGAGGCTGTTGTTGGTGTTGAGCGCTGAGGCAGTTGTTGGTGTCGAGTCCTGAGGCAGTTGTTGGTGTAGAGCGCTGAGGCAGTTGTTGGTGTCGAGCGCTGAGACAGTTGTTGGTGTTGAGCGCTGAGACAGTTGTTGGTGTGGAGCACTGACGCAGTTGTTGGTGTCGAGCACCGAGGCAGTTGTTGGTGTTGAGTACTGGTGCAGTTGTTGGTGTCGAGCACTGAGGCAGTTTTTGGTGTCGAGTGCTGAGGCAGTTGTTGGTGTAGAGCGCTGAGGCAGTTGTTGGTGTCGAGCGCTGAGACAGTTGATGGTGTCGAGCGCTGAGACAGTTGTTGGTGTCGAGCGCTGAGGCAGTTGTTGTTGTCGAGCGCTGAGGCAGTTATTGGGGTCGAGTACTGAGGCTGTTGTTGGTCTCGAGTACTGAGACAGTTGTTGGTGTCGAGCGCTGAGACAGTTGTTGGTGTGAGCGCTGAAGCAGTTGTTGGTGTCGAGCACTGAGGCAGTTGTTGGTGTCGAGCGCTGAGACAGTTGTTGGTGTCGAGCGCTGAGGCAGTTGTTGGTATCGAGCGCTGAGGCAGTTGTTGGTGTCAAGCGCTGAGACAGTTGTTTGTGTCGAGCGCTGAGGCAGTTGTTGGTGTCAAGCGCTGAGACAGTTGTTGGTGTCGAGCGCTGAGGCAGTTGTTGGTGTCGAGTGCTGAGGCAGTTGTTGGCGTCGAGCGCTGAGGCAGTTGTTGGTGTCGAGTACTGAGGCAGTTGTTGGTGTCAAGTACTGAGGCAGTTGTTGGTGTCGAGCGCTGAGGCAGTTGTTGGTGTCGAGCACTGAGGCAGATGTTGTTGTCGAGCGCTGAGGCAGTTGTTGGGGTCGAGTACTGAGGCAGTTGTTCGTGTCAAGTCCTGAGGCAGTTGTTGGTGTCGAGCGCTGGGTGGTGTCGAGCGCTGAGGCAGTTGTTGGTGTAGAGTGCTGAGACAGTTGTTGGTGACGAGCGCTGAGGCAGTTGTTGGTGTCGAGTGCTCAGACAGTTGTTGGTGTCGAGCGCTGAGGCAGTTGTTGGTGTCGAGTGCTGAGACAGTTGTTGGTGTCGAACGCTGACACAGTTGTTGGTGTCGGGTCCTGAGGCAGTTGTTGGTGTCGAATGCTGAGGCAGTTGTTGGGGTTGAGCGCTGAGACAGTTGTTGCTGTTGAGCGCTGAGGCAGTTGTTGGTGTCGAGTGCTGAGACGGTTGTTGGTGTCGAGTGCTGAGGCAGTTGTTGGTGTCGAGTACTGATGCAGTTGTTGGTGTCGAGTACTGAGGCATTTGTTGGTGTCGAGCGCTGAGGCAGTTGTCGGTATCGAGCGCTGAGGCAGTTGTTGGTGTCGAGTCCTGACGCAGTTGTTGGTGTCGAGCGCTGAGACAGTTGTTGGTGTCGAGCGCTGAGGCAGGTGTTGGTGTCGAGCGCTGATTCAGTTGTTGGGGTCGAGTGCTGAGGCAGTTGTTGGTGTCGAGCGCTTAGGCAGTTGTTGGTGTCGAGCGCTGAGGCAGTTGTTGGTGTCAAGTACTGAGGCAGTTGTTGGTGTCGAGCGCTAAGGCAGTTGCTGGTGTTGAGCGCTGAGGCAGCTGTTGGTGTCGAGCGCTGAGGCAGTTGTTGGTGTCGAGTACTGAGGCAGTTGTTGGTGTCGAGTAGTGAGGCTGTTGTTGGTGCTGAGCACTGAGGCAGTTGTTGGTGTCGTGTCCTGAGGCAGTTGTTGGTGTAGAGCGCTGAGGCAGTTGTTGGTGTCGAGCGCTGAGACAGTTGTTGGTGTTGAGCGCTGAGACAGTTGTTGGTGTGGAGCACTGACGCAGTTGTTGGTGTCGAGCACCGAGGCAGTTGTTGGTGTTGAGTACTGATGCAGTTGTTGTTGTCGAGCACTGAGGCAGTTTTTGGTGTCGAGTGCTGAGGCAGTTGTTGGTGTAGAGCGCTGAGGCAGTTGTTGGTGTCGAGCGCTGAGACAGTTGTTGGTGTCGAGCGCTGAGACAGTTGTTGGTGTCGAGCGCTGAGGCAGTTGTTGGTGTCGAGCGCTGAGGCAGTTATTGGTGTCGAGTACTGAGGCTGTTGTTGGTCTCGAGTACTGAGACAGTTGTTGGTGTCGAGCGCTGAGACAGTTGTTGGTGTCGAGCGCTGAAGCAGTTGTTGGTGTCGAGCACTGAGGCAGTTGTTGGTGTCGAGCGCTGAGACAGTTGTTGGTGTCGAGCGCTGAGGCAGTTGTTGGTATCGATGGCTGAGGCAGTTGTTGGTGTCAAGCGCTGAGAGAGTTGTTGGTGTCGAGCGCTGAGGCAGTTGTTGGTGTCGAGCGCTGAGGCAGTTGTTGGTGTCGAGGCCTGATGCAGTTGTTGGTGTCGAGCACTGAGGCAGTTGTTGGTGTCGAGCGCTGAGTCAGATGTTGGTGTCGACTGCTGACGCAGTTGTTGGTGTCGAGTGCTGAGGCAGTTGTTGGTGTCGAGCGCTGAGGCAGTTGTTGGTGTCGAGTACTGAGGCAGTTGTTGGTGTCAAGTACTGAGGCAGTTGTTGGTGTCGAGTGCTGAGGCAGTTGTTGGTGTCGAGCACTGAGGCAGATGTTGTTGTCGAACGCTGAGGCAGTTGTTGGTGTCGAGTACTGAGGCAGTTGTTCGTGTCAAGTCCTGAGGCAGTTGTTGGTGTCGAGCGCTGGGTGGTGTCGAGCGCTGAGGCAGTTGTTGGTGTAGAGTGCTGAGACAGTTGTTGGTGTCGAGTGCTGAGGCAGTTGTTGGTGTCGAGTGCTGAGACAGTTGTTGGTGTCGAGCCCTGAGGCAGTTGTTGGTGTCGAGTGCTGAGACAGTTGTTGGTGTCGAGCTCTGAGACAGTTGTTGATGTCGAGCGCTGAGGCAGTTGTTGGTGTCGAGTGCTGAGACAGTTGTTGGTGTCGAGCGCTGAGGCAGTTGTTGGTGTCGACTGCTGAGACAGTTGTTGGTGTCGAGCGCTGAGACATTTGTTGGTGTCGGGTCCTGAGGCAGTTGTTGGTGTCGAGTGCTGAGGCAGTTGTTGGGGTCGAGCGCTGAGACAGTTGTTGGTGTCGAGCGCTGAGGCAGTTGTTGGTGTCGAGTGCTGAGACGGTTGTTGGTGTCGAGTGCTGAGGCCGTTGTTGGTGTCGAGTACTGATGCAATTGTTGGTGTCGAGTACTGAGGCATTTGTTGGTGTCGAGCGCTGCGGCAGTTGTTGGTGTCGAGCGCTGAGGCAGTTGTTGGTGTCGAGCGCTGAGGCAGTTGTTGGTGTCGAGTCCTGACGCAGTTGTTGGTGTCGAGCGCTGAGACAGTTGTTGGTGTCGAGCTCTGAGGCAGGTGTTGGTGTCGAGCGCTGATGCAGTTGTTGGGGTCGAGTGCTGAGGCAGTTGTTGTTGTCGAGCGCTTAGGCAGTTGTTGGTGTCGAGCGCTGAGGCAGTTGTTGGTGTTGAGTACTGAAGCAGTTGTTGGTGTCGAGCGCTGAGGCAGTTGTTGGTGTCGAGCACTGAGGTAGTTGTTGGTGTCGAGTACTGAGGCAGTTGTTGGGGTCGAGTACTGAGGCAGTTGTTGGTGTCGAGTGCTGAGGCAGTTGTTGGTGTCGAGCGCTGAGGCAGTTGTTGGTGTCGAGCGCTGAGGCAGTTGTTGGTGTCGAGCGCTGAGACAGTTGTTGGTGTCGAGCGCTGAGGCAGTTGTTGGTGTCGAGCGCTGAGGCAGTTATTGGTGTCGAGTACTGAGGCTGTTGTTGGTCTCGAGTACTGAGACAGTTGTTGGTGTCGAGCGCTGAGACAGTTGTTGGTGTCGAGCGCTGAAGCAGTTGTTGGTGTCGAGCACTGAGGCAGTTGTTGGTGTCGAGCGCTGAGACAGTTGTTGGTGTCGAGCGCTGAGGCAGTTGTTGGTATCGATGGCTGAGGCAGTTGTTGGTGTCAAGCGCTGAGAGAGTTGTTGGTGTCGAGCGCTGAGGCAGTTGTTGGTGTCGAGCGCTGAGGCAGTTGTTGGTGTCGAGGCCTGATGCAGTTGTTGGTGTCGAGCACTGAGGCAGTTGTTGGTGTCGAGCGCTGAGTCAGATGTTGGTGTCGACTGCTGACGCAGTTGTTGGTGTCGAGTGCTGAGGCAGTTGTTGGTGTCGAGCGCTGAGGCAGTTGTTGGTGTCGAGTACTGAGGCAGTTGTTGGTGTCAAGTACTGAGGCAGTTGTTGGTGTCGAGTGCTGAGGCAGTTGTTGGTGTCGAGCACTGAGGCAGATGTTGTTGTCGAACGCTGAGGCAGTTGTTGGTGTCGAGTACTGAGGCAGTTGTTCGTGTCAAGTCCTGAGGCAGTTGTTGGTGTCGAGCGCTGGGTGGTGTCGAGCGCTGAGGCAGTTGTTGGTGTAGAGTGCTGAGACAGTTGTTGGTGTCGAGTGCTGAGGCAGTTGTTGGTGTCGAGTGCTGAGACAGTTGTTGGTGTCGAGCCCTGAGGCAGTTGTTGGTGTCGAGTGCTGAGACAGTTGTTGGTGTCGAGCTCTGAGACAGTTGTTGATGTCGAGCGCTGAGGCAGTTGTTGGTGTCGAGTGCTGAGACAGTTGTTGGTGTCGAGCGCTGAGGCAGTTGTTGGTGTCGAGTGCTGAGACAGTTGTTGGTGTCGAGCGCTGAGACATTTGTTGGTGTTGGGTCCTGAGGCAGTTGTTGGTGTCGAGTGCTGAGGCAGTTGTTGGGGTCGAGCGCTGAGACAGTTGTTGGTGTCGAGCGCTGAGGCAGTTGTTGGTGTCGAGTGCTGAGACGGTTGTTGGTGTCGAGTGCTGAGGCCGTTGTTGGTGTCGAGTACTGATGCAGTTGTTGGTGTCGAGTACTGAGGCATTTGTTGGTGTCGAGCGCTGCGGCAGTTGTTGGTGTCGAGCGCTGAGGCAGTTGTTGGTGTCGAGCGCTGAGGCAGTTGTTGGTGTCGAGTCCTGACGCAGTTGTTGGTGTCGAGCGCTGAGACAGTTGTTGGTGTCGAGCTCTGAGGCAGGTGTTGGTGTCGAGCGCTGATGCAGTTGTTGGGGTCGAGTGCTGAGGCAGTTGTTGTTGTCGAGCGCTTAGGCAGTTGTTGGTGTCGAGCGCTGAGGCAGTTGTTGGTGTTGAGTACTGAAGCAGTTGTTGGTGTCGAGCGCTGAGGCAGTTGTTGGTGTCGAGCACTGAGGTAGTTGTTGGTGTCGAGTACTGAGGCAGTTGTTGGGGTCGAGTACTGAGGCAGTTGTTGGTGTCGAGTGCTGAGGCAGTTGTTGGTGTCGAGCGCTGAGGCAGTTGTTGGTGTCGAGCGCTGAGGCAGTTGTTGGTGTCGAGCGCTGAGGCAGTTGTTGGTGTCGAGTGCTGAGGCAGTTGTTGGTGTCGAGGTCTGAGGCAGTTGTTGGTGTCGAGCGCTGAGGCAGTTGTTGGTGTCGAGCGCTGAGGCAGTTGTTGGTGTCGAGCACTGAGGCAGTTGTTGGTGTCGAGCGCTGAGGCAGTTGTTGGTGTCGAGCGCTGAGGCAGTTGTTGGTGTCGAGCGCTGAGGCAGTTATTGGTGTCGAGTACTGAGGCTGTTGTTGGTCTCGAGTACTGAGACAGTTGTTGGTGTCGAGCGCTGAGACAGTTGTTGGTGTCGAGCGCTGAAGCAGTTGTTGGTGTCGAGCACTGAGGCAGTTGTTGGTGTCGAGCGCTGAGACAGTTGTTGCTGTCGAGCGCTGAGGCAGTTGTTGGTATCGAGCGCTGAGGCAGTTGTTGGTGTCAAGCGCTGAGACAGTTGTTGGTGTCGAGCGCTGAGGCAGTTGTTGGTGTCGAGCGCTGAGGCAGTTGTTGGTGTCGAGGCCTGATGCAGTTGTTGGTGTCGAGCACTGAGGCAGTTGTTGGTGTCGAGCGCTGAGTCAGATGTTGGTGTCGACTGCTGACGCAGTTGTTGGTGTCGAGTGCTGAGGCAGTTGTTGGTGTCGAGCGCTGAGGCAGTTGATGGTGTCGAGTACTGAGGCAGTTGTTGGTGTCAAGTACTGAGGCAGTTGTTGGTGTCGAGTGCTGAGGCAGTTGTTGGTGTCGAGCGCTGACGCAGATGTTGTTGTCGAGCGCTGAGGCAGTTGTTGGTGTCGAGTACTGAGGCAGTTGTTCGTGTCAAGTCCTGAGGCAGTTGTTGGTGTCGAGCGCTGGGTGGTGTCGAGCGCTGAGGCAGTTGTTGGTGTAGAGTGCTGAGACAGTTGTTGGTGTCAAGCGCTGAGGCAGTTGTTGGTGTCGAATACTGAGGCAGTTGTTGGTGTTGAGCGCTGAGGCAGTTGTTGGTGTCGAGCGCTGAGGCAGTTGTTGGTGTCGACTGCGGAGGCAGTTGTTGGTGTCGAGCGCTGAGGCAGTTGTTGGTGTCGAGTGCTGAGGCAGTTGTTGGTGTCGAGTACTGATGCAGTTGTTGGTGTCGAGTTCTGAGGCAGTTGTTGGTGTCGAGTGCTGAGGCAGTTGCTGGTGTCGAGTGCTGAGGCAGTTGTTGGTGTCGAGTGCTGAGGCAGTTGTTGGTGTCGAGTCCTGAGGCAGTTGTTGGTGTCGAGCGCTGAGGCAGTTGTTGGTGTCGAGCGCTGAGGCAGTTGTTGGTGTCGAGCGCTGAGGCAGTTGTTGGTGTCGACTGCGGAGGCAGTTGTTGGTGTCGAGCGCTGAGGCAGTTGTTGGTGTCGACTGCTGAGGCAGTTGTTAGTGTCGAGTACTGATGCAGTTGTTGGTGTCGAGTACTGAGGCAGTTGTTGGTGTCGAGTCCTGAGGCACTTGTTGGTGTCGAGCGCTGAGGCAGTTGTTGGTGTCGAGTCCTGAGGCAGTTGTTGGTGTAGAGCGCTGAGGCAGTTGTTGGTGTCGAGCGCTGAGACAGTTGTTGGTGTGGAGCGCTGAGACAGTTGGTGGTGTCGAGCACAGAGGCAGTTGTTGGTGTCGAGTGCTGAGGCAGTTGTTGGTGTTAAGCACTGAGGCAGTTGTTGGTGTCGAGTCCTTATGCAGTTGTTGGTGTCGAGTCCTGAGGCAGTTGTTGGTGTAGAGCGCTGAGGCAGTTGTTGGTGTCGAGCGCTGAGACAGTTGTTGGTGTCGAGCGCTGAGACAGTTGTTGGTGACGAGCGCTGAGGCAGTTGTTGGTGTCGAGTACTGAGTCAGTTGTTGGTGTCGAGCACTGAGGCAGTTGTTGATGTCGAGTCCTGAGGCAGTTGTTGGTGTAGAGCGCTGAGGCAGTTGTTGGTGTCGAACGCTGAGACAGTTGATGGTGTCAAGTACTGAGTCAGTTGTTGGTGTCGAGCGTTGAGGCAGTTGTTGGTGTCAGCGTTGAGGCAGTTGTTGGTGTCGAGTGCTGAGGCAGTTGCTGGTGTCGAGCGCTGAGGCAGTTGTTGTTGTCGAGCGCTGAGGCAGTTGTTGGTGTCGAGCGCTGAGGCAGTTGTTGGTGTCGAGCGCTGAGGCAGTTGTTGGTGTCGAGTCCTGAGGCAGTTCTTGGTGTCGAGTCCTGAGGCAGTTGTTGGTGTCGAGCGCTGAGGCAGTTGTTGGTGTCGAGCGCTGAGGCAGTTGTTGGTGTCGAGCGCTGAGGCAGTTGTTGGTGTCGAGCGCTGAGACAGTTGTTGGTGTCGAGTATGAGGCAGTTGTTGGTGTCAAGTACTGTGGCAGTTGTTGGTGTCGAATACTGAGGCAGTTGTTGGTGTCGAGTACTGAGGCAGTTGTTGGTGTCGAGTACTGAGGCAGTTGTTGGTGTCGAGTGCTGAGGCAGTTGTTGGCGTCGAGTCCTGAGGCAGTTGTTGGTGTCGAGCGCTGAGGCAGTTGTTGGTGTCGAGCGCTGAGGCAGTTGTTGGTGTCGAGCACTGAGGCAGTTGTTGGTGTCGAGTCCTGAGGCAGTTGTTGGTGTCGAGCGCTGAGGCAGTTGTTTGTGTCGAGTGCTGAGGCAGTTGTTGGAGTCGAGGACTGATGCAGTTGTTGGTGTCGAGTACTAAGGCAGTTGTTGGTGTCGAGTGCTGAGGCAGTTGTTGGTGTCGAGCGCTGAGGCAGTTGTTGGTGTCGAGTCCTGAGGCAGTTGTTGGTGTCGAGTGCTGAGGCAGTTGTTGGTGTCA
This sequence comes from Prionace glauca, assembly GCA_037974335.1. Classification (NCBI taxonomy): domain Eukaryota; kingdom Metazoa; phylum Chordata; class Chondrichthyes; order Carcharhiniformes; family Carcharhinidae; genus Prionace; species Prionace glauca. Next base: position 14,527,379 of record CM075734.1, read on the forward strand.
AGCACTGAGGCAGTTGTTGGTGTCAAGTCCTGATGCAGTTGTTGGTGTCGAGTCCTGAGGCAGTTGTTGGTGTAGAGCGCTGAGGCAGTTGTTGGTGTCGAGCGCTGAGACAGTTGTTGGTGTCGAGCGCTGAGACAGTTGTTGGTGACGAGCGCTGAGGCAGTTGTTGGTGTCGAGTACTGAGTCAGTTGTTGGTGTCGAGCACTGAGGCAGTTGTTGGTGTCGAGTCCTGAGGCAGTTGTTGGTGTAGAGCGCTGAGGCAGTTGTTGGTGTCGAGCGCTGAGACAGTTGTTGGTGTCAAGTACTGAGGCAGTTGTTGGTGTCGAGCGCTAAGGCAGTTGCTGGTGTTGAGCGCTGAGGCAGCTGTTGGTGTCGAGCGCTGAGGCAGTTGTTGGTGTCGAGTACTGAGGCAGTTGTTGGTGTCGAGTACTGAGGCTGTTGTTGGTGTTGAGCGCTGAGGCAGTTGTTGGTGTCGAGTCCTGAGGCAGTTGTTGATGTAGAGCGCTGAGGCAGTTGTTGGTGTCGAGCGCTGAGACAGTTGTTGGTGTCGAGCGCTGAGACAGTTGTTGGTGTCGAGCGCTGAGGCAGTTGTTGGTGTCGAGCGCTGAGGCAGTTATTGGTGTCGAGTACTGAGGCTGTTGTTGGTCTCGAGTACTGAGACAGTTGTTGGTGTCGAGCGCTGAGACAGTTGTTGGTGTCGAGCGCTGAAGCAGTTGTTGGCGTCGAGTCCTGAGGCAGTTGTTGGTGTCGAGCGCTGAGACAGTTGTTGCTGTCGAGCGCTGAGGCAGTTGTTGGTATCGAGCGCTGAGGCAGTTGTTGGTGTCAAGCGCTGAGACAGTTGTTGGTGTCGAGCGCTGAGGCAGTTGTTGGTGTCGAGCGCTGAGGCAGTTGTTGGTGTCGAGTACTGATGCAGTTGTTGGTGTCGAGCACTGAGGCAGTTGTTGGTGTCGAGCGCTGAGTCAGATGTTGGTGTCGACTGCTGACGCAGTTGTTGGTGTCGAGTGCTGAGGCAGTTGTTGGTGTCGAGCGCTGAGGCAGTTGATGGTGTCGAGTACTGAGGCAGTTGTTGGTGTCAAGTACTGAGGCAGTTGTTGGTGTCGAGTGCTGAGGCAGTTGTTGGTGTCGAGCGCTGAGGCAGATGTTGCTGTCGAGCGCTGAGGCAGTTGTTGGTGTCGAGTACTGAGGCAGTTGTTCGTGTCAAGTCCTGAGGCAGTTGTTGGTGTCGAGCGCTGGGTGGTGTCGAGCGCTGAGGCAGTTGTTGGTGTAGAGTGGTGAGACAGTTGTTGGTGTCAAGCGCTGAGGCAGTTGTTGGTGTCGAGTGCTGAGACAGTTGTTGGTGTCGAGCGCTGAGGCAGTTGTTGGTGTCGAGTGCTGAGACAGTTGTTGGTGTCGAGCTCTGAGACAGTTGTTGATGTCGAGCGCTGAGGCAGTTGTTGGTGTCCAGTGCTGAGACAGTTGTTGGTGTCGAGCGCTGAGGCAGTTGTTGGTGTCGAGTGCTGAGACAGTTGTTGGTGTCGTGCGCTGAGACAGTTGTTGGTGTCGGGTCCTGAGGCAGTTGTTGGTGTCGAGTGCTGAGGCAGTTGTTAGGGTCGAGCGCTGAGACAGTTGTTGGTGTGGAGCGCTGAGGCAGTTGTTGGTGGCGAGTGCTGAGACGGTTGTTGGTGTCGAGTGCTGAGGCAGTTGTTGGTGTCGAGTACTGATGCAGTTGTTGGTGTCGAGTACTGAGGCATTTGTTGGTGTCGAGCGCTGCGGCAGTTGTTGGTGTCGAGCGCTGAGGCAGTTGTTGGTGTCGAGCGCTGAGGCAGTTGTTGGTGTCGAGTCCTGACGCAGTTGTTGTTGTCGAGCGCTGAGACAGTTGTTGGTGTCGAGCGCTGAGGCAGGTGTTGGTGTCGAGCGCTGATGCAGTTGTTGGGGTCGAGTGCTGAGGCAGTTGTTGGTGTCGAGCACTTAGGCAGTTGTTGGTGTCGAGCGCTGAGGCAGTTGTTGGTGTCGAGTACTGATGCAGTTGTTGGTGTCGAGCGCTGAGGCAGTTGTTGGTGTCGAGCGCTGAGGTAGTTGTTGGTGTCGAGTACTGAGGCAGTTGTTGGGGTCAAGTACTGAGGCAGTTGTTGGTGTCGAGCGCTGAGGCAGTTGTTGGTGTCGAGCGCTGAGGCAGTTGTTGGTGTCGAGCGCTGAGGCAGTTGTTGGTGTCGAGCGCTGAGGCAGTTGGTGTCGAGTGCTGAGGCAGTTGTTGGTGTCGAGGGCTGAGGCAGTTGTTGGTGTCGAGCGTGAGGCAGTTGTTGGTGTCGAGCGCTGAGGCAGTTGTTGGTGTCGAGCACTGAGGCAGTTGTTGGTGTCGAGCGCTGAGGCAGTTGTTGGTGTCGAGTACTGATGCACTTGTTGGTGTCGAGCGCTGAGGCAGTTGTTGGTGTCGAGCGCTGAGGCAGTTGTTAGTGTCGAGCGCTGAGGCAGTTGTTGGTGTCGAGCGCTGAGGCAGTTGTTGGTGTCGAGCGCTGAGACAGTTGTTGGTGTCGAGTACTGAGGCAGTTGTTGGTGTCGAGTACTGAGGCAGTTGTTGGGGTCAAGTAATGAGGCAGTTGTTGGTATCCAGTGCTGAGGCAGTTGTTGGTGTCGAGTCCTGAGGCAGTTGTTGGTGTCGAGCGCTGAGGCAGTTGTTGGTGTCGAGTACTGAGGCAGTTGTTGGTGTCGAGCGCTGAGGCAGTTGTTGGTGTCGAGCGCTGAGGCAGTTGTTGGTGTCGACTGCGGAGGCAGTTGTTGGTGTCGAGCGCTGAGGCAGTTGTTGGTGTCGAGTGCTGAGGCAGTTGTTGGTGTCGAGTACTGATGCAGTTGTTGGTGTCGAGTTCTGAGGCAGTTGTTGGTGTCGAGTGCTGAGGCAGTTGCTGGTGTCGAGTGCTGAGGCAGTTGTTGGTGTCGAGTCCTGAGGCAGTTGTTGGTGTCGAGCGCTGAGGCAGTTGTTGGTGTCGAGCGCTGAGTCAGATGTTGGTGTCGACTGCTGACGCAGTTGTTGGTGTCGAGTGCTGAGGCAGTTGTTGGTGTCGAGCGCTGAGGCAGTTGATGGTGTCGAGTACTGAGGCAGTTGTTGGTGTCAAGTACTGAGGCAGTTGTTGGTGTCGAGTGCTGAGGCAGTTGTTGGTGTCGAGCGCTGAGGCAGATGTTGTTGTCGAGCGCTGAGGCAGTTGTTGGTGTCGAGTACTGAGGCAGTTGTTCGTGTCAAGTCCTGAGGCAGTTGTTGGTGTCGAGCGCTGGGTGGTGTCGAGCGCTGAGGCAGTTGTTGGTGTAGAGTGCTGAGACAGTTGTTGGTGTCAAGCGCTGAGGCAGTTGTTGGTGTCAAGTCCTGATGCAGTTGTTGGTGTCGAGTCCTGAGGCAGTTGTTGGTGTAGAGCGCTGAGGCAGTTGTTGGTGTCGAGCGCTGAGACAGTTGTTGGTGTCGAGCGCTGAGACAGTTGTTGGTGACGAGCGCTGAGGCAGTTGTTGGTGTCGAGTACTGAGTCAGTTGTTGGTGTCGAGCACTGAGGCAGTTGTTGGTGTCGAGTCCTGAGGCAGTTGTTGGTGTAGAGCGCTGAGGCAGTTGTTGGTGTCGAGCGCTGAGACAGTTGTTGGTGTCAAGTACTGAGGCAGTTGTTGGTGTCGAGCGCTAAGGCAGTTGCTGGTCTTGAGCGCTGAGGCAGCTGTTGGTGTCGAGCGCTGAGGCAGTTGTTGGTGTCGAGCACTGAGGCAGTTGTTGGTGTCGAGTACTGAGGCTGTTGTTGGTGTTGAGCGCTGAGGCAGTTGTTGGTGTCGAGTCCTGAGGCAGTTGTTGGTGTAGAGCGCTGAGGCAGTTGTTGGTGTCGAGCGCTGAGACAGTTGTTGGTGTCGAGCGCTGAGACAGTTGTTGGTGTCGAGCGCTGAGGCAGTTGTTGGTGTCGAGCGCTGAGGCAGTTATTGGTGTCGAGTACTGAGGCTGTTGTTGGTCTCGAGTACTGAGACAGTTGTTGGTGTCGAGCGCTGAGACAGTTGTTGGTGTCGAGCGCTGAAGCAGTTGTTGGTGTCGAGCACTGAGGCAGTTGTTGGTGTCGAGCGCTGAGACAGTTGTTGCTGTCGTGCGCTGAGGCAGTTGTTGGTATCGAGCGCTGAGGCAGTTGTTGGTGTCAAGCGCTGAGACAGTTGTTGGTGTCGAGCGCTGAGGCAGTTGTTGGTGTCGAGCGCTGAGGCAGTTGTTGGTGTCGAGGACTGATGCAGTTGTTGGTGTCGAGCACTGAGGCAGTTGTTGGTGTCGAGCGCTGAGTCAGATGTTGGTGTCGACTGCTGACGCAGTTGTTGGTGTCGAGTGCTGAGGCAGTTGTTGGTGTCGAGCGCTGAGGCAGTTGATGGTGTCGAGTACTGAGGCAGTTGTTGGTGTCAAGTACTGAGGCAGTTGTTGGTGTCGAGTGCTGAGGCATTTGTTGGTGTCGAGCGCTGAGGCAGATGTTGTTGTCGAGCGCTGAGGCAGTTGTTGGTGTCGAGTACTGAGGCAGTTGTTCGTGTCAAGTCCTGAGGCAGTTGTTGGTGTCGAGCGCTGGGTGGTGTCGAGCGCTGAGGCAGTTGTTGGTGTAGAGTGCTAAGACAGTTGTTGGTGTCAAGCGCTGAGGCAGTTGTTGGTGTCGAGTACTGAGGCAGTTGTTGGTGTCGAGCGCTGAGGCAGTTGTTGGTGTCGAGCGCTGAGGCAGTTGTTGGTGTCGACTGCGGAGGCAGTTGTTGGTGTCGAGCGCTGAGGCAGTTGTTGGTGTCGAGTGCTGAGGCAGTTGTTGGTGTCGAGTACTGATGCAGTTGTTGGTGTCGAGTTCTGAGGCAGTTGTTGGTGTCGAGTGCTGAGGCAGTTGCTGGTGTCGAGTGCTGAGGCAGTTGTTGGTGTCGAGTGCTGAGGCAGTTGTTGGTGTCGAGTCCTGAGGCAGTTGTTGGTGTCGAGCGCTGAGGCAGTTGTTGGTGTCGAGCGCTGAGGCAGTTGTTGGTGTCGAGCGCTGAGGCAGTTGTTGGTGTCGACTGCGGAGGCAGTTGTTGGTGTCGAGCGCTGAGGCAGTTGTTGGTGTCGACTGCTGAGGCAGTTGTTAGTGTCGAGTACTGATGCAGTTGTTGGTGTCGAGTACTGAGGCAGTTGTTGGTGTCGAGTCCTGAGGCACTTGTTGGTGTCGAGCGCTGAGGCAGTTGTTGGTGTCGAGTCCTGAGGCAGTTGTTGGTGTAGAGCGCTGAGGCTGTTGTTGGTGTCGAGCGCTGAGACAGTTGTTGGTGTGGAGCGCTGAGACAGTTGGTGGTGTCGAGCACTGAGGCAGTTGTTGGTGTCGAGTGCTGAGGCAGTTGTTGGTGTTGAGCACTGAGGCAGTTGTTGGTGTCGAGTCCTTATGCAGTTGTTGGTGTCGAGTCCTGAGGCAGTTGTTGGTGTAGAGCGCTGAGGCAGTTGTTGGTGTCGAGCGCTGAGACAGTTGTTGGTGTCGAGCGCTGAGACAGTTGTTGGTGACGAGCGCTGAGGCAGTTGTTGGTGTCGAGTACTGAGTCAGTTGTTGGTGTCGAGCACTGAGGCAGTTGTTGATGTCGAGTCCTGAGGCAGTTGTTGGTGTAGAGTGCTGAGGCAGTTGTTGGTGTCGAACGCTGAGACAGTTGATGGTGTCAAGTACTGAGTCAGTTGTTGGTGTCGAGCGTTGAGGCAGTTGTTGGTGTCAGCGTTGAGGCAGTTGTTGGTGTCGAGTGCTGAGGCAGTTGCTGGTGTCGAGCGCTGAGGCAGTTGTTGTTGTCGAGCGCTGAGGCAGTTGTTGGTGTCGAGCGCTGAGGCAGTTGTTGGTGTCGAGCGCTGAGGCAGTTGTTGGTGTCGAGTCCTGAGGCAGTTCTTGGTGTCGAGTCCTGAGGCAGTTGTTGGTGTCGAGCGCTGAGGCAGTTGTTGGTGTCGAGCGCTGAGGCAGTTGTTGGTGTCGAGCGCTGAGGCAGTTGTTGGTGTCGAGCGCTGAGACAGTTGTTGGTGTCGAGTATGAGGCAGTTGTTGGTGTCAAGTACTGTGGCAGTTGTTGGTGTCGAATACTGAGGCAGTTGTTGGTGTCGAGTACTGAGGCAGTTGTTGGTGTCGAGTGCTGAGGCAGTTGTTGGCGTCGAGTCCTGAGGCAGTTGTTGGTGTCGAGCGCTGAGGCAGTTGTTGGTGTCGAGCGCTGAGGCAGTTGTTGGTGTCGAGCACTGAGGCAGTTGTTGGTGTCGAGTCCTGAGGCAGTTGTTGGTGTCGAGCGCTGAGGCAGTTGTTTGTGTCGAGTGCTGAGGCAGTTGTTGGAGTCGAGGACTGATGCAGTTGTTGGTGTCGAGTACTAAGGCAGTTGTTGGTGTCGAGTGCTGAGGCAGTTGTTGGTGTCGAGCGCTGAGGCAGTTGTTGGTGTCGAGTCCTGAGGCAGTTGTTGGTGTCGAGTGCTGAGGCAGTTGTTGGTGTCAAGCACTGAGGCAGTTGTTGGTGTCAAGTCCTGATGCAGTTGTTGGTGTCGAGTCCTGAGGCAGTTGTTGGTGTAGAGCGCTGAGGCAGTTGTTGGTGTCGAGCGCTGAGACCGTTGTTGGTGTCGAGCGCTGAGACAGTTGTTGGTGACGAGCGCTGAGGCAGTTGTTGGTGTCGAGTACTGAGTCAGTTGTTGGTGTCGAGCACTGAGGCAGTTGTTGGTGTCGAGTCCTGAGGCAGTTGTTGGTGTAGAGCGCTGAGGCAGTTGTTGGTGTCGAGCGCTGAGACAGTTGTTGGTGTCAAGTACTGAGGCAGTTGTTGGTGTCGAGCGCTAAGGCAGTTGCTGGTGTTGAGCGCTGAGGCAGCTGTTGGTGTCGAGCGCTGAGGCAGTTGTTGGTGTCGAGTACTGAGGCAGTTGTTGGTGTCGAGTACTGAGGCTGTTGTTGGTGTTGAGCGCTGAGGCAGTTGTTGGTGTCGAGTCCTGAGGCAGTTGTTGGTGTAGAGCGCTGAGGCAGTTGTTGGTGTCGAGCGCTGAGACAGTTGTTGGTGTCGAGCGCTGAGACAGTTGTTGGTGTCGAGCGCTGAGGCAGTTGTTGGTGTCGAGCGCTGAGGCAGTTATTGGTGTCGAGTACTGAGGCTGTTGTTGGTCTCGAGTACTGAGACAGTTGTTGGTGTCGAGCGCTGAGACAGTTGATGGTGTCGAGCGCTGAAGCAGTTGTTGGTGTCGAGCACTGAGGCAGTTGTTGGTGTCGAGCGCTGAGACAGTTGTTGCTGTCGAGCGCTGAGGCAGTTGTTGGTATCGAGCGCTGAGGCAGTTGTTGGTGTCAAGCGCTGAGACAGTTGTTGGTGTCGAGCGCTGAGGCAGTTGTTGGTGTCGAGCGCTGAGGCAGTTGTTGGTGTCGAGGACTGATGCAGTTGTTGGTGTCGAGCACTGAGGCAGTTGTTGGTGTCGAGCGCTGAGTCAGATGTTGGTGTCGACTGCTGACGCAGTTGTTGGTGTCGAGTGCTGAGGCAGTTGTTGGTGTCGAGCGCTGAGACAGTTGTTGGTGTCGAGCGCTGAGACAGTTGTTGGTGACGAGCGCTGAGGCAGTTGTTGGTGTCGAGTACTGAGTCAGTTGTTGGTGTCGAGCACTGAGGCAGTTGTTGATGTCGAGTCCTGAGGCAGTTGTTGGTGTAGAGTGCTGAGGCAGTTGTTGGTGTCGAACGCTGAGACAGTTGATGGTGTCAAGTACTGAGTCAGTTGTTGGTGTCGAGCGTTGAGGCAGTTGTTGGTGTCAGCGTTGAGGCAGTTGTTGGTGTCGAGTGCTGAGGCAGTTGCTGGTGTCGAGCGCTGAGGCAGTTGTTGTTGTCGAGCGCTGAGGCAGTTGTTGGTGTCGAGCGCTGAGGCAGTTGTTGGTGTCGAGCGCTGAGGCAGTTGTTGGTGTCGAGTCCTGAGGCAGTTCTTGGTGTCGAGTCCTGAGGCAGTTGTTGGTGTCGAGCGCTGAGGCAGTTGTTGGTGTCGAGCGCTGAGGCAGTTGTTGGTGTCGAGCGCTGAGGCAGTTGTTGGTGTCGAGCGCTGAGACAGTTGTTGGTGTCGAGTATGAGGCAGTTGTTGGTGTCAAGTACTGTGGCAGTTGTTGGTGTCGAATACTGAGGCAGTTGTTGGTGTCGAGTACTGAGGCAGTTGTTGGTGTCGAGTGCTGAGGCAGTTGTTGGCGTCGAGTCCTGAGGCAGTTGTTGGTGTCGAGCGCTGAGGCAGTTGTTGGTGTCGAGCGCTGAGGCAGTTGTTGGTGTCGAGCACTGAGGCAGTTGTTGGTGTCGAGTCCTGAGGCAGTTGTTGGTGTCGAGCGCTGAGGCAGTTGTTTGTGTCGAGTGCTGAGGCAGTTGTTGGAGTCGAGGACTGATGCAGTTGTTGGTGTCGAGTACTAAGGCAGTTGTTGGTGTCGAGTGCTGAGGCAGTTGTTGGTGTCGAGCGCTGAGGCAGTTGTTGGTGTCGAGTCCTGAGGCAGTTGTTGGTGTCGAGTGCTGAGGCAGTTGTTGGTGTCAAGCACTGAGGCAGTTGTTGGTGTCAAGTCCTGATGCAGTTGTTGGTGTCGAGTCCTGAGGCAGTTGTTGGTGTAGAGCGCTGAGGCAGTTGTTGGTGTCGAGCGCTGAGACCGTTGTTGGTGTCGAGCGCTGAGACAGTTGTTGGTGACGAGCGCTGAGGCAGTTGTTGGTGTCGAGTACTGAGTCAGTTGTTGGTGTCGAGCACTGAGGCAGTTGTTGGTGTCGAGTCCTGAGGCAGTTGTTGGTGTAGAGCGCTGAGGCAGTTGTTGGTGTCGAGCGCTGAGACAGTTGTTGGTGTCAAGTACTGAGGCAGTTGTTGGTGTCGAGCGCTAAGGCAGTTGCTGGTGTTGAGCGCTGAGGCAGCTGTTGGTGTCGAGCGCTGAGGCAGTTGTTGGTGTCGAGTACTGAGGCAGTTGTTGGTGTCGAGTACTGAGGCTGTTGTTGGTGTTGAGCGCTGAGGCAGTTGTTGGTGTCGAGTCCTGAGGCAGTTGTTGGTGTAGAGCGCTGAGGCAGTTGTTGGTGTCGAGCGCTGAGACAGTTGTTGGTGTCGAGCGCTGAGACAGTTGTTGGTGTCGAGCGCTGAGGCAGTTGTTGGTGTCGAGCGCTGAGGCAGTTATTGGTGTCGAGTACTGAGGCTGTTGTTGGTCTCGAGTACTGAGACAGTTGTTGGTGTCGAGCGCTGAGACAGTTGATGGTGTCGAGCGCTGAAGCAGTTGTTGGTGTCGAGCACTGAGGCAGTTGTTGGTGTCGAGCGCTGAGACAGTTGTTGCTGTCGAGCGCTGAGGCAGTTGTTGGTATCGAGCGCTGAGGCAGTTGTTGGTGTCAAGCGCTGAGACAGTTGTTGGTGTCGAGCGCTGAGGCAGTTGTTGGTGTCGAGCGCTGAGGCAGTTGTTGGTGTCGAGGACTGATGCAGTTGTTGGTGTCGAGCACTGAGGCAGTTGTTGGTGTCGAGCGCTGAGTCAGATGTTGGTGTCGACTGCTGACGCAGTTGTTGGTGTCAAGTGCTGAGGCAGTTGTTGGTGTCGAGCGCTGAGGCAGTTGATGGTGTCGAGTACTGAGGCAGTTGTTGGTGTCAAGTACTGAGGCAGTTGTTGGTGTCGAGTGCTGAGGCAGTTGTTGGTGTCGAGCGCTGAGGCAGATGTTGTGTCGAGCGCTGAGGCAGTTGTTGGTGTCGAGTACTGAGGCAGTTGTTCGTGTCAAGTCCTGAGGCAGTTGTTGGTGTCGAGCGCTGGGTGGTGTCGAGCGCTGAGGCAGTTGTTGGTGTAGAGTGGTGAGACAGTTGTTGGTGTCAAGCGCTGAGGCAGTTGTTGGTGTCGAGTGCTGAGACAGTTGTTGGTGTCGAGCGCTGAGGCAGTTGTTGGTGTCGAATGCTGAGACAGTTGTTGGTGTCGAGCTCTGAGACAGTTGTTGATGTCGAGCGCTGAGGCAGTTGTTGGTGTCCAGTGCTGAGACAGTTGTTGGTGTCGAGCGCTGAGGCAGTTGTTGGTGTCGAGTGCTGAGACAGTTGTTGGTGTCGAGCGCTGAGACAGTTGTTGGTGTCGGGTCCTGAGGCAGTTGTTGGTGTCGAGTGCTGAGGCAGTTGTTAGGGTCGAGCGCTGAGACAGTTGTTGGTGTGGAGCGCTGAGGCAGTTGTTGGTGTCGAGTGCTGAGACGGTTGTTGGTGTCGAGTGCTGAGGCAGTTGTTGGTGTCGAGTACTGATGCAGTTGTTGGTGTCGAGTACTGAGGCATTTGTTGGTGTCGAGCGCTGCGGCAGTTGTTGGTGTCGAGCGCTGAGGCAGTTGTTGGTGTCGAGCGCTGAGGCAGTTGTTGGTGTCGAGTCCTGACGCAGTTGTTGTTGTCGAGCGCTGAGACAGTTGTTGGTGTCGAGCGCTGAGGCAGGTGTTGGTGTCGAGCGCTGATGCAGTTGTTGGGGTCGAGTGCTGAGGCAGTTGTTGGTGTCGAGCGCTTAGGCAGTTGTTGGTGTCGAGCGCTGAGGCAGTTGTTGGTGTCGAGTACTGATGCAGTTGTTGGTGTCGAGCGCTGAGGCAGTTGTTGGTGTCGAGCGCTGAGGTAGTTGTTGGTGTCGAGTACTGAGGCAGTTGTTGGGGTCAAGTACTGAGGCAGTTGTTGGTGTCGAGCGCTGAGGCAGTTGTTGGTGTCGAGCGCTGAGGCAGTTGTTGGTGTCGAGCGCTGAGGCAGTTGTTGGTGTCGAGCGCTGAGGCAGTTGGTGTCGAGTGCTGAGGCAGTTGTTGGTGTCGAGGGCTGAGGCAGTTGTTGGTGTCGAGCGTGAGGCAGTTGTTGGTGTCGAGCGCTGAGGCAGTTGTTGGTGTCGAGCACTGAGGCAGTTGTTGGTGTCGAGTGCTGAGGCAGTTGTTGGTGTCGAGCACTGATGCACTTGTTGGTGTCGAGCGCTGAGGCAGTTGTTGGTGTCGAGCGCTGAGGCAGTTGTTAGTGTCGAGCGCTGAGGCAGTTGTTGGTGTCGAGCGCTGAGGCAGTTGTTGGTGTCGAGCGCTGAGACAGTTGTTGGTGTCGAGTACTGAGGCAGTTGTTGGTGTCGAGTACTGAGGCAGTTGTTGGGGTCAAGTAATGAGGCAGTTGTTGGTATCCAGTGCTGAGGCAGTTGTTGGTGTCGAGTCCTGAGGCAGTTGTTGGTGTCGAGCGCTGAGGCAGTTGTTGGTGTCGAGTACTGAGGCAGTTGTTGGTGTCGAGCGCTGAGGCAGTTGTTGGTGTCGAGCGCTGAGGCAGTTGTTGGTGTCGACGGCGGAGGCAGTTGTTGGTGTCGAGCGCTGAGGCAGTTGTTGGTGTCGAGTGCTGAGGCAGTTGTTGGTGTCGAGTACTGATGCAGTTGTTGGTGTCGAGTTCTGAGGCAGTTGTTGGTGTCGAGTGCTGAGGCAGTTGCTGGTGTCGAGTGCTGAGGCAGTTGTTGGTGTCGAGTCCTGAGGCAGTTGTTGGTGTCGAGCGCTGAGGCAGTTGTTGGTGTCGAGCGCTGAGTCAGATGTTGGTGTCGACTGCTGACGCAGTTGTTGGTGTCGAGTGCTGAGGCAGTTGTTGGTGTCGAGCGCTGAGGCAGTTGATGGTGTCGAGTACTGAGGCAGTTGTTGGTGTCAAGTACTGAGGCAGTTGTTGGTGTTGAGTGCTGAGGCAGTTGTTGGTGTCGAGCGCTGAGGCAGATGTTGTTGTCGAGCGCTGAGGCAGTTGTTGGTGTCGAGTACTGAGGCAGTTGTTCGTGTCAAGTCCTGAGGCAGTTGTTGGTGTCGAGCGCTGGGTGGTGTCGAGCGCTGAGGCAGTTGTTGGTGTAGAGTGCTGAGACAGTTGTTGGTGTCAAGCGCTGAGGCAGTTGTTGGTGTCGAGTGCTGAGACAGTTGTTGGTGTCGAGCGCTGAGGCAGTTGTTGGTGTCGAGTGCTGAGACAGTTGTTGGTGTCGAGCTCTGAGACAGTTGTTGATGTCGAGCGCTGAGGCAGTTGTTGGTGTCCAGTGCTGAGACAGTTGTTGGTGTCGAGCGCTGAGGCAGTTGTTGGTGTCGAGTGCTGAGACAGTTGTTGGTGTCGAGCGCTGAGACAGTTGTTGGTGTCGGGTCCTGAGGCAGTTGTTGGTGTCGAGTGCTGAGGCAGTTGTTGGGGTCGAGCGCTGAGACAGTTGTTGGTGTGGAGCGCTGAGCTAGTTGTTGGTGTCGAGTGCTGAGACGGTTGTTGGTGTCGAGTGCTGAGGCAGTTGTTGGTGTCGAGTACTGATGCAGTTGTTGGTGTCGAGTACTGAGGCATTTGTTGGTGTCGAGCGCTGCGGCAGTTGTTGGTGTCGAGCGCTGAGGCAGTTGTTGGTGTCGAGCGCTGAGGCAGTTGTTGGTGTCGAGTCCTGACGCAGTTGTTGTTTTCGAGCGCTGAGACAGTTGTTGGTGTCGAGCGCTGAGGCAGGTGTTGGTGTCGAGCGCTGATGCAGTTGTTGGGGTCGAGTGCTGAGGCAGTTGTTGGTGTCGAGCGCTTAGGCAGTTGTTGGTGTCGAGCGCTGAGGCAGTTGTTGGTGTCGAGTACTGATGCAGTTGTTGGTGTCGAGCGCTGAGGCAGTTGTTGGTGTCGAGCGCTGAGGTAGTTGTTGGTGTCGAGTACTGAGGCAGTTGTTGGGGTCAAGTACTGAGGCATTTGTTGGTGTCGAGCGCTGAGGCAGTTGTTGGTGTCGAGCGCTGAGGCAGTTGTTGGTGTCGAGCGCTGAGGCAGTTGTTGGTGTCGAGCGCTGAGGCAGTTGGTGTCGAGTGCTGAGGCAGTTGTTGGTGTCGAGGGCTGAGGCAGTTGTTGGTGTCGAGCGCTGAGGCAGTTGTTGGTGTCGAGCACTGAGGCAGTTGTTGGTGTCGAGCGCTGAGGCAGTTGTTGGTGTCGAGTACTGATGCACTTGTTGGTGTCGAGCGCTGAGGCAGTTGTTGGTGTCGAGCGCTGAGGCAGTTGTTAGTGTCGAGCGCTGAGGCAGTTGTTGGTGTCGAGCGCTGAGGCAGTTGTTGGTGTCGAGCGCTGAGACAGTTGTTGGTGTCGAGTACTGAGGCAGTTGTTGGTGTCGAGTACTTAGGCAGTTGTTGGGGTCAAGTAATGAGGCAGTTGTTGGTATCCAGTGCTGAGGCAGTTGTTGGTGTCGAGTCCTGAGGCAGTTGTTGGTGTCGAGCGCTGAGGCAGTTGTTGGTGTCGAGTACTGAGGCAGTTGTTGGTGTCGAGCGCTGAGGCAGTTGTTGGTGTCGAGCGCTGAGGCAGTTGTTGGTGTCGACTGCGGAGGCAGTTGTTGGTGTCGAGCGCTGAGGCAGTTGTTGGTGTCGAGTGCTGAGGCAGTTGTTGGTGTCGAGTACTGATGCAGTTGTTGGTGTCGAGTTCTGAGGCAGTTGTTGGTGTCGAGTGCTGAGGCAGTTGCTGGTGTCGAGTGCTGAGGCAGTTGTTGGTGTCGAGTCCTGAGGCAGTTGTTGGTGTCGAGCGCTGAGGCAGTTGTTGGTGTCGAGTACTGAGGCAGTTGTTGGTGTCAAGCGCTGAGGCAGTTGTTGGTGTCGAGCGCTGGGGCAGTTGTTGGTGTCGATTGCGGAGGCAGTTGTTGGTGTCGAGCGCTGAGGCAGTTGTTGGTGTCGAGTGCTGTGGCAGTTGTTAGTGTCGACTACTGATGCAGTTGTTGGTGTCGAGTACTGAGGCAGTTGTTGGTGTCGAGTGCTGAGGCAGTTGTTGGTGTCGAGCCCTGAGGTAGTTGTTGGTGTCGAGTCCTGAGGCAGTTGTTGGTGTAGAGCGCTGAGGCAGTTGTTGGTGTCGAGCGCTGAGACAGTTGTTGGTGTCGAGCGCTGAGACAGTTGTTGGTGTCGAGCGCTGAGACAGTTGTTGGTGTCGAGCACTGAGGCAGTTGTTGGTGTCGAGTGCTGAGGCAGTTGTTGGTGTTGAGCACTGAGGCTGTTGTTGGTGTCGAGACCTGATGCAGTTGTTGGTGTCGAGTCCTGAGGCAGTTTTTGGTGTAGAGCGCTGAGGCAGTTGTTGGTGTCGAGTGCTGAGACAGTTGTTGGTGTCGAGCGCTGAGACAGTTGTTGGTGACGAGCGCTGAGGCAGTTGTTGGTGTCGAGTACTGAGTCAGTTGTTGGTGTCGAGCACTGAGGCAGATGTTGATGTCGAGTCCTGAGGCAGTTGTTGGTGTAGAGCGCTGAGGCAGTTGTTGGTGTCGAACGCTGAGACAGTTGTTGGTGTCAAGTACTGAGTAAGTTGTTGGTGTCGAGCGCTGAGGCAGTTGTTGGTGTCAGCGTTGAGGCAGTTGTTGGTGTCGAGTGCTGAGGCAGTTGCTGGTGTCGAGCGCTGAGGCAGTTGTTGGTGTCGAGCGCTGAGGCAGTTGTTGGTGTCGAGCGCTGAGGCAGTTGTTGGGGTCGAGCGCTGAGGCAGTTCTTGGTGTCGAGTGCTGAGGCAGTTGTTGGTGTCGAGCGCTGAGGCAGTTGTTGGTGTCGGGCGCTGAGGCAGTTGTTGGTGTCGAGCGCTGAGGCAGTTGTTGGTGTCGAGCGCTGAGACAGTTGTTGGTGTCGAGTACTGAGGCAGTTGTTGGTGTCAAGTACTGAGGCAGTTGTTGGTGTCGAGTACTGAGGCAGTTGTTGGCGTCAAGTACTGAGGCAGTTGTTGGTGTCGAGTGCTGAGGCAGTTGTTGGCGTCGAGTCCTGAGGCAGTTGTTTGTGTCGAGCGCTGAGGCAGTTGTTGGTGTCGACTACTGAGGCAGTTGTTGGTGTCGAGCGCTGAGGCAGTTGTTGGTGTCGAGCGCTGAGGCAGTTGTTGGTGTCGAGCATTGAGGCAGTTGTTGGTGTCGAGTCCTGAGGCAGTTGTTGGTGTCGAGCGCTGAGGCAGTTGTTTGTGTCGAGTGCTGAGGCAGTTGTTGGTGTCGAGTACTGATGCAGTTGTTGGTGTCGAGTACTAAGGCAGTTGTTGGTGTCGAGTGCTGAGGCAGTTGTTGGTGTCGAGCGCTGAGGCAGTTGTTGGTGTCGAGTCCTGAGGCAGTTGTTGGTGTCGAGTGCTGAGGCAGTTGTTGGTGTCAAGCACTGAGGCAGTTGTTGGTGTCAAGTCCTGATGCAGTTGTTGGTGTCGAGTCCTGAGGCAGTTGTTGGTGTAGAGCGCTGAGGCAGTTGTTGGTGTCGAGCGCTGAGACAGGTGTTGGTGTCGAGCGCTGAGACAGTTGTTGGTGACGAGCGCTGAGGGAGTTGTTGATGTCGAGTACTGAGTCAGTTGTTGGTGTCGAGCACTGAGGCAGTTGTTGGTGTCGAGTCCTGAGGCAGTTGTTGGTGTAGAGCGCTGAGGCAGTTGTTGGTGTCGAGCGCTGAGACAGTTGTTGGTGTCGAGTACTGAGTCAGTTGTTGGTGTCGAGCGCTGAGGCAGTTGTTGGTGTCAGCGCTGAGGCAGTTGTTGGTGTCGAGCGCTGAGACAGTTGTTGGTGTCGAGCGCTGAGACAGTTGTTGGTGTCGAGTGCTGAGACAGTTGTTGGTGTCGAGTACTGATGCAGTTGTTGGTGTCGAGCGCTGAGGCAGTTATTGGTGTCGAGTACTGAGGCTGTTGTTGGTCTCGAGTACTGAGACAGTTGTTGGTGTCGAGCGCTGAGACAGTTGTTGGTGTCGAGCGCTGAAGCAGTTGTTGGTGTCGAGCACTGAGGCAGTTGTTGGTGTCGAGCGCTGAGACAGTTGTTGCTGTCGTGCGCTGAGGCAGTTGTTGGTATCGAGCGCTGAGGCAGTTGTTGGTGTCAAGCGCTGAGACAGTTGTTGGTGTCGAGCGCTGAGGCAGTTGTTGGTGTCGAGCGCTGAGGCAGTTGTTGGTGTCGAGGACTGATGCAGTTGTTGGTGTCGAGCACTGAGGCAGTTGTTGGTGTCGAGCGCTGAGTCAGATGTTGGTGTCGACTGCTGACGCAGTTGTTGGTGTCGAGTGCTGAGGCAGTTGTTGGTGTCGAGCGCTGAGGCAGTTGATGGTGTCGAGTACTGAGGCAGTTGTTGGTGTCAAGTACTGAGGCAGTTGTTGGTGTCGAGTGCTGAGGCATTTGTTGGTGTAGAGCGCTGAGGCAGATGTTGTTGTCGAGCGCTGAGGCAGTTGTTGGTGTCGAGTACTGAGGCAGTTGTTCGTGTCAAGTCCTGAGGCAGTTGTTGGTGTCGAGCGCTGGGTGGTGTCGAGCGCTGAGGCAGTTGTTGGTGTAGAGTGCTAAGACAGTTGTTGGTGTCAAGCGCTGAGGCAGTTGTTGGTGTCGAGTACTGAGGCAGTTGTTGGTGTCGAGCGCTGAGGCAGTTGTTGGTGTCGAGCGCTGAGGCAGTTGTTGGTGTCGACTGCGGAGGCAGTTGTTGGTGTCGAGCGCTGAGGCAGTTGTTGGTGTCGAGTGCTGAGGCAGTTGTTGGTGTCGAGTACTGATGCAGTTGTTGGTGTCGAGTTCTGAGGCAGTTGTTGGTGTCGAGTGCTGAGGCAGTTGCTGGTGTCGAGTGCTGAGGCAGTTGTTGGTGTCGAGTGCTGAGGCAGTTGTTGGTGTCGAGTCCTGAGGCAGTTGTTGGTGTCGAGCGCTGAGGCAGTTGTTGGTGTCGAGCGCTGAGGCAGTTGTTGGTGTCGAGCGCTGAGGCAGTTGTTGGTGTCGACTGCGGAGGCAGTTGTTGGTGTCGAGCGCTGAGGCAGTTGTTGGTGTCGACTGCTGAGGCAGTTGTTAGTGTCGAGTACTGATGCAGTTGTTGGTGTCGAGTACTGAGGCAGTTGTTGGTGTCGAGTCCTGAGGCACTTGTTGGTGTCGAGCGCTGAGGCAGTTGTTGGTGTCGAGTCCTGAGGCAGTTGTTGGTGTAGAGCGCTGAGGCAGTTGTTGGTGTCGAGCGCTGAGACAGTTGTTGGTGTGGAGCGCTGAGACAGTTGGTGGTGTCGAGCACTGAGGCAGTTGTTGGTGTCGAGTGCTGAGGCAGTTGTTGGTGTTGAGCACTGAGGCAGTTGTTGGTGTCGAGTCCTTATGCAGTTGTTGGTGTCGAGTCCTGAGGCAGTTGTTGGTGTAGAGCGCTGAGGCAGTTGTTGGTGTCGAGCGCTGAGACAGTTGTTGGTGTCGAGCGCTGAGACAGTTGTTGGTGACGAGCGCTGAGGCAGTTGTTGGTGTCGAGTACTGAGTCAGTTGTTGGTGTCGAGCACTGAGGCAGTTGTTGATGTCGAGTCCTGAGGCAGTTGTTGGTGTAGAGCGCTGAGGCAGTTGTTGGTGTCGAACGCTGAGACAGTTGATGGTGTCAAGTACTGAGTCAGTTGTTGGTGTCGAGCGTTGAGGCAGTTGTTGGTGTCAGCGTTGAGGCAGTTGTTGGTGTCGAGTGCTGAGGCAGTTGCTGGTGTCGAGCGCTGAGGCAGTTGTTGTTGTCGAGCGCTGAGGCAGTTGTTGGTGTCGAGCGCTGAGGCAGTTGTTGGTGTCGAGCGCTGAGGCAGTTGTTGGTGTCGAGTCCTGAGGCAGTTCTTGGTGTCGAGTCCTGAGGCAGTTGTTGGTGTCGAGCGCTGAGGCAGTTGTTGGTGTCGAGCGCTGAGGCAGTTGTTGGTGTCGAGCGCTGAGGCAGTTGTTGGTGTCGAGCGCTGAGACAGTTGTTGGTGTCGAGTATGAGGCAGTTGTTGGTGTCAAGTACTGTGGCAGTTGTTGGTGTCGAATACTGAGGCAGTTGTTGGTGTCGAGTACTGAGGCAGTTGTTGGTGTCGAGTGCTGAGGCAGTTGTTGGCGTCGAGTCCTGAGGCAGTTGTTGGTGTCGAGCGCTGAGGCAGTTGTTGGTGTCGAGCGCTGAGGCAGTTGTTGGTGTCGAGCACTGAGGCAGTTGTTGGTGTCGAGTCCTGAGGCAGTTGTTGGTGTCGAGCGCTGAGGCAGTTGTTTGTGTCGAGTGCTGAGGCAGTTGTTGGAGTCGAGGACTGATGCAGTTGTTGGTGTCGAGTACTAAGGCAGTTGTTGGTGTCGAGTGCTGAGGCAGTTGTTGGTGTCGAGCGCTGAGGCAGTTGTTGGTGTCGAGTCCTGAGGCAGTTGTTGGTGTCGAGTGCTGAGGCAGTTGTTGGTGTCAAGCACTGAGGCAGTTGTTGGTGTCAAGTCCTGATGCAGTTGTTGGTGTCGAGTCCTGAGGCAGTTGTTGGTGTAGAGCGCTGAGGCAGTTGTTGGTGTCGAGCGCTGAGACCGTTGTTGGTGTCGAGCGCTGAGACAGTTGTTGGTGACGAGCGCTGAGGCAGTTGTTGGTGTCGAGTACTGAGTCAGTTGTTGGTGTCGAGCACTGAGGCAGTTGTTGG
Organism: Prionace glauca; assembly: GCA_037974335.1. NCBI lineage: Eukaryota > Metazoa > Chordata > Chondrichthyes > Carcharhiniformes > Carcharhinidae > Prionace > Prionace glauca. Next base: position 14,545,531 of record CM075734.1, read on the forward strand.
TGTCGAGTCCTGAGGCAGTTGTTGGTGTAGAGCGCTGAGGCAGTTGTTGGTGTCGAACGCTGAGACAGTTGCTGGTGTTGAGCGCTGAGGCAGCTGTTGGTGTCGAGCGCTGAGGCAGTTGTTGGTGTCGAGTACTGAGGCAGTTGTTGGTGTCGAGCGCTAAGGCAGTTGCTGGTGTTGAGCGCTGAGGCAGCTGTTGGTGTCGAGCGCTGAGGCAGTTGTTGGTGTCGAGTACTGAGGCAGTTGTTGGTGTCGAGTACTGAGGCTGTTGTTGGTGTTGAGCGCTGAGGCAGTTGTTGGTGTCGAGTCCTGAGGCAGTTGTTGGTGTAGAGCGCTGAGGCAGTTGTTGGTGTCGAGCGCTGAGACAGTTGTTGGTGTCGAGCGCTGAGACAGTTGTTGGTGTCGAGCGCTGAGGCAGTTGTTGGTGTCGAGAGCTGAGGCAGTTATTGGTGTCGAGTACTGAGGCTGTTGTTGGTCTCGAGTACTGAGACAGTTGTTGGTGTCGTGCGCTGAGACAGTTGTTGGTGTCGAGCGCTGAAGCAGTTGTTGGTGTCGAGCACTGAGGCAGTTGTTGGTGTCGAGCGCTGAGACAGTTGTTGCTGTCGAGCGCTGAGGCAGTTGTTGGTATCGAGCGCTGAGGCAGTTGTTGGTGTCAAGCGCTGAGACAGTTGTTGGTGTCGAGCGCTGAGGCAGTTGTTGGTGTCGAGCGCTGAGGCAGTTGTTGGTGTCGAGGACTGATGCAGTTGTTGGTGTCGAGCACTGAGGCAGTTGTTGGTGTCGAGCGCTGAGTCAGATGTTGGTGTCGACTGCTGACGCAGTTGTTGGTGTCGAGTGCTGAGGCAGTTGTTGGTGTCGAGCGCTGAGGCAGTTGATGGTGTCGAGTACTGAGGCAGTTGTTGGTGTCAAGTACTGAGGCAGTTGTTGGTGTCGAGTGCTGAGGCAGTTGTTGGTGTCGAGCGCTGAGGCAGATGTTGTGTCGAGCGCTGAGGCAGTTGTTGGTGTCGAGTACTGAGGCAGTTGTTCGTGTCAAGTCCTGAGGCAGTTGTTGGTGTCGAGCGCTGGGTGGTGTCGAGCGCTGAGGCAGTTGTTGGTGTAGAGTGGTGAGACAGTTGTTGGTGTCAAGCGCTGAGGCAGTTGTTGGTGTCGAGTGCTGAGACAGTTGTTGGTGTCGAGCGCTGAGGCAGTTGTTGGTGTCGAATGCTGAGACAGTTGTTGGTGTCGAGCTCTGAGACAGTTGTTGATGTCGAGCGCTGAGGCAGTTGTTGGTGTCCAGTGCTGAGACAGTTGTTGGTGTCGAGCGCTGAGGCAGTTGTTGGTGTCGAGTGCTGAGACAGTTGTTGGTGTCGAGCGCTGAGACAGTTGTTGGTGTCGGGTCCTGAGGCAGTTGTTGGTGTCGAGTGCTGAGGCAGTTGTTAGGGTCGAGCGCTGAGACAGTTGTTGGTGTGGAGCGCTGAGGCAGTTGTTGGTGTCGAGTGCTGAGACGGTTGTTGGTGTCGAGTGCTGAGGCAGTTGTTGGTGTCGAGTACTGATGCAGTTGTTGGTGTCGAGTACTGAGGCATTTGTTGGTGTCGAGCGCTGCGGCAGTTGTTGGTGTCGAGCGCTGAGGCAGTTGTTGGTGTCGAGCGCTGAGGCAGTTGTTGGTGTCGAGTCCTGACGCAGTTGTTGTTGTCGAGCGCTGAGACAGTTGTTGGTGTCGAGCGCTGAGGCAGGTGTTGGTGTCGAGCGCTGATGCAGTTGTTGGGGTCGAGTGCTGAGGCAGTTGTTGGTGTCGAGCGCTTAGGCAGTTGTTGGTGTCGAGCGCTGAGGCAGTTGTTGGTGTCGAGTACTGATGCAGTTGTTGGTGTCGAGCGCTGAGGCAGTTGTTGGTGTCGAGCGCTGAGGTAGTTGTTGGTGTCGAGTACTGAGGCAGTTGTTGGGGTCAAGTACTGAGGCAGTTGTTGGTGTCGAGCGCTGAGGCAGTTGTTGGTGTCGAGCGCTGAGGCAGTTGTTGGTGTCGAGCGCTGAGGCAGTTGTTGGTGTCGAGCGCTGAGGCAGTTGGTGTCGAGTGCTGAGGCAGTTGTTGGTGTCGAGGGCTGAGGCAGTTGTTGGTGTCGAGCGTGAGGCAGTTGTTGGTGTCGAGCGCTGAGGCAGTTGTTGGTGTCGAGCACTGAGGCAGTTGTTGGTGTCGAGTGCTGAGGCAGTTGTTGGTGTCGAGTACTGATGCACTTGTTGGTGTCGAGCGCTGAGGCAGTTGTTGGTGTCGAGCGCTGAGGCAGTTGTTAGTGTCGAGCGCTGAGGCAGTTGTTGGTGTCGAGCGCTGAGGCAGTTGTTGGTGTCGAGCGCTGAGACAGTTGTTGGTGTCGAGTACTGAGGCAGTTGTTGGTGTCGAGTACTGAGGCAGTTGTTGGGGTCAAGTAATGAGGCAGTTGTTGGTATCCAGTGCTGAGGCAGTTGTTGGTGTCGAGTCCTGAGGCAGTTGTTGGTGTCGAGCGCTGAGGCAGTTGTTGGTGTCGAGTACTGAGGCAGTTGTTGGTGTCGAGCGCTGAGGCAGTTGTTGGTGTCGAGCGCTGAGGCAGTTGTTGGTGTCGACTGCGGAGGCAGTTGTTGGTGTCGAGCGCTGAGGCAGTTGTTGGTGTCGAGTGCTGAGGCAGTTGTTGGTGTCGAGTACTGATGCAGTTGTTGGTGTCGAGTTCTGAGGCAGTTGTTGGTGTCGAGTGCTGAGGCAGTTGCTGGTGTCGAGTGCTGAGGCAGTTGTTGGTGTCGAGTCCTGAGGCAGTTGTTGGTGTCGAGCGCTGAGGCAGTTGTTGGTGTCGAGCGCTGAGTCAGATGTTGGTGTCGACTGCTGACGCAGTTGTTGGTGTCGAGTGCTGAGGCAGTTGTTGGTGTCGAGCGCTGAGGCAGTTGATGGTGTCGAGTACTGAGGCAGTTGTTGGTGTCAAGTACTGAGGCAGTTGTTGGTGTCGAGTGCTGAGGCAGTTGTTGGTGTCGAGCGCTGAGGCAGATGTTGTTGTCGAGCGCTGAGGCAGTTGTTGGTGTCGAGTACTGAGGCAGTTGTTCGTGTGAAGTCCTGAGGCAGTTGTTGGTGTCGAGCGCTGGGTGGTGTCGAGCGCTGAGGCAGTTGTTGGTGTAGAGTGCTGAGACAGTTGTTGGTGTCAAGCGCTGAGGCAGTTGTTGGTGTCGAGTGCTGAGACAGTTGTTGGTGTCGAGCGCTGAGGCAGTTGTTGGTGTCGAGTGCTGAGACAGTTGTTGGTGTCGAGCTCTGAGACAGTTGTTGATGTCGAGCGCTGAGGCAGTTGTTGGTGTCCAGTGCTGAGACAGTTGTTGGTGTCGAGCGCTGAGGCAGTTGTTGGTGTCGAGTGCTGAGACAGTTGTTGGTGTCGAGCGCTGAGACAGTTGTTGGTGTCGGGTCCTGAGGCAGTTGTTGGTGTCGAGTGCTGAGGCAGTTGTTGGGGTCGAGCGCTGAGACAGTTGTTGGTGTGGAGCGCTGAGGCAGTTGTTGGTGTCGAGTGCTGAGACGGTTGTTGGTGTCGAGTGCTGAGGCAGTTGTTGGTGTCGAGTACTGATGCAGTTGTTGGTGTCGAGTACTGAGGCATTTGTTGGTGTCGAGCGCTGCGGCAGTTGTTGGTGTCGAGCGCTGAGGCAGTTGTTGGTGTCGAGCGCTGAGGCAGTTGTTGGTGTCGAGTCCTGACGCAGTTGTTGTTGTCGAGCGCTGAGACAGTTGTTGGTGTCGAGCGCTGAGGCAGGTGTTGGTGTCGAGCGCTGATGCAGTTGTTGGGGTCGAGTGCTGAGGCAGTTGTTGTTGTCGAGCGCTTAGGCAGTTGTTGGTGTCGAGCGCTGAGGCAGTTGTTGGTGTCGAGTACTGATGCAGATGTTGGTGTCGAGCGCTGAGGCAGTTGTTGGTGTCGAGCGCTGAGGTAGTTGTTGGTGTCGAGTACTGAGGCAGTTGTTGGGGTCAAGTACTGAGGCAGTTGTTGGTGTCGAGCGCTGAGGCAGTTGTTGGTGTCGAGCGCTGAGGCAGTTGTTGGTGTCGAGCGCTGAGGCAGTTGTTGGTGTCGAGCGCTGAGGCAGTTGGTGTCGAGTGCTGAGGCAGTTGTTGGTGTCGAGGGCTGAGGCAGTTGTTGGTGTCGAGCGCTGAGGCAGTTGTTGGTGTCGAGCGCTGAGACAGTTGTTGGTGTCGAGTACTGAGGCAGTTGTTGGTGTCGAGTACTTAGGCAGTTGTTGGGGTCAAGTAATGAGGCAGTTGTTGGTATCCAGTGCTGAGGCAGTTGTTGCTGTCGAGTCCTGAGGCAGTTGTTGGTGTCGAGCGCTGAGGCAGTTGTTGGTGTCGAGTACTGAGGCAGTTGTTGGTGTCGAGCGCTGAGGCAGTTGTTGGTGTCGAGCGCTGAGGCAGTTGTTGGTGTCGACTGCGGAGGCAGTTGTTGGTGTCGAGCGCTGAGGCAGTTGTTGGTGTCGAGTGCTGAGGCAGTTGTTGGTGTCGAGTACTGATGCAGTTGTTGGTGTCGAGTTCTGAGGCAGTTGTTGGTGTCGAGTGCTGAGGCAGTTGCTGGTGTCGAGTGCTGAGGCAGTTGTTGGTGTCGAGTCCTGAGGCAGTTGTTGGTGTCGAGCGCTGAGGCAGTTGTTGGTGTCGAGTACTGAGGCAGTTGTTGGTGTCAAGCGCTGAGGCAGTTGTTGGTGTCGAGCGCTGGGGCAGTTGTTGGTGTCGATTGCGGAGGCAGTTGTTGGTGTCGAGCGCTGAGGCAGTTGTTGGTGTCGAGTGCTGTGGCAGTTGTTAGTGTCGACTACTGATGCAGTTGTTGGTGTCGAGTACTGAGGCAGTTGTTGGTGTCGAGTGCTGAGGCAGTTGTTGGTGTCGAGCCCTGAGGTAGTTGTTGGTGTCGAGTCCTGAGGCAGTTGTTGGTGTAGAGCGCTGAGGCAGTTGTTGGTGTCGAGCGCTGAGACAGTTGTTGGTGTCGAGCGCTGAGACAGTTGTTGGTGTCGAGCGCTGAGACAGTTGTTGGTGTCGAGCACTGAGGCAGTTGTTGGTGTCGAGTGCTGAGGCAGTTGTTGGTGTTGAGCACTGAGGCTGTTGTTGGTGTCGAGACCTGATGCAGTTGTTGGTGTCGAGTCCTGAGGCAGTTTTTGGTGTAGAGCGCTGAGGCAGTTGTTGGTGTCGAGTGCTGAGACAGTTGTTGGTGTCGAGCGCTGAGACAGTTGTTGGTGACGAGCGCTGAGGCAGTTGTTGGTGTCGAGTACTGAGTCAGTTGTTGGTGTCGAGCACTGAGGCAGATGTTGATGTCGAGTCCTGAGGCAGTTGTTGGTGTAGAGCGCTGAGGCAGTTGTTGGTGTCGAACGCTGAGACAGTTGTTGGTGTCAAGTACTGAGTAAGTTGTTGGTGTCGAGCGCTGAGGCAGTTGTTGGTGTCAGCGTTGAGGCAGTTGTTGGTGTCGAGTGCTGAGGCAGTTGCTGGTGTCGAGCGCTGAGGCAGTTGTTGGTGTCGAGCGCTGAGGCAGTTGTTGGTGTCGAGCGCTGAGGCAGTTGTTGGGGTCGAGCGCTGAGGCAGTTCTTGGTGTCGAGTGCTGAGGCAGTTGTTGGTGTCGAGCGCTGAGGCAGTTGTTGGTGTCGGGCGCTGAGGCAGTTGTTGGTGTCGAGCGCTGAGGCAGTTGTTGGTGTCGAGCGCTGAGACAGTTGTTGGTGTCGAGTACTGAGGCAGTTGTTGGTGTCAAGTACTGAGGCAGTTGTTGGTGTCGAGTACTGAGGCAGTTGTTGGCGTCAAGTACTGAGGCAGTTGTTGGTGTCGAGTGCTGAGGCAGTTGTTGGCGTCGAGTCCTGAGGCAGTTGTTTGTGTCGAGCGCTGAGGCAGTTGTTGGTGTCGACTACTGAGGCAGTTGTTGGTGTCGAGCGCTGAGGCAGTTGTTGGTGTCGAGCGCTGAGGCAGTTGTTGGTGTCGAGCATTGAGGCAGTTGTTGGTGTCGAGTCCTGAGGCAGTTGTTGGTGTCGAGTGCTGTGGCAGTTGTTAGTGTCGACTACTGATGCAGTTGTTGGTGTCGAGTACTGAGGCAGTTGTTGGTGTCGAGTGCTGAGGCAGTTGTTGGTGTCGAGCCCTGAGGTAGTTGTTGGTGTCGAGTCCTGAGGCAGTTGTTGGTGTAGAGCGCTGAGGCAGTTGTTGGTGTCGAGCGCTGAGACAGTTGTTGGTGTCGAGCGCTGAGACAGTTGTTGGTGTCGAGCGCTGAGACAGTTGTTGGTGTCGAGCACTGAGGCAGTTGTTGGTGTCGAGTGCTGAGGCAGTTGTTGGTGTTGAGCACTGAGGCTGTTGTTGGTGTCGAGACCTGATGCAGTTGTTGGTGTCGAGTCCTGAGGCAGTTTTTGGTGTAGAGCGCTGAGGCAGTTGTTGGTGTCGAGTGCTGAGACAGTTGTTGGTGTCGAGCGCTGAGACAGTTGTTGGTGACGAGCGCTGAGGCAGTTGTTGGTGTCGAGTACTGAGTCAGTTGTTGGTGTCGAGCACTGAGGCAGATGTTGATGTCGAGTCCTGAGGCAGTTGTTGGTGTAGAGCGCTGAGGCAGTTGTTGGTGTCGAACGCTGAGACAGTTGTTGGTGTCAAGTACTGAGTAAGTTGTTGGTGTCGAGCGCTGAGGCAGTTGTTGGTGTCAGCGTTGAGGCAGTTGTTGGTGTCGAGTGCTGAGGCAGTTGCTGGTGTCGAGCGCTGAGGCAGTTGTTGGTGTCGAGCGCTGAGGCAGTTGTTGGTGTCGAGCGCTGAGGCAGTTGTTGGGGTCGAGCGCTGAGGCAGTTCTTGGTGTCGAGTGCTGAGGCAGTTGTTGGTGTCGAGCGCTGAGGCAGTTGTTGGTGTCGGGCGCTGAGGCAGTTGTTGGTGTCGAGCGCTGAGGCAGTTGTTGGTGTCGAGCGCTGAGACAGTTGTTGGTGTCGAGTACTGAGGCAGTTGTTGGTGTCAAGTACTGAGGCAGTTGTTGGTGTCGAGTACTGAGGCAGTTGTTGGCGTCAAGTACTGAGGCAGTTGTTGGTGTCGAGTGCTGAGGCAGTTGTTGGCATCGAGTCCTGAGGCAGTTGTTTGTGTCGAGCGCTGAGGCAGTTGTTGGTGTCGACTACTGAGGCAGTTGTTGGTGTCGAGCGCTGAGGCAGTTGTTGGTGTCGAGCGCTGAGGCAGTCGTTGGTGTCGAGCATTGAGGCAGTTGTTGGTGTCGAGTCCTGAGGCAGTTGTTGGTGTCGAGCGCTGAGGCATTTGTTTGTGTCGAGTGCTGAGGCAGTTGTTGGTGTCGAGTACTGATGCAGTTGTTGGTGTCGAGTACTAAGGCAGTTGTTGGTGTCGAGTGCTGAGGCAGTTGTTGGTGTCGAGCGCTGAGGCAGTTGTTGGTGTCGAGTCCTGAGGCAGTTGTTGGTGTCGAGTGCTGAGGCAGTTGTTGGTGTCAAGCACTGAGGCAGTTGTTGGTGTCAAGTCCTGATGCAGTAGTTGGTGTCGAGTCCTGAGGCAGTTGTTGGTGTAGAGCGCTGAGGCAGTTGTTGGTGTCGAGCGCTGAGACAGGTGTTGGTGTCGAGCACTGAGACAGTTGTTGGTGACGAGCGCTGAGGGAGTTGTTGATGTCGAGCACTGAGGCAGTTGTTGGTGTCGAGCGCTGAGACAGTTGTTGCTGTCGAGCGCTGAGGCAGTTGTTGGTATCTTGCGCTGAGGCAGTTGTTGGTGTCAAGCGCTGAGACAGTTGTTGGTGTCGAGCGCTGAGGCAGTTGTTGGTGTCGAGTGCTGAGGCAGTTGTTGGTGTCGAGCGCTGAGGCAGTTGTTGGTGTCGAGTACTGAGGCAGTTGTTGGTGTCGAGCGCTGAGGCAGTTGTTGGTGTCGAGTGCTGAGACAGTTGTTGGTGTCGAGCGCTGAGACAGTTGTTGGTGTCGCGTCCTGAGGCAGTTGTTGGTGTCGAGTGCTGAGACAGTTGTTGGTGTCGAGCGCTGAGGCAGTTGTTGGTGTCGAGTGCTGAGACAGTTGTTGGTGTCGAGCACTGAGACAGTTGTTGTTGTCGGGTCCTGAGGCAGTTGTTGGTGTCGAGTGCTGAGGCAGTTGTTGGGGTCGAGCGCTGAGACAGTTGTTGGTGTGGAGCGCTGAGGCAGTTGTTGGTGTCGAGTGCTGAGACGGTTGTTGGTGTCGAGTGCTGAGGCAGTTGTTGGTGTCGAGTACTGATGCAGTTGTTGGTGTCGAGTACTGAGGCATTTGTTGGTGTCGAGCGCTGCGGCAGTTGTTGGTGTCGAGCGCTGAGGCAGTTGTTGGTGTCGAGCGCTGATGCAGTTGTTGGTGTCGAGTCCTGACGCAGTTGTTGGTGTCGAGCGCTGAGACAGTTGTTGGTGTCGAGCGCTGAGGCAGGTGTTGGTGTCGAGCGCTGATGCAGTTGTTGGGGTCGAGTGCTGAGGCAGTTGTTGGTGTCGAGCGCTTAGGCAGTTGTTGGTGTCGAGCGCTGAGGCAGTTGTTGGTGTCAAGTACTGAGGCAGTTGTTGGTGTCGAGCGCTAAGGCAGTTGCTGGTGTTGAGCGCTGAGGCAGCTGTTGGTGTCGAGCGCTGAGGCAGTTGTTGGTGTCGAGTACTGAGGCAGTTGTTGGTGTCGAGTACTGAGGGTGTTGTTGGTGTTGAGCGCTGAGGCAGTTGTTGGTGTCGAGTCCTGAGGCAGTTGTTGGTGTAGATCGCTGAGGCAGTTGTTGGTGTCGAGCGCTGAGACAGTTGTTGGTGTTGAGCGCTGAGACAGTTGTTGGTGTGGAGCACTGACGCAGTTGTTGGTGTCGAGCACCGAGGCAGTTGTTGGTGTTGAGTACTGATGCAGTTGTTGGTGTCGAGCACTGAGGCAGTTTTTGGTGTCGAGTGCTGAGGCAGTTGTTGGTGTAGAGCGCTGGGGCAGTTGTTGGTGTCGAGCGCTGAGACAGTTGTTGGTGTCGAGCGCTGAGACAGATGTTGGTGTCGAGCGCTGAGGCAGTTGTTGGTGTCGAGCGCTGAGGCAGTTGTTGGTGTCGAGTACTGAGGCAGTTGTTGGTGTCAGGTACTGAGACAGTTGTTGGTGTCGAGCGCTGAGACAGTTGGTGTCGAGCGCTGAAGCAGTTGTTGGTGTCGAGCACTGAGGCAGTTGTTGGTGTCGAGCGCTGAGACAGTTGTTGGTGTCGAGCGCTGAGGCAGTTGTTGGTATCGAGCGCTGAGGCAGTTGTTGGTGTCAAGCGCTGAGAACGTTGTTGGTGTCGAGCGCTGAGGCAGTTGTTGGTGTCAAGCGCTGAGGCAGTTGTTGGTGTCGAGGACTGATGCAGTTGTTGGTGTCGAGCACTGAGGCAGTTGTTGGTGTCGAGCGCTGAGTCAGATGTTGGTGTCGACTGCTGACGCAGTTGTTGGTGTCGAGTGCTGAGGCAGTTGTTGGTGTCGAGCGCTGAGGCAGTTGTTGGTGTCGAGTACTGAGGCAGTTGTTGGTGTCAAGTACTGAGGCAGTTGTTGGTGTCGAGTGCTGAGGCAGTTGTTGGTGTCGAGCACTGTGGCAGATGTTGTTGTCGAGTGCTGAGGCAGTTGTTGGTGTCGAGTACTGAGGCAGTTGCTGGTGTCGAGCGCTGAGGCAGTTGTTGGTGTCGAGTGCTGAGGCAGTTGCTGGTGTCGAGCGCTGAGGCAGTTGTTGGTGTCGAGCGCTGAGGCAGTTGTTGGTGTCGAGCGCTGAGGCAGTTGTTGGGGTCGAGCGCTGAGGCAGTTCTTGGTGTCGAGTGCTGAGGCAGTTGATGGTGTCGAGCGCTGAGGCAGTTGTTGGTGTCGGGCGCTGAGGCAGTTGTTGGTGTCGAGCGCTGAGGCAGTTGTTGGTGTCGAGCGCTGAGACAGTTGTTGGTGTCGAGTACTGAGGCAGTTGTTGGTGTCAAGTACTGAGGCAGTTGTTGGTGTCGAGTACTGAGGCAGTTGTTGGCGTCAAGTACTGAGGCAGTTGTTGGTGTCGAGTGCTGAGGCAGTTGTTGGCGTCGAGTCCTGAGGCAGTTGTTTGTGTCGAGCGCTGAGGCAGTTGTTGGTGTCGACTACTGAGGCAGTTGTTGGTGTCGAGCGCTGAGGCAGTTGTTGGTGTCGAGCGCTGAGGCAGTTGTTGGTGTCGAGCATTGAGGCAGTTGTTGGTGTCGAGTCCTGAGGCAGTTGTTGGTGTCGAGCGCTGAGGCAGTTGTTTGTGTCGAGTGCTGAGGCAGTTGTTGGTGTCGAGTACTGAGGCAGTTGTTGGGGTCAAGTACTGAGGCAGTTGTTGGTGTCGAGCGCTGAGGCAGTTGTTGGTGTCGAGCGCTGAGGCAGTTGTTGGTGTCGAGCGCTGAGGCAGTTGTTGGTGTCGAGCGCTGAGGCAGTTGGTGTCGAGTGCTGAGGCAGTTGTTGGTGTCGAGGGCTGAGGCAGTTGTTGGTGTCGAGCGTGAGGCAGTTGTTGGTGTAGAGCGCTGAGGCAGTTGTTGGTGTCGAGCGCTGAGGCAGTTGTTGGTGTCGAGCACTGAGGCAGTTGTTGGTGTCGAGCGCTGAGGCAGTTGTTGGTGTCGAGTACTGATGCACTTGTTGGTGTCGAGCGCTGAGGCAGTTGTTGGTGTCGAGCGCTGAGGCAGTTGTTAGTGTCGAGCGCTGAGGCAGTTGTTGGTGTCGAGCGCTGAGGCAGTTGTTGGTGTCGAGCGCTGAGACAGTTGTTGGTGTCGAGTACTGAGGCAGTTGTTGGTGTCGAGTACTGAGGCAGTTGTTGGGGTCAAGTAATGAGGCAGTTGTTGGTATCCAGTGCTGAGGCAGTTGTTGGTGTCGAGTCCTGAGGCAGTTGTTGGTGTCGAGCGCTGAGGCAGTTGTTGGTGTCGAGTACTGAGGCAGTTGTTGGTGTCGAGCGCTGAGGCAGTTGTTGGTGTCGAGCGCTGAGGCAGTTGTTGGTGTCGACTGCGGAGGCAGTTGTTGGTGTCGAGCGCTGAGGCAGTTGTTGGTGTCGAGTGCTGAGGCAGTTGTTGGTGTCGAGTACAGATGCAGTTGTTGGTGTCGAGTTCTGAGGCAGTTGTTGGTGTCGAGTGCTGAGGCAGTTGTTGGTGTCGAGCGCTGAGGCAGTTGTTGGTGTCGAGCGCTGAGGCAGTTGTTGGTGTCGAGGACTGATGCAGTTGTTGGTGTCGAGCACTGAGGCAGTTGTTGGTGTCGAGCGCTGAGTCAGATGTTGGTGTCGACTGCTGACGCAGTTGTTGGTGTCGAGTGCTGAGGCAGTTGTTGGTGTCGAGCGCTGAGGCAGTTGATGGTGTCGAGTACTGAGGCAGTTGTTGGTGTCAAGTACTGAGGCAGTTGTTGGTGTCGAGTGCTGAGGCAGTTGTTGGTGTCGAGCGCTGAGGCAGATGTTGTTGTCGAGCGCTGAGGCAGTTGTTGGTGTCGAGTACTGAGGCAGTTGTTCGTGTCAAGTCCTGAGGCAGTTGTTGGTGTCGAGCGCTGGGTGGTGTCGAGCGCTGAGGCAGTTGTTGGTGTAGAGTGCTGAGACAGTTGTTGGTGTCAAGCGCTGAGGCAGTTGTTGGTGTTAAGTCCTGATGCAGTTGTTGGTGTCGAGTCCTGAGGCAGTTGTTGGTGTAGAGCGCTGAGGCAGTTGTTGGTGTCGAGCGCTGTGACAGTTGTTGGTGTCGAGCGCTGAGACAGTTGTTGGTGACGAGCGCTGAGGCAGTTGTTGGTGTCGAGTACTGAGTCAGTTGTTGGTGTCGAGCACTGAGGCAGTTGTTGGTGTCGAGTCCTGAGGCAGTTGTTGGTGTAGAGCGCTGAGGCAGTTGTTGGTGTCGAGCGCTGAGACAGTTGTTGGTGTCAAGTACTGAGGCAGTTGTTGGTGTCGAGCGCTAAGGCAGTTGCTGGTCTTGACCGCTGAGGCAGCTGTTGGTGTCGAGCGCTGAGGCAGTTGTTGGTGTCGAGTACTGAGGCAGTTGTTGGTGTCGAGTACTGAGGCTGTTGTTGGTGTTGAGCGCTGAGGCAGTTGTTGGTGTCGAGTCCTGAGGCAGTTGTTGGTGTAGAGCGCTGAGGCAGTTGTTGGTGTCGAGCGCTGAGACAGTTGTTGGTGTCGAGCGCTGAGACAGTTGTTGGTGTCGAGCGCTGAGGCAGATGTTGGTGTCGAGCGCTGAGGCAGTTATTGGTGTCGAGTACTGAGGCTGTTGTTGGTCTCGAGTACTGAGACAGTTGTTGGTGTCGAGCGCTGAGACAGTTGTTGGTGTCGAGCGCTGAAGCAGTTGTTGGTGTCGAGCACTGAGGCAGTTGTTGGTGTCGAGCGCTGAGACAGTTGTTGCTGTCGTGCGCTGAGGCAGTTGTTGGTATCGAGCGCTGAGGCAGTTGTTGGTGTCAAGCGCTGAGACAGTTGTTGGTGTCGAGCGCTGAGGCAGTTGTTGGTGTCGAGCGCTGAGGCAGTTGTTGGTGTCGAGGACTGATGCAGTTGTTGGTGTCGAGCACTGAGGCAGTTGTTGGTGTCGAGCGCTGAGTCAGATGTTGGTGTCGACTGCTGACGCAGTTGTTGGTGTCGAGTGCTGAGGCAGTTGTTGGTGTCGAGCGCTGAGGCAGTTGATGGTGTCGAGTACTGAGGCAGTTGTTGGTGTCAAGTACTGAGGCAGTTGTTGGTGTCGAGTGCTGAGGCATTTGTTGGTGTCGAGCGCTGAGGCAGATGTTGTTGTCGAGCGCTGAGGCAGTTGTTGGTGTCGAGTACTGAGGCAGTTGTTCGTGTCAAGTCCTGAGGCAGTTGTTGGTGTCGAGCGCTGGGTGGTGTCGAGCGCTGAGGCAGTTGTTGGTGTAGAGTGCTAAGACAGTTGTTGGTGTCAAGCGCTGAGGCAGTTGTTGGTGTCGAGTACTGAGGCAGTTGTTGGTGTCGAGCGCTGAGGCAGTTGATGGTGTCGAGCGCTGAGGCAGTTGTTGGTGTCGACTGCGGAGGCAGTTGTTGGTGTCGAGCGCTGAGGCAGTTGTTGGTGTCGAGTGCTGAGGCAGTTGTTGGTGTCGAGTACTGATGCAGTTGTTGGTGTCGAGTTCTGAGGCAGTTGTTGGTGTCGAGTGCTGAGGCAGTTGCTGGTGTCGAGTGCTGAGGCAGTTGTTGGTGTCGAGTGCTGAGGCAGTTGTTGGTGTCGAGTCCTGAGGCAGTTGTTGGTGTCGAGCGCTGAGGCAGTTGTTGGTGTCGAGCGCTGAGGCAGTTGTTGGTGTCGAGCGCTGAGGCAGTTGTTGGTGTCGACTGCGGAGGCATTTGTTGGTGTCGAGCGCTGAGGCAGTTGTTGGTGTCGACTGCTGAGGCAGTTGTTAGTGTCGAGTACTGATGCAGTTGTTGGTGTCGAGTACTGAGGCAGTTGTTGGTGTCGAGTCCTGAGGCACTTGTTGGTGTCGAGCGCTGAGGCAGTTGTTGGTGTCGAGTCCTGAGGCAGTTGTTGGTGTAGAGCGCTGAGGCAGTTGTTGGTGTCGAGCGCTGAGACAGTTGTTGGTGTGGAGCGCTGAGACAGTTGGTGGTGTCGAGCACTGAGGCAGTTGTTGGTGTCGAGTGCTGAGGCAGTTGTTGGTGTTGAGCACTGAGGCAGTTGTTGGTGTCGAGTCCTTATGCAGTTGTTGGTGTCGAGTCCTGAGGCAGTTGTTGGTGTAGAGCGCTGAGGCAGTTGTTGGTGTCGAGCGCTGAGACAGTTGTTGGTGTCGAGCGCTGAGACAGTTGTTGGTGACGAGCGCTGAGGCAGTTGTTGGTGTCGAGTACTGAGTCAGTTGTTGGTGTCGAGCACTGAGGCAGTTGTTGATGTCGAGTCCTGAGGCAGTTGTTGGTGTAGAGCGCTGAGGCAGTTGTTGGTGTCGAACGCTGAGACAGTTGATGGTGTCAAGTACTGAGTCAGTTGTTGGTGTCGAGCGTTGAGGCAGTTGTTGGTGTCAGCGTTGAGGCAGTTGTTGGTGTCGAGTGCTGAGGCAGTTGCTGGTGTCGAGCGCTGAGGCAGTTGTTGTTGTCGAGCGCTGAGGCAGTTGTTGGTGTCGAGCGCTGAGGCAGTTGTTGGTGTCGAGCGCTGAGGCAGTTGTTGGTGTCGAGTCCTGAGGCAGTTCTTGGTGTCGAGTCCTGAGGCAGTTGTTGGTGTCGAGCGCTGAGGCAGTTGTTGGTGTCGAGCGCTGAGGCAGTTGTTGGTGTCGAGCGCTGAGGCAGTTGTTGGTGTCGAGCGCTGAGACAGTTGTTGGTGTCGAGTATGAGGCAGTTGTTGGTGTCAAGTACTGTGGCAGTTGTTGGTGTCGAATACTGAGGCAGTTGTTGGTGTCGAGTACTGAGGCAGTTGTTGGTGTCGAGTGCTGAGGCAGTTGTTGGCGTCGAGTCCTGAGGCAGTTGTTGGTGTCGAGCGCTGAGGCAGTTGTTGGTGTCGAGCGCTGAGGCAGTTGTTGGTGTCGAGCACTGAGGCAGTTGTTGGTGTCGAGTCCTGAGGCAGTTGTTGGTGTCGAGCGCTGAGGCAGTTGTTTGTGTCGAGTGCTGAGGCAGTTGTTGGAGTCGAGGACTGATGCAGTTGTTGGTGTCGAGTACTAAGGCAGTTGTTGGTGTCGAGTGCTGAGGCAGTTGTTGGTGTCGAGCGCTGAGGCAGTTGTTGGTGTCGAGTCCTGAGGCAGTTGTTGGTGTCGAGTGCTGAGGCAGTTGTTGGTGTCAAGCACTGAGGCAGTTGTTGGTGTCAAGTCCTGATGCAGTTGTTGGTGTCGAGTCCTGAGGCAGTTGTTGGTGTAGAGCGCTGAGGCAGTTGTTGGTGTCGAGCGCTGAGACCGTTGTTGGTGTCGAGCGCTGAGACAGTTGTTGGTGACGAGCGCTGAGGCAGTTGTTGGTGTCGAGTACTGAGTCAGTTGTTGGTGTCGAGCACTGAGGCAGTTGTTGGTGTCGAGTCCTGAGGCAGTTGTTGGTGTAGAGCGCTGAGGCAGTTGTTGGTGTCGAGCGCTGAGACAGTTGTTGGTGTCAAGTACTGAGGCAGTTGTTGGTGTCGAGCGCTAAGGCAGTTGCTGGTGTTGAGCGCTGAGGCAGCTGTTGGTGTCGAGCGCTGAGGCAGTTGTTGGTGTCGAGTACTGAGGCAGTTGTTGGTGTCGAGTACTGAGGCTGTTGTTGGTGTTGAGCGCTGAGGCAGTTGTTGGTGTCGAGTCCTGAGGCAGTTGTTGGTGTAGAGCGCTGAGGCAGTTGTTGGTGTCGAGCGCTGAGACAGTTGTTGGTGTCGAGCGCTGAGACAGTTGTTGGTGTCGAGCGCTGAGGCAGTTGTTGGTGTCGAGCGCTGAGGCAGTTATTGGTGTCGAGTACTGAGGCTGTTGTTGGTCTCGAGTACTGAGACAGTTGTTGGTGTCGAGCGCTGAGACAGTTGTTGGTGTCGAGCGCTGAAGCAGTTGTTGGTGTCGAGCACTGAGGCAGTTGTTGGTGTCGAGCGCTGAGACAGTTGTTGCTGTCGAGCGCTGAGGCAGTTGTTGGTATCGAGCGCTGAGGCAGTTGTTGGTGTCAAGCGCTGAGACAGTTGTTGGTGTCGAGCGCTGAGGCAGTTGTTGGTGTCGAGCGCTGAGGCAGTTGTTGGTGTCGAGGACTGATGCAGTTGTTGGTGTCGAGCACTGAGGCAGTTGTTGGTGTCGAGCGCTGAGTCAGATGTTGGTGTCGACTGCTGACGCAGTTGTTGGTGTCGAGTGCTGAGGCAGTTGTTGGTGTCGAGCGCTGAGGCAGTTGATGGTGTCGAGTACTGAGGCAGTTGTTGGTGTCAAGTACTGAGGCAGTTGTTGGTGTCGAGTGCTGAGGCAGTTGTTGGTGTCGAGCGCTGAGGCAGATGTTGTGTCGAGCGCTGAGGCAGTTGTTGGTGTCGAGTACTGAGGCAGTTGTTCGTGTCAAGTCCTGAGGCAGTTGTTGGTGTCGAGCGCTGGGTGGTGTTGAGCGCTGAGGCAGTTGTTGGTGTAGAGTGGTGAGACAGTTGTTGGTGTCAAGCGCTGAGGCAGTTGTTGGTGTCGAGTGCTGAGACAGTTGTTGGTGTCGAGCGCTGAGGCAGTTGTTGGTGTCGAATGCTGAGACAGTTGTTGGTGTCGAGCTCTGAGACAGTTGTTGATGTCGAGCGCTGAGGCAGTTGTTGGTGTCCAGTGCTGAGACAGTTGTTGGTGTCGAGCGCTGAGGCAGTTGTTGGTGTCGAGTGCTGAGACAGTTGTTGGTGTCGAGCGCTGAGACAGTTGTTGGTGTCGGGTCCTGAGGCAGTTGTTGGTGTCGAGTGCTGAGGCAGTTGTTAGGGTCGAGCGCTGAGACAGTTGTTGGTGTGGAGCGCTGAGGCAGTTGTTGGTGTCGAGTGCTGAGACGGTTGTTGGTGTCGAGTGCTGAGGCAGTTGTTGGTGTCGAGTACTGATGCAGTTGTTGGTGTCGAGTACTGAGGCATTTGTTGGTGTCGAGCGCTGCGGCAGTTGTTGGTGTCGAGCGCTGCGGCAGTTGTTGGTGTCGAGCGCTGAGGCAGTTTTTGGTGTCGAGCGCTGAGGCAGTTGTTGGTGTCGAGTCCTGACGCAGTTGTTGTTGTCGAGCGCTGAGACAGTTGTTGGTGTCGAGCGCTGAGGCAGGTGTTGGTGTCGAGCGCTGATGCAGTTGTTGGGGTCGAGTGCTGAGGCAGTTGTTGGTGTCGAGCGCTTAGGCAGTTGTTGGTGTCGAGCGCTGAGGCTGTTGTTGGTGTCGAGTACTGATGCAGTTGTTGGTGTCGAGCGCTGAGGCAGTTGTTGGTGTCGAGCGCTGAGGTAGTTGTTGGTGTCGAGTACTGAGGCAGTTGTTGGGGTCAAGTACTGAGGCAGTTGTTGGTGTCGAGCGCTGAGGCAGTTGTTGGTGTCGAGCGCTGAGGCAGTTGTTGGTGTCGAGCGCTGAGGCAGTTGTTGGTGTCGAGCGCTGAGGCAGTTGGTGTCGAGTGCTGAGGCAGTTGTTGGTGTCGAGGGCTGAGGCAGTTGTTGGTGTCGAGCGTGAGGCAGTTGTTGGTGTCGAGCGCTGAGGCAGTTGTTGGTGTCGAGCACTGAGGCAGTTGTTGGTGTCGAGTGCTGAGGCAGTTGTTGGTGTCGAGTACTGATGCACTTGTTGGTGTCGAGCGCTGAGGCAGTTGTTGTTGTCGAGCGCTGAGGCAGTTGTTAGTGTCGAGCGCTGAGGCAGTTGTTGGTGTCGAGCGCTGAGGCAGTTGTTGGTGTCGAGTACTGAGGCAGTTGTTGGTGTCGAGTACTGAGGCAGTTGTTGGGGTCAAGTAATGAGGCAGTTGTTGGTATCCAGTGCTGAGGCAGTTGTTGGTGTCGAGTCCTGAGGCAGTTGTTGGTGTCGAGCGCTGAGGCAGTTGTTGGTGTCGAGTACTGAGGCAGTTGTTGGTGTCGAGCGCTGAGGCAGTTGTTGGTGTCGAGCGCTGAGGCAGTTGTTGGTGTCGACTGCGGAGGCAGTTGTTGGTGTCGAGCGCTGAGGCAGTTGTTGGTGTCGAGTGCTGAGGCAGTTGTTGGTGTCGAGTACTGATGCAGTTGTTGGTGTCGAGTTCTGAGGCAGTTGTTGGTGTCGAGTGCTGAGGCAGTTGCTGGTGTCGAGTGCTGAGGCAGTTGTTGGTGTCGAGTCCTGAGGCAGTTGTTGGTGTCGAGCGCTGAGGCAGTTGTTGGTGTCGAGCGCTGAGTCAGATGTTGGTGTCGACTGCTGACGCAGTTGTTGGTGTCGAGTGCTGAGGCAGTTGTTGGTGTCAAGCGCTGAGGCAGTTGATGGTGTCGAGTACTGAGGCAGTTGTTGGTGTCAAGTACTGAGGCAGTTGTTGGTGTCGAGTGCTGAGGCAGTTGTTGGTGTCGAGCGCTGAGGCAGATGTTGTTGTCGAGCGCTGAGGCAGTTGTTGGTGTCGAGTACTGAGGCAGTTGTTCGTGTCAAGTCCTGAGGCAGTTGTTGGTGTCGAGCGCTGGGTGGTGTCGAGCGCTGAGGCAGTTGTTGGTGTAGAGTGCTGAGACAGTTGTTGGTGTCAAGCGCTGAGGCAGTTGTTGGTGTCGAGTGCTGAGACAGTTGTTGGTGTCGAGCGCTGAGGCAGTTGTTGGTGTCGAGTGCTGAGACAGTTGTTGGTGTCGAGCTCTGAGACAGTTGTTGATGTCGAGCGCTGAGGCAGTTGTTGGTGTCCAGTGCTGAGACAGTTGTTGGTGTCGAGCGCTGAGGCAGTTGTTGGTGTCGAGTGCTGAGACAGTTGTTGGTGTCGAGCGCTGAGACAGTTGTTGGTGTCGGGTCCTGAGGCAGTTGTTGGTGTCGAGTGCTGAGGCAGTTGTTGGGGTCGAGCGCTGAGACAGTTGTTGGTGTGGAGCGCTGAGGCAGTTGTTGGTGTCGAGTGCTGAGACGGTTGTTGGTGTCGAGTGCTGAGGCAGTTGTTGGTGTCGAGTACTGATGCAGTTGTTGGTGTCGAGTACTGAGGCATTTGTTGGTGTCGAGCGCTGCGGCAGTTGTTGGTGTCGAGCGCTGAGGCAGTTGTTGGTGTCGAGCGCTGAGGCAGTTGTTGGTGTCGAGTCCTGACGCAGTTGTTGTTGTCGAGCGCTGAGACAGTTGTTGGTGTCGAGCGCTGAGGCAGGTGTTGGTGTCGAGCGCTGATGCAGTTGTTGGGGTCGAGTGCTGAGGCAGTTGTTGGTGTCGAGCGCTTAGGCAGTTGTTGGTGTCGAGCGCTGAGGCAGTTGTTGGTGTCGAGTACTGATGCAGTTGTTGGTGTCGAGCGCTGAGGCAGTTGTTGGTGTCGAGCGCTGAGGTAGTTGTTGGTGTCGAGTACTGAGGCAGTTGTTGGGGTCAAGTACTGAGGCAGTTGTTGGTGTCGAGCGCTGAGGCAGTTGTTGGTGTCGAGCGCTGAGGCAGTTGTTGGTGTCGAGCGCTGAGGCAGTTGTTGGTGTCGAGCGCTGAGGCAGTTGGTGTCGAGTGCTGAGGCAGTTGTTGGTGTCGAGGGCTGAGGCAGTTGTTGGTGTCGAGCGCTGAGGCAGTTGTTGGTGTCGAGCGCTGAGGCAGTTGTTGGTGTCGAGTACTGATGCACTTGTTGGTGTCGAGCGCTGAGGCAGTTGTTGGTGTCGAGCGCTGAGGCAGTTGTTAGTGTCGAGCGCTGAGGCAGTTGTTGGTGTCGAGCGCTGAGGCAGTTGTTGGTGTCGAGCGCTGAGACAGTTGTTGGTGTCGAGTACTGAGGCAGTTGTTGGTGTCGAGTACTTAGGCAGTTGTTGGGGTCAAGTAATGAGGCAGTTGTTGGTATCCAGTGCTGAGGCAGTTGTTGGTGTCGAGTCCTGAGGCAGTTGTTGGTGTCGAGCGCTGAGGCAGTTGTTGGTGTCGAGTACTGAGGCAGTTGTTGGTGTCGAGCGCTGAGGCAGTTGTTGGTGTCGAGCGCTGAGGCAGTTGTTGGTGTCGACTGCGGAGGCAGTTGTTGGTGTCGAGCGCTGAGGCAGTTGTTGGTGTCGAGCGCTGAGGCAGTTGTTGGTGTCGAGTACTGATGCAGTTGTTGGTGTCGAGCGCTAAGGCAGTTGCTGGTGTTGAGCGCTGAGGCAGCTGTTGGTGTCGAGCGCTGAGGCAGTTGTGGGTGTCGAGTACTGAGGCAGTTGTTGGTGTCGAGTACTGAGGCTGTTGTTGGTGTTGAGCGCTGAGGCAGTTGTTGGTGTCGAGTCCTGAGGCAGTTGTTGGTGTAGAGCGCTGAGGCAGTTGTTGGTGTCGAGCGCTGAGACAGTTGTTGGTGTCGAGCGCTGAGACAGTTGTTGGTGTCGAGCGCTGAGGCAGTTGTTGGTGTCGAGCGCTGGGGAAGTTATTGGTGTCGAGTACTGAGGCTGTTGTTGGTCTCGAGTACTGAGACAGTTGTTGGTGTCGAGCGCTGAGACAGTTGTTGGTGTCGAGCGCTGAAGCAGTTGTTGGTGTCGAGCACTGAGGCAGTTGTTGGTGTCGAGCGCTGAGATAGTTGTTGCTGTCGAGCGCTGAGGCAGTTGTTGGTATCGAGCGCTGAGGCAGTTGTTGGTGTCAAGCGCTGAGACAGTTGTTGGTGTCGAGCGCTGAGGCAGTTGTTGGTGTCGAGCGCTGAGGCAGTTGTTGGTGTCGAGGACTGATGCAGTTGTTGGTGTCGAGCACTGAGGCAGTTGTTGGTGTCGAGCGCTGAGTCAGATGTTGGTGTCGACTGCTGACGCAGTTGTTGGTGTCGAGTGCTGAGGCAGTTGTTGGTGTCGAGCGCTGAGGCAGTTGATGGTGTCGAGTACTGAGGCAGTTGTTGGTGTCAAGTACTGAGGCAGTTGTTGGTGTCGAGTGCTGAGGCAGTTGTTGGTGTCGAGCGCTGAGGCAGATGTTGTGTCGAGCGCTGAGGCAGTTGTTGGTGTCGAGTACTGAGGCAGTTGTTCGTGTCAAGTCCTGAGGCAGTTGTTGGTGTCGAGCGCTGGGTGGTGTTGAGCGCTGAGGCAGTTGTTGGTGTAGAGTGGTGAGACAGTTGTTGGTGTCAAGCGCTGAGGCAGTTGTTGGTGTCGAGTGCTGAGACAGTTGTTGGTGTCGAGCGCTGAGGCAGTTGTTGGTGTCGAATGCTGAGACAGTTGTTGGTGTCGAGCTCTGAGACAGTTGTTGATGTCGAGCGCTGAGGCAGTTGTTGGTGTCCAGTGCTGAGACAGTTGTTGGTGTCGAGCGCTGAGGCAGTTGTTGGTGTCGAGTGCTGAGACAGTTGTTGGTGTCGAGCGCTGAGACAGTTGTTGGTGTCGGGTCCTGAGGCAGTTGTTGGTGTCGAGTGCTGAGGCAGTTGTTAGGGTCGAGCGCTGAGACAGTTGTTGGTGTGGAGCGCTGAGGCAGTTGTTGGTGTCGAGTGCTGAGACGGTTGTTGGTGTCGAGTGCTGAGGCAGTTGTTGGTGTCGAGTACTGATGCAGTTGTTGGTGTCGAGTACTGAGGCATTTGTTGGTGTCGAGCGCTGCGGCAGTTGTTGGTGTCGAGCGCTGAGGCAGTTGTTGGTGTCGAGCGCTGAGGCAGTTGTTGGTGTCGAGTCCTGACGCAGTTGTTGTTGTCGAGCGCTGAGACAGTTGTTGGTGTCGAGCGCTGAGGCAGGTGTTGGTGTCGAGCGCTGATGCAGTTGTTGGGGTCGAGTGCTGAGGCAGTTGTTGGTGTCGAGCGCTTAGGCAGTTGTTGGTGTCGAGCGCTGAGGCTGTTGTTGGTGTCGAGTACTGATGCAGTTGTTGGTGTCGAGCGCTGAGGCAGTTGTTGGTGTCGAGCGCTGAGGTAGTTGTTGGTGTCGAGTACTGAGGCAGTTGTTGGGGTCAAGTACTGAGGCAGTTGTTGGTGTCGAGCGCTGAGGCAGTTGTTGGTGTCGAGCGCTGAGGCAGTTGTTGGTGTCGAGCGCTGAGGCAGTTGTTGGTGTCGAGCGCTGAGGCAGTTGGTGTCGAGTGCTGAGGCAGTTGTTGGTGTCGAGGGCTGAGGCAGTTGTTGGTGTCGAGCGTGAGGCAGTTGTTGGTGTCGAGCGCTGAGGCAGTTGTTGGTGTCGAGCACTGAGGCAGTTGTTGGTGTCGAGTGCTGAGGCAGTTGTTGGTGTCGAGTACTGATGCACTTGTTGGTGTCGAGCGCTGAGGCAGTTGTTGGTGTCGAGCGCTGAGGCAGTTGTTAGTGTCGAGCGCTGAGGCAGTTGTTGGTGTCGAGCGCTGAGGCAGTTGTTGGTGTCGAGTACTGAGGCAGTTGTTGGTGTCGAGTACTGAGGCAGTTGTTGGGGTCAAGTAATGAGGCAGTTGTTGGTATCCAGTGCTGAGACAGTTGTTGGTGTCGAGTCCTGAGGCAGTTATTGGTGTCGAGCGCTGAGGCAGTTGTTGGTGTCGAGTACTGAGGCAGTTGTTGGTGTCGAGCGCTGAGGCAGTTGTTGGTGTCGAGCGCTGAGGCAGTTGTTGGTGTCGACTGCGGAGGCAGTTGTTGGTGTCGAGCGCTGAGGCAGTTGTTGGTGTCGAGTGCTGAGGCAGTTGTTGGTGTCGAGTACTGATGCAGTTGTTGGTGTCGAGTTCTGAGGCAGTTGTTGGTGTCGAGTGCTGAGGCAGTTGCTGGTGTCGAGTGCTGAGGCAGTTGTTGGTGTCGAGTCCTGAGGCAGTTGTTGGTGTCGAGCGCTGAGGCAGTTGTTGGTGTCGAGCGCTGAGTCAGATGTTGGTGTCGACTGCTGACGCAGTTGTTGGTGTCGAGTGCTGAGGCAGTTGTTGGTGTCGAGCGCTGAGGCAGTTGATGGTGTCGAGTACTGAGGCAGTTGTTGGTGTCAAGTACTGAGGCAGTTGTTGGTGTCGAGTGCTGAGGCAGTTGTTGGTGTCGAGCGCTGAGGCAGATGTTGTTGTCGAGCGCTGAGGCAGTTGTTGGTGTCGAGTACTGAGGCAGTTGTTCGTGTCAAGTCCTGAGGCAGTTGTTGGTGTCGAGCGCTGGGTGGTGTCGAGCGCTGAGGCAGTTGTTGGTGTAGAGTGCTGAGACAGTTGTTGGTGTCAAGCGCTGAGGCAGTTGTTGGTGTCGAGTGCTGAGACAGTTGTTGGTGTCGAGCGCTGAGGCAGTTGTTGGTGTCGAGTGCTGAGACAGTTGTTGGTGTCGAGCTCTGAGACAGTTGTTGATGTCGAGCGCTGAGGCAGTTGTTGGTGTCCAGTGCTGAGACAGTTGTTGGTGTCGAGCGCTGAGGCAGTTGTTGGTGTCGAGTGCTGAGACAGTTGTTGGTGTCGAGCGCTGAGACAGTTGTTGGTGTCGGGTCCTGAGGCAGTTGTTGGTGTCGAGTGCTGAGGCAGTTGTTGGGGTCGAGCGCTGAGACAGTTGTTGGTGTGGAGCGCTGAGGCAGTTGTTGGTGTCGAGTGCTGAGACGGTTGTTGGTGTCGAGTGCTGAGGCAGTTGTTGGTGTCGAGTACTGATGCAGTTGTTGGTGTCGAGTACTGAGGCATTTGTTGGTGTCGAGCGCTGCGGCAGTTGTTGGTGTCGAGCGCTGAGGCAGTTGTTGGTGTCGAGCGCTGAGGCAGTTGTTGGTGTCGAGTCCTGACGCAGTTGTTGTTGTCGAGCGCTGAGACAGTTGTTGGTGTCGAGCGCTGAGGCAGGTGTTGGTGTCGAGCGCTGATGCAGTTGTTGGGGTCGAGTGCTGAGGCAGTTGTTGGTGTCGAGCGCTTAGGCAGTTGTTGGTGTCGAGCGCTGAGGCAGTTGTTGGTGTCGAGTACTGATGCAGTTGTTGGTGTCGAGCGCTGAGGCAGTTGTTGGTGTCGAGCGCTGAGGCAGTTGTTGGTGTCGAGTACTGAGGCAGTTGTTGGGGTCAAGTACTGAGGCAGTTGTTGGTGTCGAGCGCTGAGGCAGTTGTTGGTGTCGAGCGCTGAGGCAGTTGTTGGTGTCGAGCGCTGAGGCAGTTGTTGGTGTCGAGCGCTGAGGCAGTTGGTGTCGAGTGCTGAGGCAGTTGTTGGTGTCGAGGGCTGAGGCAGTTGTTGGTGTCGAGCGCTGAGGCAGTTGTTGGTGTCGAGCACTGAGGCAGTTGTTGGTGTCGAGCGCTGAGGCAGTTGTTGGTGTCGAGTACTGATGCACTTGTTGGTGTCGAGCGCTGAGGCAGTTGTTGGTGTCGAGCGCTGAGGCAGTTGTTAGTGTCGAGCGCTGAGGCAGTTGTTGGTGTCGAGCGCTGAGGCAGTTGTTGGTGTCGAGCGCTGAGACAGTTGTTGGTGTCGAGTACTGAGGCAGTTGTTGGTGTCGAGTACTTAGGCAGTTGTTGGGGTCAAGTAATGAGGCAGTTGTTGGTATCCAGTGCTGAGGCAGTTGTTGGTGTCGAGTCCTGAGGCAGTTGTTGGTGTCGAGCGCTGAGGCAGTTGTTGGTGTCGAGTACTGAGGCAGTTGTTGGTGTCGAGCGCTGAGGCAGTTGTTGGTGTCGAGCGCTGAGGCAGTTGTTGGTGTCGACTGCGGAGGCAGTTGTTGGTGTCGAGCGCTGAGGCAGTTGTTGGTGTCGAGTGCTGAGGCAGTTGTTGGTGTCGAGTACTGATGCAGTTGTTGGTGTCGAGTTCTGAGGCAGTTGTTGGTGTCGAGTGCTGAGGCAGTTGCTGGTGTCGAGTGCTGAGGCAGTTGTTGGTGTCGAGTCCTGAGGCAGTTGTTGGTGTCGAGCGCTGAGGCAGTTGTTGGTGTCGAGTACTGAGGCAGTTGTTGGTGTCAAGCGCTGAGGCAGTTGTTGGTGTCGAGCGCTGGGGCAGTTGTTGGTGTCGAGTGCTGTGGCAGTTGTTAGTGTCGACTACTGATGCAGTTGTTGGTGTCGAGTACTGAGGCAGTTGTTGGTGTCGAGTGCTGAGGCAGTTGTTGGTGTCGAGCCCTGAGGTAGTTGTTGGTGTCGAGTCCTGAGGCAGTTGTTGGTGTAGAGCGCTGAGGCAGTTGTTGGTGTCGAGCGCTGAGACAGTTGTTGGTGTCGAGCGCTGAGACAGTTGTTGGTGTCGAGCGCTGAGACAGTTGTTGGTGTCGAGCACTGAGGCAGTTGTTGGTGTCGAGTGCTGAGGCAGTTGTTGGTGTTGAGCACTGAGGCTGTTGTTGGTGTCGAGACCTGATGCAGTTGTTGGTGTCGAGTCCTGAGGCAGTTTTTGGTGTAGAGCGCTGAGGCAGTTGTTGGTGTCGAGTGCTGAGACAGTTGTTGGTGTCGAGCGCTGAGACAGTTGTTGGTGACGAGCGCTGAGGCAGTTGTTGGTGTCGAGTACTGAGTCAGTTGTTGGTGTCGAGCACTGAGGCAGATGTTGATGTCGAGTCCTGAGGCAGTTGTTGGTGTAGAGCGCTGAGGCAGTTGTTGGTGTCGAACGCTGAGACAGTTGTTGGTGTCAAGTACTGAGTAAGTTGTTGGTGTCGAGCGCTGAGGCAGTTGTTGGTGTCAGCGTTGAGGCAGTTGTTGGTGTCGAGTGCTGAGGCAGTTGCTGGTGTCGAGCGCTGAGGCAGTTGTTGGTGTCGAGCGCTGAGGCAGTTGTTGGTGTCGAGCGCTGAGGCAGTTGTTGGGGTCGAGCGCTGAGGCAGTTCTTGGTGTCGAGTGCTGAGGCAGTTGTTGGTGTCGAGCGCTGAGGCAGTTGTTGGTGTCGGGCGCTGAGGCAGTTGTTGGTGTCGAGCGCTGAGGCAGTTGTTGGTGTCGAGCGCTGAGACAGTTGTTGGTGTCGAGTACTGAGGCAGTTGTTGGTGTCAAGTACTGAGGCAGTTGTTGGTGTCGAGTACTGAGGCAGTTGTTGGCGTCAAGTACTGAGGCAGTTGTTGGTGTCGAGTGCTGAGGCAGTTGTTGGCGTCGAGTCCTGAGGCAGTTGTTTGTGTCGAGCGCTGAGGCAGTTGTTGGTGTCGACTACTGAGGCAGTTGTTGGTGTCGAGCGCTGAGGCAGTTGTTGGTGTCGAGCGCTGAGGCAGTTGTTGGTGTCGAGCATTGAGGCAGTTGTTGGTGTCGAGTCCTGAGGCAGTTGTTGGTGTCGAGCGCTGAGGCAGTTGTTTGTGTCGAGTGCTGAGGCAGTTGTTGGTGTCGAGTACTGATGCAGTTGTTGGTGTCGAGTACTAAGGCAGTTGTTGGTGTCGAGTGCTGAGGCAGTTGTTGGTGTCGAGCGCTGAGGCAGTTGTTGGTGTCGAGTCCTGAGGCAGTTGTTGGTGTCGAGTGCTGAGGCAGTTGTTGGTGTCAAGCACTGAGGCAGTTGTTGGTGTCAAGTCCTGATGCAGTTGTTGGTGTCGAGTCCTGAGGCAGTTGTTGGTGTAGAGCGCTGAGGCAGTTGTTGGTGTCGAGCGCTGAGACAGGTGTTGGTGTCGAGCGCTGAGACAGTTGTTGGTGACGAGCGCTGAGGGAGTTGTTGATGTCGAGTACTGAGTCAGTTGTTGGTGTCGAGCACTGAGGCAGTTGTTGGTGTCGAGTCCTGAGGCAGTTGTTGGTGTAGAGCGCTGAGGCAGTTGTTGGTGTCGAGCGCTGAGACAGTTGTTGGTGTCGAGTACTGAGTCAGTTGTTGGTGTCGAGCGCTGAGGCAGTTGTTGGTGTCAGCGCTGAGGCAGTTGTTGGTGTCGAGCGCTGAGACAGTTGTTGGTGTCGAGCGCTGAGACAGTTGTTGGTGTCGAGCGCTGAGGCAGTTGTTGGTGTCGAGCGCTGAGGCAGTTGTTGGTGTCGAGCGCTGAGGCAGTGTTTGGTGTCGAGTCCTGAGGCAGTTGTTGGTGTCGAGTGCTGAGGCAGTTGTTGGTGTCGAGCGCTGAGTCAGTTGTTGGTGTCGAGCGCTGAGGCAGCTGTTGATGTCGAGCGCTGAGGCAGCTGTTGGTGTCGAGCGCTGAGGCAGCTGTTCGTGTCGAGTGCTGAGACAGTTGTTGGTGTCGAGCGCTGAGGCAATTGTTGGTGTCGAGTGCTGAGACAGTTGTTGGTGTCGAGCGCTGAGGCAGTTGTTGGTGTCGAGTGCTGAGACAGTTGTTGGTGTCGAGCTCTGAGACAGTTGTTGGTGTCGAGCGCTGAGGCAGTTGTTGGTGTCGAGTGCTGAGACAGTTGTTGGTGTCGAGAGCTGAGGCAGTTGTTGATGTCGAGTGCTGAGACAGTTGTTGGTGTCGAGCGCTGAGACAGTTGTTGGTGTCGGGTCCTGAGGCAGTTGTTGGTGTCGAGTGCTGAGGCAGTTGTTGGTGTAGAGCGCTGAGGCAGTTGTTGGTGTCGAGCGCTGAGACAGTTGATGGTGTCGAGCGCTGAGACACTTGTTGGTGTCGAGCGCTGAGGCAGTTGTTGGTGTCGAGCGCTGAGGCAGTTATTGGTGTCGAGTACTGAGGCTGTTGTTGGTCTCGAGTGCTGAGACAGTTGTTGGTGTCGAGCGCTGAGACAGTTGTTGGTGTCGAGCGCTGAAGCAGTTGTTGGTGTCGAGCACTGAGGCAGTTGTTGGTGTCGAGCGCTGAGACAGTTGTTGCTGTCGAGCGCTGAGGCAGTTGTTGGTATCGAGCGCTGAGGCAGTTGTTGGTGTCAAGCGCTGAGACAGTTGTTGGTGTCGAGCGCTGAGGCAGTTGTTGGTGTCGAGTGCTGAGGCAGTTGTTGGTGTCGAGCGCTGAGGCAGTTGTTGGTGTCGAGTACTGAGGCAGTTGTTGGTGTCGAGCGCTGAGGCAGTTGTTGGTGTCGAGTGCTGAGACAGTTGTTGGTGTCGAGTACTGAGACAGTTGTTGTTGTCGGGTCCTGAGGCAGTTGTTGGTGTCGAGTGCTGAGGCAGTTGTTGGGGTCGAGCGCTGAGACAGTTGTTGGTGTGGAGCGCTGAGGCAGTTGTTGGTGTCGAGTGCTGAGACGGTTGTTGGTGTCGAGTGCTGAGGCAGTTGTTGGTGTCGAGTACTGATGCAGTTGTTGGTGTCGAGTACTGAGGCATTTGTTGGTGTCGAGCGCTGCGGCAGTTGTTGGTGTCGAGCGCTGAGGCAGTTGTTGGTGTCGAGCGTTGATGCAGTTGTTGGTGTCGAGTCCTGACGCAGTTGTTGGTGTCGAGCGCTGAGACAGTTGTTGGTGTCGAGCGCTGAGGCAGGTGTTGGTGTCGAGCGCTGATGCAGTTGTTGGGGTCGAGTGCTGAGGCAGTTGTTGGTGTCGAGCGCTTAGGCAGTTGTTGGTGTCGAGCGCTGAGGCAGTTGTTGGTGTCAAGTACTGAGGCAGTTGTTGGTGTCGAGCGCTAAGGCAGTTGCTGGTGTTGAGCGCTGAGGCAGCTGTTGGTGTCGAGCGCTGAGGCAGTTGTTGGTGTCGAGTACTGAGGCAGTTGTTGGTGTCGAGTACTGAGGGTGTTGTTGGTGTTGAGCGCTGAGGCAGTTGTTGGTGTCGAGTCCTGAGGCAGTTGTTGGTGTAGATCGCTGAGGCAGTTGTTGGTGTCGAGCGCTGAGACAGTTGTTGGTGTTGAGCGCTGAGACAGTTGTTGGTGTGGAGCACTGACGCAGTTGTTGGTGTCGAGCACCAAGGCAGTTGTTGGTGTTGAGTACTGATGCAGTTGATGGTGTCGAGCACTGAGGCAGTTTTTGGTGTCGAGTGCTGAGGCAGTTGTTGGTGTCGAGTCCTGACGCAGTTGTTGTTGTCGAGCGCTGAGACAGTTGTTGGTGTCGAGCGCTGAGGCAGGTGTTGGTGTCGAGCGCTGATGCAGTTGTTGGGGTCGAGTGCTGAGGCAGTTGTTGGTGTCGAGCGCTTAGGCAGTTGTTGGTGTCGAGCGCTGAGGCAGTTGTTGGTGTCGAGTACTGATGCAGTTGTTGGTGTCGAGCGCTGAGGCAGTTGTTGGTGTCGAGCGCTGAGGTAGTTGTTGGTGTCGAGTACTGAGGCAGTTGTTGGGGTCAAGTACTGAGGCAGTTGTTGGTGTCGAGCGCTGAGGCAGTTGTTGGTGTCGAGCGCTGAGGCAGTTGTTGGTGTCGAGCGCTGAGGCAGTTGTTGGTGTCGAGCGCTGAGGCAGTTGGTGTCGAGTGCTGAGGCAGTTGTTGGTGTCGAGGGCTGAGGCAGTTGTTGGTGTCGAGCGCTGAGGCAGTTGTTGGTGTCGAGCGCTGAGGCAGTTGTTGGTGTCGAGTACTGATGCACTTGTTGGTGTCGAGCGCTGAGGCAGTTGTTGGTGTCGAGCGCTGAGGCAGTTGTTAGTGTCGAGCGCTGAGGCAGTTGTTGGTGTCGAGCGCTGAGGCAGTTGTTGGTGTCGAGCGCTGAGACAGTTGTTGGTGTCGAGTACTGAGGCAGTTGTTGGTGTCGAGTACTTAGGCAGTTGTTGGGGTCAAGTAATGAGGCAGTTGTTGGTATCCAGTGCTGAGGCAGTTGTTGGTGTCGAGTCCTGAGGCAGTTGTTGGTGTCGAGCGCTGAGGCAGTTGTTGGTGTCGAGTACTGAGGCAGTTGTTGGTGTCGAGCGCTGAGGCAGTTGTTGGTGTCGAGCGCTGAGGCAGTTGTTGGTGTCGACTGCGGAGGCAGTTGTTGGTGTCGAGCGCTGAGGCAGTTGTTGGTGTCGAGCGCTGAGGCAGTTGTTGGTGTCGAGTACTGATGCAGTTGTTGGTGTCGAGCGCTAAGGCAGTTGCTGGTGTTGAGCGCTGAGGCAGCTGTTGGTGTCGAGCGCTGAGGCAGTTGTGGGTGTCGAGTACTGAGGCAGTTGTTGGTGTCGAGTACTGAGGCTGTTGTTGGTGTTGAGCGCTGAGGCAGTTGTTGGTGTCGAGTCCTGAGGCAGTTGTTGGTGTAGAGCGCTGAGGCAGTTGTTGGTGTCGAGCGCTGAGACAGTTGTTGGTGTCGAGCGCTGAGACAGTTGTTGGTGTCGAGCGCTGAGGCAGTTGTTGGTGTCGAGCGCTGGGGAAGTTATTGGTGTCGAGTACTGAGGCTGTTGTTGGTCTCGAGTACTGAGACAGTTGTTGGTGTCGAGCGCTGAGACAGTTGTTGGTGTCGAGCGCTGAAGCAGTTGTTGGTGTCGAGCACTGAGGCAGTTGTTGGTGTCGAGCGCTGAGATAGTTGTTGCTGTCGAGCGCTGAGGCAGTTGTTGGTATCGAGCGCTGAGGCAGTTGTTGGTGTCAAGCGCTGAGACAGTTGTTGGTGTCGAGCGCTGAGGCAGTTGTTGGTGTCGAGCGCTGAGGCAGTTGTTGGTGTCGAGGACTGATGCAGTTGTTGGTGTCGAGCACTGAGGCAGTTGTTGGTGTCGAGCGCTGAGTCAGATGTTGGTGTCGACTGCTGACGCAGTTGTTGGTGTCGAGTGCTGAGGCAGTTGTTGGTGTCGAGCGCTGAGGCAGTTGATGGTGTCGAGTACTGAGGCAGTTGTTGGTGTCAAGTACTGAGGCAGTTGTTGGTGTCGAGTGCTGAGGCAGTTGTTGGTGTCGAGCGCTGAGGCAGATGTTGTGTCGAGCGCTGAGGCAGTTGTTGGTGTCGAGTACTGAGGCAGTTGTTCGTGTCAAGTCCTGAGGCAGTTGTTGGTGTCGAGCGCTGGGTGGTGTTGAGCGCTGAGGCAGTTGTTGGTGTAGAGTGGTGAGACAGTTGTTGTTGTCAAGCGCTGAGGCAGTTGTTGGTGTCGAGTGCTGAGACAGTTGTTGGTGTCGAGCGCTGAGGCAGTTGTTGGTGTCGAATGCTGAGACAGTTGTTGGTGTCGAGCTCTGAGACAGTTGTTGATGTCGAGCGCTGAGGCAGTTGTTGGTGTCCAGTGCTGAGACAGTTGTTGGTGTCGAGCGCTGAGGCAGTTGTTGGTGTCGAGTGCTGAGACAGTTGTTGGTGTCGAGCGCTGAGACAGTTGTTGGTGTCGGGTCCTGAGGCAGTTGTTGGTGTCGAGTGCTGAGGCAGTTGTTAGGGTCGAGCGCTGAGACAGTTGTTGGTGTGGAGCGCTGAGGCAGTTGTTGGTGTCGAGTGCTGAGACGGTTGTTGGTGTCGAGTGCTGAGGCAGTTGTTGGTGTCGAGTACTGATGCAGTTGTTGGTGTCGAGTACTGAGGCATTTGTTGGTGTCGAGCGCTGCGGCAGTTGTTGGTGTCGAGCGCTGAGGCAGTTGTTGGTGTCGAGCGCTGAGGCAGTTGTTGGTGTCGAGTCCTGACGCAGTTGTTGTTGTCGAGCGCTGAGACAGTTGTTGGTGTCGAGCGCTGAGGCAGGTGTTGGTGTCGAGCGCTGATGCAGTTGTTGGGGTCGAGTGCTGAGGCAGTTGTTGGTGTCGAGCGCTTAGGCAGTTGTTGGTGTCGAGCGCTGAGGCTGTTGTTGGTGTCGAGTACTGATGCAGTTGTTGGTGTCGAGCGCTGAGGCAGTTGTTGGTGTCGAGCGCTGAGGTAGTTGTTGGTGTCGAGTACTGAGGCAGTTGTTGGGGTCAAGTACTGAGGCAGTTGTTGGTGTCGAGCGCTGAGGCAGTTGTTGGTGTCGAGCGCTGAGGCAGTTGTTGGTGTCGAGCGCTGAGGCAGTTGTTGGTGTCGAGCGCTGAGGCAGTTGGTGTCGAGTGCTGAGGCAGTTGTTGGTGTCGAGGGCTGAGGCAGTTGTTGGTGTCGAGCGTGAGGCAGTTGTTGGTGTCGAGCGCTGAGGCAGTTGTTGGTGTCGAGCACTGAGGCAGTTGTTGGTGTCGAGTGCTGAGGCAGTTGTTGGTGTCGAGTACTGATGCACTTGTTGGTGTCGAGCGCTGAGGCAGTTGTTGGTGTCGAGCGCTGAGGCAGTTGTTAGTGTCGAGCGCTGAGGCAGTTGTTGGTGTCGAGCGCTGAGGCAGTTGTTGGTGTCGAGTACTGAGGCAGTTGTTGGTGTCGAGTACTGAGGCAGTTGTTGGGGTCAAGTAATGAGGCAGTTGTTGGTATCCAGTGCTGAGACAGTTGTTGGTGTCGAGTCCTGAGGCAGTTATTGGTGTCGAGCGCTGAGGCAGTTGTTGGTGTCGAGTACTGAGGCAGTTGTTGGTGTCGAGCGCTGAGGCAGTTGTTGGTGTCGAGCGCTGAGGCAGTTGTTGGTGTCGACTGCGGAGGCAGTTGTTGGTGTCGAGCGCTGAGGCAGTTGTTGGTGTCGAGTGCTGAGGCAGTTGTTGGTGTCGAGTACTGATGCAGTTGTTGGTGTCGAGTTCTGAGGCAGTTGTTGGTGTCGAGTGCTGAGGCAGTTGCTGGTGTCGAGTGCTGAGGCAGTTGTTGGTGTCGAGTCCTGAGGCAGTTGTTGGTGTCGAGCGCTGAGGCAGTTGTTGGTGTCGAGCGCTGAGTCAGATGTTGGTGTCGACTGCTGACGCAGTTGTTGGTGTCGAGTGCTGAGGCAGTTGTTGGTGTCGAGCGCTGAGGCAGTTGATGGTGTCGAGTACTGAGGCAGTTGTTGGTGTCAAGTACTGAGGCAGTTGTTGGTGTCGAGTGCTGAGGCAGTTGTTGGTGTCGAGCGCTGAGGCAGATGTTGTTGTCGAGCGCTGAGGCAGTTGTTGGTGTCGAGTACTGAGGCAGTTGTTCGTGTCAAGTCCTGAGGCAGTTGTTGGTGTCGAGCGCTGGGTGGTGTCGAGCGCTGAGGCAGTTGTTGGTGTAGAGTGCTGAGACAGTTGTTGGTGTCAAGCGCTGAGGCAGTTGTTGGTGTCGAGTGCTGAGACAGTTGTTGGTGTCGAGCGCTGAGGCAGTTGTTGGTGTCGAGTGCTGAGACAGTTGTTGGTGTCGAGCTCTGAGACAGTTGTTGATGTCGAGCGCTGAGGCAGTTGTTGGTGTCCAGTGCTGAGACAGTTGTTGGTGTCGAGCGCTGAGGCAGTTGTTGGTGTCGAGTGCTGAGACAGTTGTTGGTGTCGAGCGCTGAGACAGTTGTTGGTGTCGGGTCCTGAGGCAGTTGTTGGTGTCGAGTGCTGAGGCAGTTGTTGGGGTCGAGCGCTGAGACAGTTGTTGGTGTGGAGCGCTGAGGCAGTTGTTGGTGTCGAGTGCTGAGACGGTTGTTGGTGTCGAGTGCTGAGGCAGTTGTTGGTGTCGAGTACTGATGCAGTTGTTGGTGTCGAGTACTGAGGCATTTGTTGGTGTCGAGCGCTGCGGCAGTTGTTGGTGTCGAGCGCTGAGGCAGTTGTTGGTGTCGAGCGCTGAGGCAGTTGTTGGTGTCGAGTCCTGACGCAGTTGTTGTTGTCGAGCGCTGAGACAGTTGTTGGTGTCGAGCGCTGAGGCAGGTGTTGGTGTCGAGCGCTGATGCAGTTGTTGGGGTCGAGTGCTGAGGCAGTTGTTGGTGTCGAGCGCTTAGGCAGTTGTTGGTGTCGAGCGCTGAGGCAGTTGTTGGTGTCGAGTACTGATGCAGTTGTTGGTGTCGAGCGCTGAGGCAGTTGTTGGTGTCGAGCGCTGAGGCAGTTGTTGGTGTCGAGTACTGAGGCAGTTGTTGGGGTCAAGTACTGAGGCAGTTGTTGGTGTCGAGCGCTGAGGCAGTTGTTGGTGTCGAGCGCTGAGGCAGTTGTTGGTGTCGAGCGCTGAGGCAGTTGTTGGTGTCGAGCGCTGAGGCAGTTGGTGTCGAGTGCTGAGGCAGTTGTTGGTGTCGAGGGCTGAGGCAGTTGTTGGTGTCGAGCGCTGAGGCAGTTGTTGGTGTCGAGCACTGAGGCAGTTGTTGGTGTCGAGCGCTGAGGCAGTTGTTGGTGTCGAGTACTGATGCACTTGTTGGTGTCGAGCGCTGAGGCAGTTGTTGGTGTCGAGCGCTGAGGCAGTTGTTAGTGTCGAGCGCTGAGGCAGTTGTTGGTGTCGAGCGCTGAGGCAGTTGTTGGTGTCGAGCGCTGAGACAGTTGTTGGTGTCGAGTACTGAGGCAGTTGTTGGTGTCGAGTACTTAGGCAGTTGTTGGGGTCAAGTAATGAGGCAGTTGTTGGTATCCAGTGCTGAGGCAGTTGTTGGTGTCGAGTCCTGAGGCAGTTGTTGGTGTCGAGCGCTGAGGCAGTTGTTGGTGTCGAGTACTGAGGCAGTTGTTGGTGTCGAGCGCTGAGGCAGTTGTTGGTGTCGAGCGCTGAGGCAGTTGTTGGTGTCGACTGCGGAGGCAGTTGTTGGTGTCGAGCGCTGAGGCAGTTGTTGGTGTCGAGTGCTGAGGCAGTTGTTGGTGTCGAGTACTGATGCAGTTGTTGGTGTCGAGTTCTGAGGCAGTTGTTGGTGTCGAGTGCTGAGGCAGTTGCTGGTGTCGAGTGCTGAGGCAGTTGTTGGTGTCGAGTCCTGAGGCAGTTGTTGGTGTCGAGCGCTGAGGCAGTTGTTGGTGTCGAGTACTGAGGCAGTTGTTGGTGTCAAGCGCTGAGGCAGTTGTTGGTGTCGAGCGCTGGGGCAGTTGTTGGTGTCGAGTGCTGTGGCAGTTGTTAGTGTCGACTACTGATGCAGTTGTTGGTGTCGAGTACTGAGGCAGTTGTTGGTGTCGAGTGCTGAGGCAGTTGTTGGTGTCGAGCCCTGAGGTAGTTGTTGGTGTCGAGTCCTGAGGCAGTTGTTGGTGTAGAGCGCTGAGGCAGTTGTTGGTGTCGAGCGCTGAGACAGTTGTTGGTGTCGAGCGCTGAGACAGTTGTTGGTGTCGAGCGCTGAGACAGTTGTTGGTGTCGAGCACTGAGGCAGTTGTTGGTGTCGAGTGCTGAGGCAGTTGTTGGTGTTGAGCACTGAGGCTGTTGTTGGTGTCGAGACCTGATGCAGTTGTTGGTGTCGAGTCCTGAGGCAGTTTTTGGTGTAGAGCGCTGAGGCAGTTGTTGGTGTCGAGTGCTGAGACAGTTGTTGGTGTCGAGCGCTGAGACAGTTGTTGGTGACGAGCGCTGAGGCAGTTGTTGGTGTCGAGTACTGAGTCAGTTGTTGGTGTCGAGCACTGAGGCAGATGTTGATGTCGAGTCCTGAGGCAGTTGTTG
This sequence comes from Prionace glauca, assembly GCA_037974335.1. Classification (NCBI taxonomy): domain Eukaryota; kingdom Metazoa; phylum Chordata; class Chondrichthyes; order Carcharhiniformes; family Carcharhinidae; genus Prionace; species Prionace glauca. Next base: position 14,579,527 of record CM075734.1, read on the forward strand.
GTGTAGAGCGCTGAGGCAGTTGTTGGTGTCGAACGCTGAGACAGTTGTTGGTGTCAAGTACTGAGTAAGTTGTTGGTGTCGAGCGCTGAGGCAGTTGTTGGTGTCAGCGTTGAGGCAGTTGTTGGTGTCGAGTGCTGAGGCAGTTGCTGGTGTCGAGCGCTGAGGCAGTTGTTGGTGTCGAGCGCTGAGGCAGTTGTTGGTGTCGAGCGCTGAGGCAGTTGTTGGGGTCGAGCGCTGAGGCAGTTCTTGGTGTCGAGTGCTGAGGCAGTTGTTGGTGTCGAGCGCTGAGGCAGTTGTTGGTGTCGGGCGCTGAGGCAGTTGTTGGTGTCGAGCGCTGAGGCAGTTGTTGGTGTCGAGCGCTGAGACAGTTGTTGGTGTCGAGTACTGAGGCAGTTGTTGGTGTCAAGTACTGAGGCAGTTGTTGGTGTCGAGTACTGAGGCAGTTGTTGGCGTCAAGTACTGAGGCAGTTGTTGGTGTCGAGTGCTGAGGCAGTTGTTGGCGTCGAGTCCTGAGGCAGTTGTTTGTGTCGAGCGCTGAGGCAGTTGTTGGTGTCGACTACTGAGGCAGTTGTTGGTGTCGAGCGCTGAGGCAGTTGTTGGTGTCGAGCGCTGAGGCAGTTGTTGGTGTCGAGCATTGAGGCAGTTGTTGGTGTCGAGTCCTGAGGCAGTTGTTGGTGTCGAGCGCTGAGGCAGTTGTTTGTGTCGAGTGCTGAGGCAGTTGTTGGTGTCGAGTACTGATGCAGTTGTTGGTGTCGAGTACTAAGGCAGTTGTTGGTGTCGAGTGCTGAGGCAGTTGTTGGTGTCGAGCGCTGAGGCAGTTGTTGGTGTCGAGTCCTGAGGCAGTTGTTGGTGTCGAGTGCTGAGGCAGTTGTTGGTGTCAAGCACTGAGGCAGTTGTTGGTGTCAAGTCCTGATGCAGTTGTTGGTGTCGAGTCCTGAGGCAGTTGTTGGTGTAGAGCGCTGAGGCAGTTGTTGGTGTCGAGCGCTGAGACAGGTGTTGGTGTCGAGCGCTGAGACAGTTGTTGGTGACGAGCGCTGAGGGAGTTGTTGATGTCGAGTACTGAGTCAGTTGTTGGTGTCGAGCACTGAGGCAGTTGTTGGTGTCGAGTCCTGAGGCAGTTGTTGGTGTAGAGCGCTGAGGCAGTTGTTGGTGTCGAGCGCTGAGACAGTTGTTGGTGTCGAGTACTGAGTCAGTTGTTGGTGTCGAGCGCTGAGGCAGTTGTTGGTGTCAGCGCTGAGGCAGTTGTTGGTGTCGAGCGCTGAGACAGTTGTTGGTGTCGAGCGCTGAGACAGTTGTTGGTGTCGAGCGCTGAGGCAGTTGTTGGTGTCGAGCGCTGAGGCAGTTGTTGGTGTCGAGCGCTGAGGCAGTGTTTGGTGTCGAGTCCTGAGGCAGTTGTTGGTGTCGAGTGCTGAGGCAGTTGTTGGTGTCGAGCGCTGAGTCAGTTGTTGGTGTCGAGCGCTGAGGCAGCTGTTGATGTCGAGCGCTGAGGCAGCTGTTGGTGTCGAGCGCTGAGGCAGCTGTTCGTGTCGAGTGCTGAGACAGTTGTTGGTGTCGAGCGCTGAGGCAATTGTTGGTGTCGAGTGCTGAGACAGTTGTTGGTGTCGAGCGCTGAGGCAGTTGTTGGTGTCGAGTGCTGAGACAGTTGTTGGTGTCGAGCTCTGAGACAGTTGTTGGTGTCGAGCGCTGAGGCAGTTGTTGGTGTCGAGTGCTGAGACAGTTGTTGGTGTCGAGAGCTGAGGCAGTTGTTGATGTCGAGTGCTGAGACAGTTGTTGGTGTCGAGCGCTGAGACAGTTGTTGGTGTCGGGTCCTGAGGCAGTTGTTGGTGTCGAGTGCTGAGGCAGTTGTTGGTGTAGAGCGCTGAGGCAGTTGTTGGTGTCGAGCGCTGAGACAGTTGATGGTGTCGAGCGCTGAGACACTTGTTGGTGTCGAGCGCTGAGGCAGTTGTTGGTGTCGAGCGCTGAGGCAGTTATTGGTGTCGAGTACTGAGGCTGTTGTTGGTCTCGAGTGCTGAGACAGTTGTTGGTGTCGAGCGCTGAGACAGTTGTTGGTGTCGAGCGCTGAAGCAGTTGTTGGTGTCGAGCACTGAGGCAGTTGTTGGTGTCGAGCGCTGAGACAGTTGTTGCTGTCGAGCGCTGAGGCAGTTGTTGGTATCGAGCGCTGAGGCAGTTGTTGGTGTCAAGCGCTGAGACAGTTGTTGGTGTCGAGCGCTGAGGCAGTTGTTGGTGTCGAGTGCTGAGGCAGTTGTTGGTGTCGAGCGCTGAGGCAGTTGTTGGTGTCGAGTACTGAGGCAGTTGTTGGTGTCGAGCGCTGAGGCAGTTGTTGGTGTCGAGTGCTGAGACAGTTGTTGGTGTCGAGTACTGAGACAGTTGTTGTTGTCGGGTCCTGAGGCAGTTGTTGGTGTCGAGTGCTGAGGCAGTTGTTGGGGTCGAGCGCTGAGACAGTTGTTGGTGTGGAGCGCTGAGGCAGTTGTTGGTGTCGAGTGCTGAGACGGTTGTTGGTGTCGAGTGCTGAGGCAGTTGTTGGTGTCGAGTACTGATGCAGTTGTTGGTGTCGAGTACTGAGGCATTTGTTGGTGTCGAGCGCTGCGGCAGTTGTTGGTGTCGAGCGCTGAGGCAGTTGTTGGTGTCGAGCGTTGATGCAGTTGTTGGTGTCGAGTCCTGACGCAGTTGTTGGTGTCGAGCGCTGAGACAGTTGTTGGTGTCGAGCGCTGAGGCAGGTGTTGGTGTCGAGCGCTGATGCAGTTGTTGGGGTCGAGTGCTGAGGCAGTTGTTGGTGTCGAGCGCTTAGGCAGTTGTTGGTGTCGAGCGCTGAGGCAGTTGTTGGTGTCAAGTACTGAGGCAGTTGTTGGTGTCGAGCGCTAAGGCAGTTGCTGGTGTTGAGCGCTGAGGCAGCTGTTGGTGTCGAGCGCTGAGGCAGTTGTTGGTGTCGAGTACTGAGGCAGTTGTTGGTGTCGAGTACTGAGGGTGTTGTTGGTGTTGAGCGCTGAGGCAGTTGTTGGTGTCGAGTCCTGAGGCAGTTGTTGGTGTAGATCGCTGAGGCAGTTGTTGGTGTCGAGCGCTGAGACAGTTGTTGGTGTTGAGCGCTGAGACAGTTGTTGGTGTGGAGCACTGACGCAGTTGTTGGTGTCGAGCACCAAGGCAGTTGTTGGTGTTGAGTACTGATGCAGTTGATGGTGTCGAGCACTGAGGCAGTTTTTGGTGTCGAGTGCTGAGGCAGTTGTTGGTGTAGAGCGCTGGGGCAGTTGTTGGTGTCGAGCGCTGAGACAGTTGTTGGTGTCGAGCGCTGAGACAGATGTTGGTGTCGAGCGCTGAGGCAGTTGTTGGTGTCGAGCGCTGAGGCAGTTGTTGGTGTCGAGTACTGAGGCAGTTGTTGGTGTCAGGTACTGAGACAGTTGTTGGTGTCGAGCGCTGAGACAGTTGGTGTCGAGCGCTGAAGCAGTTGTTGGAGTCGAGCACTGAGGCAGTTGTTGGTGTCGAGCGCTGAGACAGTTGTTGGTGTCGAGCGCTGAGGCAGTTGTTGGTATCGAGCGCTGAGGCAGTTGTTGGTGTCAAGCGCTGAGAAAGTTGTTGGTGTCGAGCGCTGAGGCAGTTGTTGGTGTCAAGCGCTGAGGCAGTTGTTGGTGTCGAGGACTGATGCAGTTGTTGGTGTCGAGCACTGAGGCAGTTGTTGGTGTCGAGCGCTGAGTCAGATGTTGGTGTCGACTGCTGACGCAGTTGTTGGTGTCGAGTGCTGAGGCAGTTGTTGGTGTCGAGCGCTGAGGCAGTTGTTGGTGTCGAGTACTGAGGCAGTTGTTGGTGTCAAGTACTGAGGCAGTTGTTGGTGTCGAGTGCTGAGGCAGTTGTTGGTGTCGAGCACTGTGGCAGATGTTGTTGTCGAGTGCTGAGGCAGTTGTTGGTGTCGAGTACTGAGGCAGTTGCTGGTGTCGAGCGCTGAGGCAGTTGTTGGTGTCGAGTGCTGAGGCAGTTGCTGGTGTCGAGCGCTGAGGCAGTTGTTGGTGTCGAGCGCTGAGGCAGATGTTGGTGTCGAGCGCTGAGGCAGTTGTTGGGGTCGAGCGCTGAGGCAGTTCTTGGTGTCGAGTGCTGAGGCAGTTGTTGGTGTCGAGCGCTGAGGCAGTTGTTGGTGTCGGGCGCTGAGGCAGTTGTTGGTGTCGAGCGCTGAGGCAGTTGTTGGTGTCGAGCGCTGAGACAGTTGTTGGTGTCGAGTACTGAGGCAGTTGTTGGTGTCAAGTACTGAGGCAGTTGTTGGTGTCGAGTACTGAGGCAGTTGTTGGCGTCAAGTACTGAGGCAGTTGTTGGTGTCGAGTGCTGAGGCAGTTGTTGGCGTCGAGTCCTGAGGCAGTTGTTTGTGTCGAGCGCTGAGGCAGTTGTTGGTGTCGACTACTGAGGCAGTTGCTGGTGTCGAGCGCTGAGGCAGTTGTTGGTGTCGAGCGCTGAGGCAGTTGTTGGTGTCGAGCATTGAGGCAGTTGTTGGTGTCGAGTCCTGAGGCAGTTGTTGGTGTCGAGCGCTGAGGCAGTTGTTTGTGTCGAGTGCTGAGGCAGTTGTTGGTGTCGAGTACTGATGCAGTTGTTGGTGTCGAGTACTAAGGCAGTTGTTGGTGTCGAGTGCTGAGGCAGTTGTTGGTGTCGAGCGCTGAGGCAGTTGTTGGTGTCGAGTCCTGAGGCAGTTGTTGGTGTCGAGTGCTGAGGCAGTTGTTGGTGTCAAGCACTGAGGCAGTTGTTGGTGTCGAGTGCTGAGACAGTTGTTGGTGTCGAGCACTGAGACAGTTGTTGTTGTCGGGTCCTGAGGCAGTTGTTGGTGTCGAGTGCTGAGGCAGTTGTTGGGGTCGAGCGCTGAGACAGTTGTTGGTGTGGAGCGCTGAGGCAGTTGTTGGTGTCGAGTGCTGAGACGGTTGTTGGTGTCGAGTGCTGAGGCAGTTGTTGGTGTCGAGTACTGATGCAGTTGTTGGTGTCGAGTACTGAGGCATTTGTTGGTGTCGAGCGCTGCGGCAGTTGTTGGTGTCGAGCGCTGAGGCAGTTGTTGGTGTCGAGCGCTGATGCAGTTGTTGGTGTCGAGTCCTGACGCAGTTGTTGGTGTCGAGCGCTGAGACAGTTGTTGGTGTCGAGCGCTGAGGCAGGTGTTGGTGTCGAGCGCTGATGCAGTTGTTGGGGTCGAGTGCTGAGGCAGTTGTTGGTGTCGAGCGCTTAGGCAGTTGTTGGTGTCGAGCGCTGAGGCAGTTGTTGGTGTCAAGTACTGAGGCAGTTGTTGGTGTCGAGCGCTAAGGCAGTTGCTGGTGTTGAGCGCTGAGGCAGCTGTTGGTGTCGAGCGCTGAGGCAGTTGTTGGTGTCGAGTACTGAGGCAGTTGTTGGTGTCGAGTACTGAGGGTGTTGTTGGTGTTGAGCGCTGAGGCAGTTGTTGGTGTCGAGTCCTGAGGCAGTTGTTGGTGTAGATCGCTGAGGCAGTTGTTGGTGTCGAGCGCTGAGACAGTTGTTGGTGTTGAGCGCTGAGACAGTTGTTGGTGTGGAGCACTGACGCAGTTGTTGGTGTCGAGCACCGAGGCAGTTGTTGGTGTTGAGTACTGATGCAGTTGTTGGTGTCGAGCACTGAGGCAGTTTTTGGTGTCGAGTGCTGAGGCAGTTGTTGGTGTAGAGCGCTGGGGCAGTTGTTGGTGTCGAGCGCTGAGACAGTTGTTGGTGTCGAGCGCTGAGACAGATGTTGGTGTCGAGCGCTGAGGCAGTTGTTGGTGTCGAGCGCTGAGGCAGTTGTTGGTGTCGAGTACTGAGGCAGTTGTTGGTGTCAGGTACTGAGACAGTTGTTGGTGTCGAGCGCTGAGACAGTTGGTGTCGAGCGCTGAAGCAGTTGTTGGTGTCGAGCACTGAGGCAGTTGTTGGTGTCGAGCGCTGAGACAGTTGTTGGTGTCGAGCGCTGAGGCAGTTGTTGGTATCGAGCGCTGAGGCAGTTGTTGGTGTCAAGCGCTGAGAAAGTTGTTGGTGTCGAGCGCTGAGGCAGTTGTTGGTGTCAAGCGCTGAGGCAGTTGTTGGTGTCGAGGACTGATGCAGTTGTTGGTGTCGAGCACTGAGGCAGTTGTTGGTGTCGAGCGCTGAGTCAGATGTTGGTGTCGACTGCTGACGCAGTTGTTGGTGTCGAGTGCTGAGGCAGTTGTTGGTGTCGAGCGCTGAGGCAGTTGTTGGTGTCGAGTACTGAGGCAGTTGTTGGTGTCAAGTACTGAGGCAGTTGTTGGTGTCGAGTGCTGAGGCAGTTGTTGGTGTCGAGCACTGTGGCAGATGTTGTTGTCGAGTGCTGAGGCAGTTGTTGGTGTCGAGTACTGAGGCAGTTGTTCGTGTCACGTCCTGAGGCAGTTGTTAGTGTCGAGCGCTGGGTGGTGTCGAGCGCTGAGGCAGTTGTTGGTGTAGAGTGCTGAGGCAGTTGTTGGTGTCGAGCGCTGAGGCAGTTGTTGGTGTCGAGCGCTGAGGCAGTTGTTGGTGTCGAGCGCTGAGGCAGTTGTTGGTGTCGAGCGCTGAGGCAGTTGTTGGTGTCGAGTGCTGAGGCAGTTGTTGGTGTCGAGGGATGAGGCAGTTGTTGGTGTCGAGCGCTGAGGCAGTTGTTGGTGTCGAGCGCTGAGGCAGTTGTTGGTGTCGAGCACTGAGGCAGTTGTTGGTGTCGAGCGCTGAGGCAGTTGTTGGTGTCGAGTACTGATGCACTTGTTGGTGTCGAGCGCTGAGGCAGTTGTTGGTGTCGAGCGCTGAGGCAGTGGTTAGTGTCGAGCGCTGAGGCAGTTATTGGTGTCGAGCGCTGAGGCAGTTGTTGGTGTCGAGCGCTGAGACAGTTGTTGGTGTCGAGTACTGAGGCAGTTGTTGGTGTCGAGTACTGAGGCAGTTGTTGGGGTCAAGTAATGAGGCAGTTGTTGGTATCCAGTGCTGAGGCAGTTGTTGGTGTCGAGTCCTGAGGCAGTTGTTGGTGTCGAGCGCTGAGGCAGTTGTTGGTGTCGAGTACTGAGGCAGTTGTTGGTGTCGAGCGCTGAGGCAGTTGTTGGTGTCGAGCGCTGAGGCAGTTGTTGGTGTCGACTGCGGTGGCAGTTGTTGGTGTCGAGCGCTGAGGCAGTTGTTGGTGTCGAGTGCTGAGGCAGTTGTTGGTGTCGAGTACTGATGCAGTTGTTGGTTTCGAGTTCTGAGGCAGTTGTTGGTGTCGAGTGCTGAGGCAGTTGCTGGTGTCGAGTGCTGAGGCAGTTGTTGGTGTCGAGTCCTGAGGCAGTTGTTGGTGTCGAGCGCTGAGGCAGTTGTTGGTGTCGAGTACTGAGGCAGTTGTTGGTGTCAAGCGCTGAGGCAGTTGTTGGTGTCGAGCGCTGAGGCAGTTGTTGGTGTCGATTGCGGAGGCAGTTGTTGGTGTCGAGCGCTGAGGCAGTTGTTGGTGTCGAGTGCTGAGGCAGTTGTTAGTGTCAAGTACTGATGCAGTTGTTGGTGTCGAGTACTGAGGCAGTTGTTGGTGTCGAGTGCTGAGGCAGTTGTTGGTGTCGAGCCCTGAGGCAGTTGTTGGTGTCGAGTCCTGAGGCAGTTGTTGGTGTAGAGCGCTGAGGCAGTTGTTGGTGTCGAGCGCTGAGACAGTTGTTGGTGTCGAGCGCTGAGACAGTTGTTGGTGTCGAGCACTGAGGCAGTTGTTGGTGTCGAGTGCTGGGGCAGTTGTTGGTGTTGAGCACTGAGGCTGTTGTTGGTGTCGAGACCTGATGCAGTTGTTGGTGTCGAGTCCTGAGGCAGTTTTTGGTGTAGAGCGCTGAGGCAGTTGTTGGTGTCGAGCGCTGAGACAGTTGTTGGTGTCGAGCGCTGAGACAGTTGTTGGTGACGAGCGCTGAGGCAGTTGTTGGTGTCGAGTACTGAGTCAGTTGTTGGTGTCGAGCACTGAGGCAGATGTTGATGTCGAGTCCTGAGGCAGTTGTTGGTGTAGAGCGCTGAGGCAGTTGTTGGTGTCGAACGCTGAGACAGTTGTTGGTGTCAAGTACTGAGTAAGTTGTTGGTGTCGAGCGCTGAGGCAGTTGTTGGTGTCAGCGTTGAGGCAGTTGTTGGTGTCGAGTGCTGAGGCAGTTGCTGGTGTCGAGCGCTGAGGCAGTTGTTGGTGTCGAGCGCTGAGGCAGTTGTTGGTGTCGAGCGCTGAGGCAGTTGTTGGTGTCGAGTCCTGAGGCAGTTCTTGGTGTCGAGTGCTGAGGCAGTTGTTGGTGTCGAGCGCTGAGGCAGTTGTTGGTGTCGGGCGCTGAGGCAGTTGTTGGTGTCGAGCGCTGAGGCAGTTGTTGGTGTCGAGCGCTGAGACAGTTGTTGGTGTCGAGTACTGAGGCAGTTGTTGGTGTCAAGTACTGAGGCAGTTGTTGGTGTCGAGTACTGAGGCAGTTGTTGGGGTCAAGTACTGAGGCAGTTGTTGGTGTCGAGTGCTGAGGCAGTTGTTGGCGTCGAGTCCTGAGGCAGTTGTTGGTGTCGAGCCCTGAGGCAGTTGTTGGTGTCGAGTCCTGAGGCAGTTGTTGGTGTAGAGCGCTGAGGCAGTTGTTGGTGTCGAGCGCTGAGACAGTTGTTGGTGTCGAGCGCTGAGACAGTTGTTGGTGTCGAGCACTGAGGCAGTTGTTGGTGTCGAGTGCTGAGGCAGTTGTTGGTGTTGAGCACTGAGGCTGTTGTTGGTGTCGACACCTGATGCAGTTGTTGGTGTCGAGTCCTGAGGCAGTTTTTGGTGTAGAGCGCTGAGGCAGTTGTTGGTGTCGAGCACTGAGACAGTTGTTGGTGTCGAGCGCTGAGACAGTTGTTGGTGACGAGCGCTGAGGCAGTTGTTGGTGTCGAGTACTGAGTCAGTTGTTGGTGTCGAGCACTGAGGCAGATGTTGATGTCGAGTCCTGAGGCAGTTGTTGGTGTAGAGCGCTGAGGCAGTTGTTGGTGTCGAACGCTGAGACAGTTGTTGGTGTCAAGTACTGAGTAAGGTGTTGGTGTCGAGCGCTGAGGCAGTTGTTGGTGTCAGCGTTGAGGCAGTTGTTGGTGTCGAGTGCTGAGGCAGTTGTTGCTGTCGAGCGCTGAGGCAGTTGTTGGTATCGAGCGCTGAGGCAGTTGTTGGTGTCAAGCGCTGAGACAGTTGTTGGTGTCGAGCGCTGAGGCAGTTGTTGGTGTCGAGTGCTGAGGCAGTTGTTGGTGTCGAGCGCTGAGGCAGTTGTTGGTGTCGAGTACTGAGGCAGTTGTTGGTGTCGAGCGCTGAGGCAGTTGTTGGTGTCGAGTGCTGAGACAGTTGTTGGTGTCGAGCGCTGAGACAGTTGTTGGTGTCGGGTCCTGAGGCAGTTGTTGGTGTCGAGTGCTGAGACAGTTGTTGGTGTCGAGCGCTGAGGCAGTTGTTGGTGTCGAGTGCTGAGACAGTTGTTGGTGTCGAGCACTGAGACAGTTGTTGTTGTCGGGTCCTGAGGCAGTTGTTGGTGTCGAGTGCTGAGGCAGTTGTTGGGGTCGAGCGCTGAGACAGTTGTTGGTGTGGAGCGCTGAGGCAGTTGTTGGTGTCGAGTGCTGAGACGGTTGTTGGTGTCGAGTGCTGAGGCAGTTGTTGGTGTCGAGTACTGATGCAGTTGTTGGTGTCGAGTACTGAGGCATTTGTTGGTGTCGAGCGCTGCGGCAGTTGTTGGTGTCGAGCGCTGAGGCAGTTGTTGGTGTCGAGCGCTGATGCAGTTGTTGGTGTCGAGTCCTGACGCAGTTGTTGGTGTCGAGCGCTGAGACAGTTGTTGGTGTCGAGCGCTGAGGCAGGTGTTGGTGTCGAGCGCTGATGCAGTTGTTGGGGTCGAGTGCTGAGGCAGTTGTTGGTGTCGAGCGCTTAGGCAGTTGTTGGTGTCGAGCGCTGAGGCAGTTGTTGGTGTCAAGTACTGAGGCAGTTGTTGGTGTCGAGCGCTAAGGCAGTTGCTGGTGTTGAGCGCTGAGGCAGCTGTTGGTGTCGAGCGCTGAGGCAGTTGTTGGTGTCGAGTACTGAGGCAGTTGTTGGTGTCGAGTACTGAGGGTGTTGTTGGTGTTGAGCGCTGAGGCAGTTGTTGGTGTCGAGTCCTGAGGCAGTTGTTGGTGTAGATCGCTGAGGCAGTTGTTGGTGTCGAGCGCTGAGACAGTTGTTGGTGTTGAGCGCTGAGACAGTTGTTGGTGTGGAGCACTGACGCAGTTGTTGGTGTCGAGCACCGAGGCAGTTGTTGGTGTTGAGTACTGATGCAGTTGTTGGTGTCGAGCACTGAGGCAGTTTTTGGTGTCGAGTGCTGAGGCAGTTGTTGGTGTAGAGCGCTGGGGCAGTTGTTGGTGTCGAGCGCTGAGACAGTTGTTGGTGTCGAGCGCTGAGACAGATGTTGGTGTCGAGCGCTGAGGCAGTTGTTGGTGTCGAGCGCTGAGGCAGTTGTTGGTGTCGAGTACTGAGGCAGTTGTTGGTGTCAGGTACTGAGACAGTTGTTGGTGTCGAGCGCTGAGACAGTTGGTGTCGAGCGCTGAAGCAGTTGTTGGTGTCGAGCACTGAGGCAGTTGTTGGTGTCGAGCGCTGAGACAGTTGTTGGTGTCGAGCGCTGAGGCAGTTGTTGGTGTCGAGCGCTGAGGCAGTTGTTGGTGTCAAGCGCTGAGAAAGTTGTTGGTGTCGAGCGCTGAGGCAGTTGTTGGTGTCAAGCGCTGAGGCAGTTGTTGGTGTCGAGGACTGATGCAGTTGTTGGTGTCGAGCACTGAGGCAGTTGTTGGTGTCGAGCGCTGAGTCAGATGTTGGTGTCGACTGCTGACGCAGTTGTTGGTGTCGAGTGCTGAGGCAGTTGTTGGTGTCGAGCGCTGAGGCAGTTGTTGGTGTCGAGTACTGAGGCAGTTGTTGGTGTCAAGTACTGAGGCAGTTGTTGGTGTCGAGTGCTGAGGCAGTTGTTGGTGTCGAGCACTGTGGCAGATGTTGTTGTCGAGTGCTGAGGCAGTTGTTGGTGTCGAGTACTGAGGCAGTTGTTCGTGTCACGTCCTGAGGCAGTTGTTAGTGTCGAGCGCTGGGTGGTGTCGAGCGCTGAGGCAGTTGTTGGTGTAGAGTGCTGAGGCAGTTGTTGGTGTCGAGCGCTGAGGCAGTTGTTGGTGTCGAGCGCTGAGGCAGTTGTTGGTGTCGAGCGCTGAGGCAGTTGTTGGTGTCGAGCGCTGAGGCAGTTGTTGGTGTCGAGCGCTGAGGCAGTTGTTGGTGTCGAGTGCTGAGGCAGTTGTTGGTGTCGAGGGCTGAGGCAGTTGTTGGTGTCGAGTACTGATGCACTTGTTGGTGTCGAGCGCTGAGGCAGTTGTTGGTGTCGAGCGCTGAGGCAGTTGTTAGTGTCGAGCGCTGAGGCAGTTATTGGTGTCGAGCGCTGAGGCAGTTGTTGGTGTCGAGCGCTGAGACAGTTGTTGGTGTCGAGTACTGAGGCAGTTGTTGGTGTCGAGTACTGAGGCAGTTGTTGGGGTCAAGTAATGAGGCAGTTGTTGGTATCCAGTGCTGAGGCAGTTGTTGGTGTCGAGTCCTGAGGCAGTTGTTGGTGTCGAGCGCTGAGGCAGTTGTTGGTGTCGAGTACTGAGGCAGTTGTTGGTGTCGAGCGCTGAGGCAGTTGTTGGTGTCGACTGCGGAGGCAGTTGTTGGTGTCGAGCGCTGAGGCAGTTGTTGGTGTCGAGTGCTGAGGCAGTTGTTGGTGTCGAGTACTGATGCAGTTGTTGGTTTCGAGTTCTGAGGCAGTTGTTGGTGTCGAGTGCTGAGGCAGTTGCTGGTGTCGAGTGCTGAGGCAGTTGTTGGTGTCGAGTCCTGAGGCAGTTGTTGGTGTCGAGCGCTGAGACAGTTGTTGGTGTCGAGTACTGAGGCAGTTGTTGGTGTCAAGCGCTGAGGCAGTTGTTGGTGTCGAGCGCTGAGGCAGTTGTTGGTGTCGATTGCGGAGGCAGTTGTTGGTGTCGAGCGCTGAGGCAGTTGTTGGTGTCGAGTGCTGAGGCAGTTGTTAGTGTCAAGTACTGATGCAGTTGTTGGTGTCGAGTACTGAGGCAGTTGTTGGTGTCGAGTGCTGAGGCAGTTGTTGGTGTCGAGCCCTGAGGCAGTTGTTGGTGTCGAGTCCTGAGGCAGTTGTTGGTGTAGAGCGCTGAGGCAGTTGTTGGTGTCGAGCGCTGAGACAGTTGTTGGTGTCGAGCGCTGAGACAGTTGTTGGTGTCGAGCACTGAGGCAGTTGTTGGTGTCGAGTGCTGAGGCAGTTGTTGGTGTTGAGCACTGAGGCTGTTGTTGGTGTCGAGACCTGATGCAGTTGTTGGTGTCGAGTCCTGAGGCAGTTTTTGGTGTAGAGCGCTGAGGCAGTTGTTGGTGTCGAGCGCTGAGACAGTTGTTGGTGTCGAGCGCTGAGACAGTTGTTGGTGACGAGCGCTGAGGCAGTTGTTGGTGTCGAGTACTGAGTCAGTTGTTGGTGTCGAGCACTGAGGCAGATGTTGATGTCGAGTCCTGAGGCAGTTGTTGGTGTAGAGCGCTGAGGCAGTTGTTGGTGTCGAACGCTGAGACAGTTGTTGGTGTCAAGTACTGAGTAAGTTGTTGGTGTCGAGCGCTGAGGCAGTTGTTGGTGTCAGCGTTGAGGCAGTTGTTGGTGTCGAGTGCTGAGGCAGTTGCTGGTGTCGAGCGCTGAGGCAGTTGTTGGTGTCGAGCGCTGAGGCAGTTGTTGGTGTCGAGCGCTGAGGCAGTTGTTGGTGTCGAGTCCTGAGGCAGTTCTTGGTGTCGAGTGCTGAGGCAGTTGTTGGTGTCGAGCGCTGAGGCAGTTGTTGGTGTCGGGCGCTGAGGCAGTTGTTGGTGTCGAGCGCTGAGGCAGTTGTTGGTGTCGAGCGCTGAGACAGTTGTTGGTGTCGAGTACTGAGGCAGTTGTTGGTGTCAAGTACTGAGGCAGTTGTTGGTGTCGAGTACTGAGGCAGTTGTTGGGGTCAAGTACTGAGGCAGTTGTTGGTGTCGAGTGCTGAGGCAGTTGTTGGCGTCGAGTCCTGAGGCAGTTGTTGGTGTCGAGCCCTGAGGCAGTTGTTGGTGTCGAGTCCTGAGGCAGTTGTTGGTGTAGAGCGCTGAGGCAGTTGTTGGTGTCGAGCGCTGAGACAGTTGTTGGTGTCGAGCGCTGAGACAGTTGTTGGTGTCGAGCACTGAGGCAGTTGTTGGTGTCGAGTGCTGAGGCAGTTGTTGGTGTTGAGCACTGAGGCTGTTGTTGGTGTCGAGACCTGATGCAGTTGTTGGTGTCGAGTCCTGAGGCAGTTTTTGGTGTAGAGCGCTGAGGCAGTTGTTGGTGTCGAGCACTGAGACAGTTGTTGGTGTCGAGCGCTGAGACAGTTGTTGGTGACGAGCGCTGAGGCAGTTGTTGGTGTCGAGTACTGAGTCAGTTGTTGGTGTCGAGCACTGAGGCAGATGTTGATGTCGAGTCCTGAGACTGTTGTTGGTGTAGAGCGCTGAGGCAGTTGTTGGTGTCGAACGCTGAGACAGTTGTTGGTGTCAAGTACTGAGTAAGTTGTTGGTGTCGAGCGCTGAGGCAGTTGTTGGTGTCACCGTTGAGGCAGTTGTTGGTGTCGAGTGCTGAGGCAGTTGCTGGTGTCGAGCGCTGAGGCAGTTGTTGGTGTCGAGCGCTGAGGCAGTTGTTGGTGTCGAGCGCTGAGGCAGTTGTTGGTGTCGAGTCCTGAGGCAGTTCTTGGTGTCGAGTGCTGAGGCAGTTGTTGGTGTCGAGCGCTGAGGCAGTTGTTGGTGTCGGGCGCTGAGGCAGTTGTTGGTGTCGAGCGCTGAGGCAGTTGTTGGTGTCGAGCGCTGAGACAGTTGTTGGTGTCGAGTACTGAGGCAGTTGTTGGTGTCAAGTACTGAGGCAGTTGTTGGTGTCGAGTACTGAGGCAGTTGTTGGGGTCAAGTACTGAGGCAGTTGTTGTTGTCGAGTGCTGAGCCAGTTGTTGGCGTCGAGTCCTGTGGCAGTTGTTGGTGTCGAGCGCTGAGGCAGTTGTTGGTGTCGAGTACTGAGGCAGTTGTTGGTGTCGAGCGCTGAGGCAGTTGTTGGTGTCGAGCGCTGAGGCAGTTGTTGGTGTCGAGCACTGAGGCAGTTGTTGGTGTCGAGTCCTGAGGCAGTTGTTGGTGTCGAGCGCTGAGGCAGTTGTTTGTGTCGAGTGCTGAGGCAGTTGTTGGTGTCGAGTACTGATGCAGTTGTTGGTGTCGAGTACTAAGGCAGTTGTTGGTGTCGAGTGCTGAGGCAGTTGTTGGTGTCGAACGCTGAGGCAGTTGTTGGTGTCGAGTCCTGAGGCAGTTGTTGGTCTCGAGTGCTGACGCAGTTGTTGGTGTCAAGCACTGAGGCTATTGTTGGTGTCAAGTCCTGATGCAGTTGTTGGTGTCGAGTCCTGAGGCAGTTGTTGGTGTAGAGCGCTGAGGCAGTTGTTGGTGTCGAGCGCTGAGACAGGTGTTGGTGTCGAGCGCTGAGACAGTTGTTGGTGACGAGCGCTGAGGCAGTTGTTGGTGTCGAGTACTGAGTCAGTTGTTGGTGTCGAGCACTGAGGCAGTTGTTGGTGTCGAGTCCTGAGGCAGTGTTGGTGTAGAGCGCTGAGGCAGTTGTTGGTGTCGAGCGCTGAGACAGTTGTTGGTGTCGAGTACTGAGTCAGTTGTTGGTGTCGAGCGCTGAGGCAGTTGTTGGTGTCAGCGCTGAGGCAGTTGTTGGTGTCGAGCGCTGAGACAGTTGTTGGTGTCGAGCGCTGAGGCAGTTGTTGGTGTCGAGCGCTGAGGCAGTTGTTGGTGTCGAGTCCTGAGGCAGTTCTTGGTGTCGAGTGCTGAGGCAGTTGTTGGTGTCGAGCGCTGAGGCAGTTGTTGGTGTCGGGCGCTGAGGCAGTTGTTGGTGTCGAGCGCTGAGGCAGTTGTTGGTGTCGAGCGCTGAGACAGTTGTTGGTGTCGAGTACTGAGGCAGTTGTTGGTGTCAAGTACTGAGGCAGTTGTTGGTGTCGAGTACTGAGGCAGTTGTTGGGGTCAAGTACTGAGGCAGTTGTTGGTGTCGAGTGCTGAGGCAGTTGTTGGCGTCGAGTCCTGAGGCAGTTGTTGGTGTCGAGCCCTGAGGCAGTTGTTGGTGTCGAGTCCTGAGGCAGTTGTTGGTGTAGAGCGCTGAGGCAGTTGTTGGTGTCGAGCGCTGAGACAGTTGTTGGTGTCGAGCGCTGAGACAGTTGTTGGTGTCGAGCACTGAGGCAGTTGTTGGTGTCGAGTGCTGAGGCAGTTGTTGGTGTTGAGCACTGAGGCTGTTGTTGGTGTCGAGACCTGATGCAGTTGTTGGTGTCGAGTCCTGAGGCAGTTTTTGGTGTAGAGCGCTGAGGCAGTTGTTGGTGTCGAGCACTGAGACAGTTGTTGGTGTCGAGCGCTGAGACAGTTGTTGGTGACGAGCGCTGAGGCAGTTGTTGGTGTCGAGTACTGAGTCAGTTGTTGGTGTCGAGCACTGAGGCAGATGTTGATGTCGAGTCCTGAGGCAGTTGTTGGTGTAGAGCGCTGAGGCAGTTGTTGGTGTCGAACGCTGAGACAGTTGTTGGTGTCAAGTACTGAGTAAGTTGTTGGTGTCGAGCGCTGAGGCAGTTTTTGGTGTCACCGTTGAGGCAGTTGTTGGTGTCGAGTGCTGAGGCAGTTGCTGGTGTCGAGCGCTGAGGCAGTTGTTGGTGTCGAGCGCTGAGGCAGTTGTTGGTGTCGAGCGCTGAGGCAGTTGTTGGTGTCGAGTCCTGAGGCAGTTCTTGGTGTCGAGTGCTGAGGCAGTTGTTGGTGTCGAGCGCTGAGGCAGTTGTTGGTGTCGGGCGCTGAGGCAGTTGTTGGTGTCGAGCGCTGAGGCAGTTGTTGGTGTCGAGCGCTGAGACAGTTGTTGGTGTCGAGTACTGAGGCAGTTGTTGGTGTCAAGTACTGAGGCAGTTGTTGGTGTCGAGTACTGAGGCAGTTGTTGGGGTCAAGTACTGAGGCAGTTGTTGTTGTCGAGTGCTGAGCCAGTTGTTGGCGTCGAGTCCTGAGGCAGTTGTTGGTGTCGAGCGCTGAGGCAGTTGTTGGTGTCGAGTACTGAGGCAGTTGTTGGTGTCGAGCGCTGAGGCAGTTGTTGGTGTCGAGCGCTGAGGCAGTTGTTGGTGTCGAGCACTGAGGCAGTTGTTGGTGTCGAGTCCTGAGGCAGTTGTTGGTGTCGAGCGCTGAGGCAGTTGTTTGTGTCGAGTGCTGAGGCAGTTGTTGGTGTCGAGTACTGATGCAGTTGTTGGTGTCGAGTACTAAGGCAGTTGTTGGTGTCGAGTGCTGAGGCAGTTGTTGGTGTCGAACGCTGAGGCAGTTGTTGGTGTCGAGTCCTGAGGCAGTTGTTGGTCTCGAGTGCTGAGGCAGTTGTTGGTGTCAAGCACTGAGGCTGTTGTTGGTGTCAAGTCCTGATGCAGTTGTTGGTGTCGAGTCCTGAGGCAGTTGTTGGTGTAGAGCGCTGAGGCAGTTGTTGGTGTCGAGCGCTGAGACAGGTGTTGGTGTCGAGCGCTGAGACAGTTGTTGGTGACGAGCGCTGAGGCAGTTGTTGGTGTCGAGTACTGAGTCAGTTGTTGGTGTCGAGCACTGAGGCAGTTGTTGGTGTCGAGTCCTGAGGCAGTGTTGGTGTAGAGCGCTGAGGCAGTTGTTGGTGTCGAGCGCTGAGACAGTTGTTGGTGTCGAGTACTGAGTCAGTTGTTGGTGTCGAGCGCTGAGGCAGTTGTTGGTGTCAGCGCTGAGGCAGTTGTTGGTGTCGAGCGCTGAGACAGTTGTTGGTGTCGAGCGCTGAGACAGTTGTTGGTGTCGAGTGCTGAGGCAGTTGTTGCTGTCGAGCGCTGAGGCCGTTGTTGGTGTCGAGCGCTGAGACAGTTGTTGGTGTCGAGCGCTGAGGCAGTTGTTGGTGTCGAGCGCTGAGGCAGTTGTTGGTGTCGAGCGCTGAGGCAGTTGTTGGTGTCGAGCCGTGAGGCAGTTGTTGGTGTCGAGTACTGAGGCAGTTGTTGGTGTCAAGTACTGAGGCAGTTGTTGGTGTCGAGCGCTAAGGCAGTTGCTGGTGTCGAGCGCTGAGGCAGCTGTTGGTGTCGAGCGCTGAGGCAGTTGTTGGTGTCGAGTACTGAGGCAGTTGTTGGTGTCGAGTACTGAGGCTGTTGTTGGTGTTGAGCGCTGAGGCAGATGTTGGTGTCGAGTCCTGAGGCCGTTGTTGGTGTAGAGCGCTGAGGCAGTTGTTGGTGTCGAGCGCTGAGACAATTGTTGGTGTTGAGCGCTGAGACAGTTGTTGGTGTCGAGCACCGAGGCAGTTGTTGGTGTTGAGTACTGATGCAGTTGTTGGTGTTGAGCACTGAGGCAGTTTTTGGTGTCGAGTGCTGAGGCAGTTGTTGGTGTAGAGCGCTGAGGCAGTTGTTGGTGTCGAGCGCTGAGACAGTTGATGGTGTCGAGCGCTGAGACACTTGTTGGTGTCGAGCGCTGAGGCAGTTGTTGGTGTCGAGCGCTGAGGCAGTTATTGGTGTCGAGTACTGAGGCTGTTGTTGGTCTCGAGTGCTGAGACAGTTGTTGGTGTCGAGCGCTGAGACAGTTGTTGGTGTCGAGCGCTGAAGCAGTTGTTGGTGTCGAGCACTGAGGCAGTTGTTGGTGTCGAGCGCTGAGACAGTTGTTGCTGTCGAACGCTGAGGCAGTTGTTGGTATCGAGCGCTGAGGCAGTTGTTGGTGTCAAGCGCTGAGACAGTTGTTGGTGTCGAGCGCTGAGGCAGTTGTTGGTGTCGAGTGCTGAGGCAGTTGTTGGTGTCGAGCGCTGAGGCAGTTGTTGGTGTCGAGTACTGAGGCAGTTGTTGGTGTCAAGTACTGAGGCAGTTGTTGGTGTCGAGCGCTGAGGCAGTTGTTGGTGTCGAGCGCTGAGGCAGATGTTGTTGTCGAGCACTGAGGCAGTTGTTGGTGTCGAGTGCTGAGACAGTTGTTGGTGTCGAGCGCTGAGACAGTTGTTGGTGTCGGGTCCTGAGGCAGTTATTGGTGTCGAGTGCTGAGACAGTTGTTGGTGTCGAGCGCTGAGGCAGTTGTTGGTGTCGAGTGCTGAGACAGTTGTTGGTGTCGAACGCTGAGACAGTTGTTGTTGTCGGGTCCTGAGGCAGTTGTTGGTGTCGAGTGCTGAGGCAGTTGTTGGGGTCGAGCGCTGAGACAGTTGTTGGTGTGGAGCGCTGAGGCAGTTGTTGGTGTCGAGTGCTGAGACGGTTGTTGGTGTCGAGTGCTGAGGCAGTTGTTGGTGTCGAGTACTGATGCAGTTGTTGGTGTCGAGTACTGAGGCATTTGTTGGTGTCGAGCGCTGCGGCAGTTGTTGGTGTCGAGCGCTGAGGCAGTTGTTGGTGTCGAGCGCTGATGCAGTTGTTGGTGTCGAGTCCTGACGCAGTTGTTGGTGTCGAGCGCTGAGACAGTTGTTGGTGTCGAGCGCTGAGGCAGGTGTTGGTGTCGAGCGCTGATGCAGTTGTTGGGGTCGAGTGCTGAGGCAGTTGTTGGTGTCGAGCGCTTAGGCAGTTGTTGGTGTCGAGCGCTGAGGCAGTTGTTGGTGTCAAGTACTGAGGCAGTTGTTGGTGTCGAGTACTGAGGCAGTTGTTGGTGTCGAGTGCTGAGGCAGTTGCTGGTGTCGAGCGCTGAGGCAGTTGTTGGTGTCGAGCGCTGAGGCAGTTGTTGGTGTCGAGCGCTGAGGCAGTTGTTGGTGTCGAGTCCTGAGGCAGTTCTTGGTGTCGAGTGCTGAGGCAGTTGTTGGTGTCGAGCGCTGAGGCAGTTGTTGGTGTCGGGCGCTGAGGCAGTTGTTGGTGTCGAGCGCTGAGGCAGTTGTTGGTGTCGAGCGCTGAGACAGTTGTTGGTGTCGAGTACTGAGGCAGTTGTTGGTGTCAAGTACTGAGGCAGTTGTTGGTGTCGAGTACTGAGGCAGTTGTTGGGGTCAAGTACTGAGGCAGTTGTTGTTGTCGAGTGCTGAGCCAGTTGTTGGCGTCGAGTCCTGAGGCAGTTGTTGGTGTCGAGCGCTGAGGCAGTTGTTGGTGTCGAGTACTGAGGCAGTTGTTGGTGTCGAGCGCTGAGGCAGTTGTTGGTGTCGAGCGCTGAGGCAGTTGTTGGTGTCGAGCACTGAGGCAGTTGTTGGTGTCGAGTCCTGAGGCAGTTGTTGGTGTCGAGCGCTGAGGCAGTTGTTTGTGTCGAGTGCTGAGGCAGTTGTTGGTGTCGAGTACTGATGCAGTTGTTGGTGTCGAGTACTAAGGCAGTTGTTGGTGTCGAGTGCTGAGGCAGTTGTTGGTGTCGAACGCTGAGGCAGTTGTTGGTGTCGAGTCCTGAGGCAGTTGTTGGTCTCGAGTGCTGAGGCAGTTGTTGGTGTCAAGCACTGAGGCTGTTGTTGGTGTCAAGTCCTGATGCAGTTGTTGGTGTCGAGTCCTGAGGCAGTTGTTGGTGTAGAGCGCTGAGGCAGTTGTTGGTGTCGAGCGCTGAGACAGGTGTTGGTGTCGAGCGCTGAGACAGTTGTTGGTGACGAGCGCTGAGGCAGTTGTTGGTGTCGAGTACTGAGTCAGTTGTTGGTGTCGAGCACTGAGGCAGTTGTTGGTGTCGAGTCCTGAGGCAGTGTTGGTGTAGAGCGCTGAGGCAGTTGTTGGTGTCGAGCGCTGAGACAGTTGTTGGTGTCGAGTACTGAGTCAGTTGTTGGTGTCGAGCGCTGAGGCAGTTGTTGGTGTCAGCGCTGAGGCAGTTGTTGGTGTCGAGCGCTGAGACAGTTGTTGGTGTCGAGCGCTGAGACAGTTGTTGGTGTCGAGCGCTGAGGCAGTTGTTGGTGTCGAGCGCTGAGGCAGTTGTTGGTGTCGAGCGCTGAGGCAGTGGTTGGTGTCGAGTCCTGAGGCAGTTGTTGGTGTCGAGTGCTGAGGCAGTTGTTGGTGTCGAGCGCTGAGTCAGTTGTTGGTGTCGAGCGCTGAGGCAGCTATTGGTGTCGAGCGCTGAGGCAGCTGTTGGTGTCGAGTGCTGAGACAGTTGTTGGTGTCGAGCGCTGAGGCAATTGTTGGTGTCGAGTGCTGAGACAGTTGTTGGTGTCGAGCGCTGAGGCAGTTGTTGGTGTCGAGTGCTGAGACAGTTGTTGGTGTCGAGCTCTGAGACAGTTGTTGGTGTCGAGCGCTGAGGCAGTTGTTGGTGTCGAGTGCTGAGACAGTTGTTGGTGTCGAGCGCTGAGGCAGTTGTTGATGTCGAGTGCTGAGACAGTTGTTGGTGTCGAGCGCTGAGACAGTTGTTGGTGTCGGGTCCTGAGGCAGTTGTTGGTGTCGAGTGCTGAGGCAGTTGTTGGGGTCGAGCGCTGAGACAGTTGTTGGTGTCGAGCGCTGAGGCAGTTGTTGGTGTCGAGTGCTGAGACGGTTGTTGGTGTCGAGTGCTGAGGCAGTTGTTGCTGTCGAGCGCTGAGGCAGTTGTTGGTGTCGAGCGCTGAGACAGTTGTTGGTGTCGAGCGCTGAGGCAGTTGTTGGTGTCGAGCGCTGAGGCAGTTGTTGGTGTCGAGCGCTGAGGCAGTTGTTGGTGTCGAGCCGTGAGGCAGTTGTTGGTGTCGAGTACTGAGGCAGTTGTTGGTGTCAAGTACTGAGGCAGTTGTTGGTGTCGAGCGCTAAGGCAGTTGCTGGTGTCGAGCGCTGAGGCAGCTGTTGGTGTCGAGCGCTGAGGCAGTTGTTGGTGTCGAGTACTGAGGCAGTTGTTGGTGTCGAGTACTGAGGCTGTTGTTGGTGTTGAGCGCTGAGGCAGATGTTGGTGTCGAGTCCTGAGGCCGTTGTTGGTGTAGAGCGCTGAGGCAGTTGTTGGTGTCGAGCGCTGAGACAATTGTTGGTGTTGAGCGCTGAGACAGTTGTTGGTGTCGAGCACCGAGGCAGTTGTTGGTGTTGAGTACTGATGCAGTTGTTGGTGTTGAGCACTGAGGCAGTTTTTGGTGTCGAGTGCTGAGGCAGTTGTTGGTGTAGAGCGCTGAGGCAGTTGTTGGTGTCGAGCGCTGAGACAGTTGATGGTGTCGAGCGCTGAGACACTTGTTGGTGTCGAGCGCTGAGGCAGTTGTTGGTGTCGAGCGCTGAGGCAGTTATTGGTGTCGAGTACTGAGGCTGTTGTTGGTCTCGAGTGCTGAGACAGTTGTTGGTGTCGAGCGCTGAGACAGTTGTTGGTGTCGAGCGCTGAAGCAGTTGTTGGTGTCGAGCACTGAGGCAGTTGTTGGTGTCGAGCGCTGAGACAGTTGTTGCTGTCGAGCGCTGAGGCAGTTGTTGGTATCGAGCGCTGAGGCAGTTGTTGGTGTCGAGTACTGAGGCAGTTGTTGGGGTCAAGTACTGAGGCAGTTGTTGTTGTCGAGTGCTGAGCCAGTTGTTGGCGTCGAGTCCTGAGGCAGTTGTTGGTTTCGAGCGCTGAGGCAGTTGTTGGTGTCGAGTACTGAGGCAGTTGTTGGTGTCGAGCGCTGAGGCAGTTGTTGGTGTCGAGCGCTGAGGCAGTTGTTGGTGTCGAGCACTGAGGCAGTTGTTGGTGTCGAGTCCTGAGGCAGTTGTTGGTGTCGAGCGCTGAGGCAGTTGTTTGTGTCGAGTGCTGAGGCAGTTGTTGGTGTCGAGTACTGATGCAGTTGTTGGTGTCGAGTACTAAGGCAGTTGTTGGTGTCGAGTGCTGAGGCAGTTGTTGGTGTCGAACGCTGAGGCAGTTGTTGGTGTCGAGTCCTGAGGCAGTTGTTGGTCTCGAGTGCTGAGGCAGTTGTTGGTGTCAAGCACTGAGGCTGTTGTTGGTGTCAAGTCCTGATGCAGTTGTTGGTGTCGAGTCCTGAGGCAGTTGTTGGTGTAGAGCGCTGAGGCAGTTGTTGGTGTCGAGCGCTGAGACAGGTGTTGGTGTCGAGCGCTGAGACAGTTGTTGGTGACGAGCGCTGAGGCAGTTGTTGGTGTCGAGTACTGAGTCAGTTGTTGGTGTCGAGCACTGAGGCAGTTGTTGGTGTCGAGTCCTGAGGCAGTGTTGGTGTAGAGCGCTGAGGCAGTTGTTGGTGTCGAGCGCTGAGACAGTTGTTGGTGTCGAGTACTGAGTCAGTTGTTGGTGTCGAGCGCTGAGGCAGTTGTTGGTGTCAGCGCTGAGGCAGTTGTTGGTGTCGAGCGCTGAGACAGTTGTTGGTGTCGAGCGCTGAGACAGTTGTTGGTGTCAAGCGCTGAGGCAGTTGTTGGTGTCGAGCGCTGAGGCAGTTGTTGGTGTCGAGCGCTGAGGCAGTGGTTGGTGTCGAGTCCTGAGGCAGTTGTTGGTGTCGAGTGCTGAGGCAGTTGTTGGTGTCGAGCGCTGAGTCAGTTGTTGGTGTCGAGCGCTGAGGCAGCTATTGGTGTCGAGCGCTGAGGCAGCTGTTGGTGTCGAGTGCTGAGACAGTTGTTGGTGTCGAGCGCTGAGGCAATTGTTGGTGTCGAGTGCTGAGACAGTTGTTGGTGTCGAGCGCTGAGGCAGTTGTTGGTGTCGAGTGCTGAGACAGTTGTTGGTGTCGAGCTCTGAGACAGTTGTTGGTGTCGAGCGCTGAGGCAGTTGTTGGTGTCGAGTGCTGAGACAGTTGTTGGTGTCGAGCGCTGAGGCAGTTGTTGATGTCGAGTGCTGAGACAGTTGTTGGTGTCGAGCGCTGAGACAGTTGTTGGTGTCGGGTCCTGAGGCAGTTGTTGGTGTCGAGTGCTGAGGCAGTTGTTGGGGTCGAGCGCTGAGACAGTTGTTGGTGTCGAGCGCTGAGGCAGTTGTTGGTGTCGAGTGCTGAGACGGTTGTTGGTGTCGAGTGCTGAGGCAGTTGTTGCTGTCGAGCGCTGAGGCAGTTGTTGGTGTCGAGCGCTGAGACAGTTGTTGGTGTCGAGCGCTGAGGCAGTTGTTGGTGTCGAGCGCTGAGGCAGTTGTTGGTGTCGAGCGCTGAGGCAGTTGTTGGTGTCGAGCCGTGAGGCAGTTGTTGGTGTCGAGTACTGAGGCAGTTGTTGGTGTCAAGTACTGAGGCAGTTGTTGGTATCGAGCGCTAAGGCAGTTGCTGGTGTCGAGCGCTGAGGCAGCTGTTGGTGTCGAGCGCTGAGGCAGTTGTTGGTGTCGAGTACTGAGGCAGTTGTTGGTGTCGAGTACTGAGGCTGTTGTTGGTGTTGAGCGCTGAGGCAGATGTTGGTGTCGAGTCCTGAGGCCGTTGTTGGTGTAGAGCGCTGAGGCAGTTGTTGGTGTCGAGCGCTGAGACAATTGTTGGTGTTGAGCGCTGAGACAGTTGTTGGTGTCGAGCACCGAGGCAGTTGTTGGTGTTGAGTACTGATGCAGTTGTTGGTGTTGAGCACTGAGGCAGTTTTTGGTGTCGAGTGCTGAGGCAGTTGTTGGTGTAGAGCGCTGAGGCAGTTGTTGGTGTCGAGCGCTGAGACAGTTGATGGTGTCGAGCGCTGAGACACTTGTTGGTGTCGAGCGCTGAGGCAGTTGTTGGTGTCGAGCGCTGAGGCAGTTATTGGTGTCGAGTACTGAGGCTGTTGTTGGTCTCGAGTGCTGAGACAGTTGTTGGTGTCGAGCGCTGAGACAGTTGTTGGTGTCGAGCGCTGAAGCAGTTGTTGGTGTCGAGCACTGAGGCAGTTGTTGGTGTCGAGCGCTGAGACAGTTGTTGCTGTCGAGCGCTGAGGCAGTTGTTGGTATCGAGCGCTGAGGCAGTTGTTGGTGTCAAGCGCTGAGACAGTTGTTGGTGTCGAGCGCTGAGGCAGTTGTTGGTGTCGAGTGCTGAGGCAGTTGTTGGTGTCGAGCGCTGAGGCAGTTGTTGGTGTCGAGTACTGAGGCAGTTGTTGGTGTCAAGTACTGAGGCAGTTGTTGGTGTCGAGCGCTGAGGCAGTTGTTGGTGTCGAGCACTGAGGCAGATGTTGTTGTCGAGCACTGAGGCAGTTGTTGGTGTCGAGTGCTGAGACAGTTGTTGGTGTCGAGCGCTGAGACA
Organism: Prionace glauca; assembly: GCA_037974335.1. NCBI lineage: Eukaryota > Metazoa > Chordata > Chondrichthyes > Carcharhiniformes > Carcharhinidae > Prionace > Prionace glauca. Next base: position 14,603,355 of record CM075734.1, read on the forward strand.
GTTGTTGGTGTCGGGTCCTGAGGCAGTTGTTGGTGTCGAGTGCTGAGACAGTTGTTGGTGTCGAGCGCTGAGGCAGTTGTTGGTGTCGAGTGCTGAGACAGTTGTTGGTGTCGAACGCTGAGACAGTTGTTGTTGTCGGGTCCTGAGGCAGTTGTTGGTGTCGAGTGCTGAGGCAGTTGTTGGGGTCGAGCGCTGAGACAGTTGTTGGTGTGGAGCGCTGAGGCAGTTGTTGGTGTCGAGTGCTGAGACGGTTGGTGGTGTCGAGTGCTGAGGCAGTTGTTGGTGTCGAGTACTGATGCAGTTGTTGGTGTCGAGTACTGAGGCATTTGTTGGTGTCGAGCGCTGCGGCAGTTGTTGGTGTCGAGCGCTGAGGCAGTTGTTGGTGTCGAGCGCTGATGCAGTTGTTGGTGTCGAGTCCTGACGCAGTTGTTGGTGTCGAGCGCTGAGACAGTTGTTGGTGTCGAGCGCTGAGGCAGGTGTTGGTGTCGAGCGCTGATGCAGTTGTTGGGGTCGAGTGCTGAGGCAGTTGTTGGTGTCGAGCGCTTAGGCAGTTGTTGGTGTCGAGCGCTGAGGCAGTTGTTGGTGTCAAGTACTGCGGCAGTTGTTGGTGTCGAGCGCTAAGGCAGTTGCTGGTGTTGAGCGCTGAGGCAGCTGTTGGTGTCGAGCGCTGAGGCAGTTGTTGGTGTCGAGTACTGAGGCAGTTGTTGGTGTCGAGTCCTGAGGCAGTTGTTGGTGTAGATCGCTGAGGCAGTTGTTGGTGTCGAGCGCCGAGACAGTTGTTGGTGTTGAGTACTGATGCAGTTGTTGGTGTCGAGCACTGAGGCAGTTTTTGGTGTCGAGTGCTGAGGCAGTTGTTGGTGTCGAGTCCTGAGGCAGTTGTTGGTGTAGATCGCTGAGGCAGTTGTTGGTGTCGAGCGCCGAGACAGTTGTTGGTGTTGAGTACTGATGCAGTTGTTGGTGTCGAGCACTGAGGCAGTTTTTGGTGTCGAGTGCTGAGGCAGTTGTTGGTGTAGAGCGCTGGGGCAGTTGTTGGTGTCGAGCGCTGAGACAGTTGTTGGTGTCGAGCGCTGAGACAGATGTTGGTGTCGAGCGCTGAGGCAGTTGTTGCTGTCGAGCGCTGAGGCAGTTGTTGGTGTCGAGTACTGAGGCAGTTGTTGGTGTCAAGTACTGAGACAGTTGTTGGTGTCGAGCGCTGAGACAGTTGGTGTCGAGCGCTGAAGCAGTTGTTGGTGTCGAGCACTGAGGCAGTTGTTGGTGTCGAGCGCTGAGACAGTTGTTGGTGTCGAGCGCTGAGGCAGTTGTTGGTATCGAGCGCTGAGGCAGTTGTTGGTGTCAAGCGCTGAGACAGTTGTTGGTGTCGAGCGCTGAGGCAGTTGTTGGTGTTGAGCGCTGAGGCAGTTGTTGGTGTCGAGGACTGATGCAGTTGTTGGTGTCGAGCACTGAGGCAGTTGTTGGTGTCGAGTGCTGAGGCAGTTGTTGGTGTCGAGCGCTGAGGCAGGTGTTGGTGTCGAGCGCTGATGCAGTTGTTGGGGTCGAGTGCTGAGGCAGTTGTTGGTGTCGAGCGCTTAGGCAGTTGTTGGTGTCGAGCGCTGAGGCAGTTGTTGGTGTCGAGTACTGATGCAGTTGTTGGTGTCGAGCGCTGAGGCAGTTGTTGGTGTCGAGCGCTGAGGTAGTTGTTGATGTCGAGTACTGAGGCAATTGTTGGGGTCAAGTACTGAGGCAGTTGTTGGTGTCGAGCGCTGAGGCAGTTGTTGGTGTCGAGCGCTGAGGCAGTTGTTGGTGTCGAGCGCTGAGGCAGTTGTTGGTGTCGAGCGCTGAGGCAGTTGGTGTCGAGTGCTGAGGCAGTTGTTGGTGTCGAGGGCTGAGGCAGTTGTTGGTGTCGAGCGCTGAGGCAGTTGTTGGTGTCGAGCGCTGAGGCAGTTGTTGGTGTCGAGCACTGAGGCAGTTGTTGGTGTCGAGCGCTGAGGCAGTTGTTGGTGTCGAGTACTGATGCACTTGTTGGTGTCGAGCGCTGAGGCAGTTGTTGGTGTCGAGCGCTGAGGCAGTTGTTGGTGTCGAGCGCTGAGGCAGTTGTTGGTGTCGAGCGCTGAGACAGTTGTTGGTGTCGAGTACTGAGGCAGTTGTTGGTGTCGAGTACTGAGGCAGTTGTTGGGGTCAAGTAATGAGGCAGTTGTTGGTATCCAGTGCTGAGGCAGTTGTTGGTGTCGAGTCCTGAGGCAGTTGTTGGTGTCGAGCGCTGAGGCAGTTGTTGGTGTCGAGTACTGAGGCAGTTGTTGGTGTCGAGCGCTGAGGCAGTTGTTGGTGTCGAGCGCTGAGGCAGTTGTTGGTGTCGACTGCGGAGGCAGTTGTTGGTGTCGAGCGCTGAGGCAGTTGTTGGTGTCGAGTGCTGAGGCAGTTGTTGGTGTCGAGTACTGATGCAGTTGTTGGTGTCGAGTTCTGAGGCAGTTGTTGGTGTCGAGTGCTGAGGCAGTTGCTGGTGTCGAGTGCTGAGGCAGTTGTTGGTGTCGAGTCCTGAGGCAGTTGTTGGTGTCGAGCGCTGAGGCAGTTGTTGGTGTCGAGCGCTGAGTCAGATGTTGGTGTCGACTGCTGACGCAGTTGTTGGTGTCGAGTGCTGAGGCAGTTGTTGGTGTCGAGCGCTGAGGCTGTTGATGGTGTCGAGTACTGAGGCAGTTGTTGGTGTCAAGTACTGAGGCAGTTGTTGGTGTCGAGTGCTGAGGCAGTTGTTGGTGTCAAGCGCTGAGGCAGATGTTGTTGTCGAGCGCTGAGGCAGTTGTTGGTGTCGAGTACTGAGGCAGTTGTTCGTGTCAAGTCCTGAGGCAGTTGTTGGTGTCGAGCGCTGGGTGGTGTCGAGCGCTGAGGCAGTTGTTGGTGTAGAGTGCTGAGACAGTTGTTGGTGTCAAGCGCTGAGGCAGTTGTTGGTGTCGAGTGCTGAGACAGTTGTTGGTGTCGAGCACTGAGGCAGTTGTTGGTGTCGAGTGCTGAGACAGTTGTTGGTGTCGAGCTCTGAGACAGTTGTTGCTGTCGAGCGCTGAGGCAGTTGTTGGTATCGAGCGCTGAGGCAGTTGTTGGTGTCGAGTACTGAGGCAGTTGTTGGGGTCAAGTACTGAGGCAGTTGTTGGTGTCGAGTGCTGAGGCAGTTGTTGGGGTCGAGCGCTGAGACAGTTGTTGGTGTCGAGCGCTGAGGCAGTTGTTGGTGTCGAGCCGTGAGGCAGTTGTTGGTGTCGAGTACTGAGGCAGTTGTTGGTGTCAAGTACTGAGGCAGTTGTTGGTGTCGAGCGCTAAGGCAGTTGCTGGTGTCGAGCGCTGAGGCAGCTGTTGGTGTCGAGCGCTGAGGCAGTTGTTGGTGTCGAGTACTGAGGCAGTTGTTGGTGTCGAGTACTGAGGCTGTTGTTGGTGTTGAGCGCTGAGGCAGATGTTGGTGTCGAGTCCTGAGGCCGTTGTTGGTGTAGAGCGCTGAGGCAGTTGTTGGTGTCGAGCGCTGAGACAATTGTTGGTGTTGAGCGCTGAGACAGTTGTTGGTGTCGAGCACCGAGGCAGTTGTTGGTGTTGAGTACTGATGCAGTTGTTGGTGTTGAGCACTGAGGCAGTTTTTGGTGTCGAGTGCTGAGGCAGTTGTTGGTGTAGAGCGCTGAGGCAGTTGTTGGTGTCGAGCGCTGAGACAGTTGATGGTGTCGAGCGCTGAGACACTTGTTGGTGTCGAGCGCTGAGGCAGTTGTTGGTGTCGAGCGCTGAGGCAGTTATTGGTGTCGAGTACTGAGGCTGTTGTTGGTCTCGAGTGCTGAGACAGTTGTTGGTGTCGAGCGCTGAGACAGTTGTTGGTGTCGAGCGCTGAAGCAGTTGTTGGTGTCGAGCACTGAGGCAGTTGTTGGTGTCGAGCGCTGAGACAGTTGTTGCTGTCGAGCGCTGAGGCAGTTGTTGGTATCGAGCGCTGAGGCAGTTGTTGGTGTCGAGTACTGAGGCAGTTGTTGGGGTCAAGTACTGAGGCAGTTGTTGTTGTCGAGTGCTGAGCCAGTTGTTGGCGTCGAGTCCTGAGGCAGTTGTTGGTTTCGAGCGCTGAGGCAGTTGTTGGTGTCGAGTACTGAGGCAGTTGTTGGTGTCGAGCGCTGAGGCAGTTGTTGGTGTCGAGCGCTGAGGCAGTTGTTGGTGTCGAGCACTGAGGCAGTTGTTGGTGTCGAGTCCTGAGGCAGTTGTTGGTGTCGAGCGCTGAGGCAGTTGTTTGTGTCGAGTGCTGAGGCAGTTGTTGGTGTCGAGTACTGATGCAGTTGTTGGTGTCGAGTACTAAGGCAGTTGTTGGTGTCGAGTGCTGAGGCAGTTGTTGGTGTCGAACGCTGAGGCAGTTGTTGGTGTCGAGTCCTGAGGCAGTTGTTGGTCTCGAGTGCTGAGGCAGTTGTTGGTGTCAAGCACTGAGGCTGTTGTTGGTGTCAAGTCCTGATGCAGTTGTTGGTGTCGAGTCCTGAGGCAGTTGTTGGTGTAGAGCGCTGAGGCAGTTGTTGGTGTCGAGCGCTGAGACAGGTGTTGGTGTCGAGCGCTGAGACAGTTGTTGGTGACGAGCGCTGAGGCAGTTGTTGGTGTCGAGTACTGAGTCAGTTGTTGGTGTCGAGCACTGAGGCAGTTGTTGGTGTCGAGTCCTGAGGCAGTGTTGGTGTAGAGCGCTGAGGCAGTTGTTGGTGTCGAGCGCTGAGACAGTTGTTGGTGTCGAGTACTGAGTCAGTTGTTGGTGTCGAGCGCTGAGGCAGTTGTTGGTGTCAGCGCTGAGGCAGTTGTTGGTGTCGAGCGCTGAGACAGTTGTTGGTGTCGAGCGCTGAGACAGTTGTTGGTGTCAAGCGCTGAGGCAGTTGTTGGTGTCGAGCGCTGAGGCAGTTGTTGGTGTCGAGCGCTGAGGCAGTGGTTGGTGTCGAGTCCTGAGGCAGTTGTTGGTGTCGAGTGCTGAGGCAGTTGTTGGTGTCGAGCGCTGAGTCAGTTGTTGGTGTCGAGCGCTGAGGCAGCTATTGGTGTCGAGCGCTGAGGCAGCTGTTGGTGTCGAGTGCTGAGACAGTTGTTGGTGTCGAGCGCTGAGGCAATTGTTGGTGTCGAGTGCTGAGACAGTTGTTGGTGTCGAGCGCTGAGGCAGTTGTTGGTGTCGAGTGCTGAGACAGTTGTTGGTGTCGAGCTCTGAGACAGTTGTTGGTGTCGAGCGCTGAGGCAGTTGTTGGTGTCGAGTGCTGAGACAGTTGTTGGTGTCGAGCGCTGAGGCAGTTGTTGATGTCGAGTGCTGAGACAGTTGTTGGTGTCGAGCGCTGAGACAGTTGTTGGTGTCGGGTCCTGAGGCAGTTGTTGGTGTCGAGTGCTGAGGCAGTTGTTGGGGTCGAGCGCTGAGACAGTTGTTGGTGTCGAGCGCTGAGGCAGTTGTTGGTGTCGAGTGCTGAGACGGTTGTTGGTGTCGAGTGCTGAGGCAGTTGTTGCTGTCGAGCGCTGAGGCAGTTGTTGGTGTCGAGCGCTGAGACAGTTGTTGGTGTCGAGCGCTGAGGCAGTTGTTGGTGTCGAGCGCTGAGGCAGTTGTTGGTGTCGAGCGCTGAGGCAGTTGTTGGTGTCGAGCCGTGAGGCAGTTGTTGGTGTCGAGTACTGAGGCAGTTGTTGGTGTCAAGTACTGAGGCAGTTGTTGGTATCGAGCGCTAAGGCAGTTGCTGGTGTCGAGCGCTGAGGCAGCTGTTGGTGTCGAGCGCTGAGGCAGTTGTTGGTGTCGAGTACTGAGGCAGTTGTTGGTGTCGAGTACTGAGGCTGTTGTTGGTGTTGAGCGCTGAGGCAGATGTTGGTGTCGAGTCCTGAGGCCGTTGTTGGTGTAGAGCGCTGAGGCAGTTGTTGGTGTCGAGCGCTGAGACAATTGTTGGTGTTGAGCGCTGAGACAGTTGTTGGTGTCGAGCACCGAGGCAGTTGTTGGTGTTGAGTACTGATGCAGTTGTTGGTGTTGAGCACTGAGGCAGTTTTTGGTGTCGAGTGCTGAGGCAGTTGTTGGTGTAGAGCGCTGAGGCAGTTGTTGGTGTCGAGCGCTGAGACAGTTGATGGTGTCGAGCGCTGAGACACTTGTTGGTGTCGAGCGCTGAGGCAGTTGTTGGTGTCGAGCGCTGAGGCAGTTATTGGTGTCGAGTACTGAGGCTGTTGTTGGTCTCGAGTGCTGAGACAGTTGTTGGTGTCGAGCGCTGAGACAGTTGTTGGTGTCGAGCGCTGAAGCAGTTGTTGGTGTCGAGCACTGAGGCAGTTGTTGGTGTCGAGCGCTGAGACAGTTGTTGCTGTCGAGCGCTGAGGCAGTTGTTGGTATCGAGCGCTGAGGCAGTTGTTGGTGTCAAGCGCTGAGACAGTTGTTGGTGTCGAGCGCTGAGGCAGTTGTTGGTGTCGAGTGCTGAGGCAGTTGTTGGTGTCGAGCGCTGAGGCAGTTGTTGGTGTCGAGTACTGAGGCAGTTGTTGGTGTCAAGTACTGAGGCAGTTGTTGGTGTCGAGCGCTGAGGCAGTTGTTGGTGTCGAGCACTGAGGCAGATGTTGTTGTCGAGCACTGAGGCAGTTGTTGGTGTCGAGTGCTGAGACAGTTGTTGGTGTCGAGCGCTGAGACAGTTGTTGGTGTCGGGTCCTGAGGCAGTTGTTGGTGTCGAGTGCTGAGACAGTTGTTGGTGTCGAGCGCTGAGGCAGTTGTTGGTGTCGAGTGCTGAGACAGTTGTTGGTGTCGAACGCTGAGACAGTTGTTGTTGTCGGGTCCTGAGGCAGTTGTTGGTGTCGAGTGCTGAGGCAGTTGTTGGGGTCGAGCGCTGAGACAGTTGTTGGTGTGGAGCGCTGAGGCAGTTGTTGGTGTCGAGTGCTGAGACGGTTGGTGGTGTCGAGTGCTGAGGCAGTTGTTGGTGTCGAGTACTGATGCAGTTGTTGGTGTCGAGTACTGAGGCATTTGTTGGTGTCGAGCGCTGCGGCAGTTGTTGGTGTCGAGCGCTGAGGCAGTTGTTGGTGTCGAGCGCTGATGCAGTTGTTGGTGTCGAGTCCTGACGCAGTTGTTGGTGTCGAGCGCTGAGACAGTTGTTGGTGTCGAGCGCTGAGGCAGGTGTTGGTGTCGAGCGCTGATGCAGTTGTTGGGGTCGAGTGCTGAGGCAGTTGTTGGTGTCGAGCGCTTAGGCAGTTGTTGGTGTCGAGCGCTGAGGCAGTTGTTGGTGTCAAGTACTGAGGCAGTTGTTGGTGTCGAGCGGTAAGGCAGTTGCTGGTGTTGAGCGCTGAGGCAGCTGTTGGTGTCGAGCGCTGAGGCAGTTGTTGGTGTCGAGTACTGAGGCAGTTGTTGGTGTCGAGTCCTGAGGCAGTTGTTGGTGTAGATCGCTGAGGCAGTTGTTGGTGTCGAGCGCCGAGACAGTTGTTGGTGTTGAGTACTGATGCAGTTGTTGGTGTCGAGCACTGAGGCAGTTTTTGGTGTCGAGTGCTGAGGCAGTTGTTGGTGTCGAGTCCTGAGGCAGTTGTTGGTGTAGATCGCTGAGGCAGTTGTTGGTGTCGAGCGCCGAGACAGTTGTTGGTGTTGAGCGCTGAGGCAGTTGTTGCTGTCGAGCGCTGAGGCAGTTGTTGGTGTCGAGTACTGAGGCAGTTGTTGGTGTCAAGTACTGAGACAGTTGTTGGTGTCGAGCGCTGAGACAGTTGGTGTCGAGCGCTGAAGCAGTTGTTGGTGTCGAGCACTGAGGCAGTTGTTGGTGTCGAGCGCTGAGACAGTTGTTGGTGTCGAGCGCTGAGGCAGTTGTTGGTATCGAGCGCTGAGGCAGTTGTTGGTGTCAAGCGCTGAGACAGTTGTTGGTGTCGAGCGCTGAGGCAGTTGTTGGTGTTGAGCGCTGAGGCAGTTGTTGGTGTCGAGGACTGATGCAGTTGTTGGTGTCGAGCACTGAGGCAGTTGTTGGTGTCGAGTGCTGAGGCAGTTGTTGGTGTCGAGCGCTGAGGCAGGTGTTGGTGTCGAGCGCTGATGCAGTTGTTGGGGTCGAGTGCTGAGGCAGTTGTTGGTGTCGAGCGCTTAGGCAGTTGTTGGTGTCGAGCGCTGAGGCAGTTGTTGGTGTCGAGTACTGATGCAGTTGTTGGTGTCGAGCGCTGAGGCAGTTGTTGGTGTCGAGCGCTGAGGTAGTTGTTGATGTCGAGTACTGAGGCAATTGTTGGGGTCAAGTACTGAGGCAGTTGTTGGTGTCGAGCGCTGAGGCAGTTGTTGGTGTCGAGCGCTGAGGCAGTTGTTGGTGTCGAGCGCTGAGGCAGTTGTTGGTGTCGAGCGCTGAGGCAGTTGGTGTCGAGTGCTGAGGCAGTTGTTGGTGTCGAGGGCTGAGGCAGTTGTTGGTGTCGAGCGCTGAGGCAGTTGTTGGTGTCGAGCGCTGAGGCAGTTGTTGGTGTCGAGCACTGAGGCAGTTGTTGGTGTCGAGCGCTGAGGCAGTTGTTGGTGTCGAGTACTGATGCACTTGTTGGTGTCGAGCGCTGAGGCAGTTGTTGGTGTCGAGCGCTGAGGCAGTTGTTGGTGTCGAGCGCTGAGGCAGTTGTTGGTGTCGAGCGCTGAGACAGTTGTTGGTGTCGAGTACTGAGGCAGTTGTTGGTGTCGAGTACTGAGGCAGTTGTTGGGGTCAAGTAATGAGGCAGTTGTTGGTATCCAGTGCTGAGGCAGTTGTTGGTGTCGAGTCCTGAGGCAGTTGTTGGTGTCGAGCGCTGAGGCAGTTGTTGGTGTCGAGTACTGAGGCAGTTGTTGGTGTCGAGCGCTGAGGCAGTTGTTGGTGTCGAGCGCTGAGGCAGTTGTTGGTGTCGACTGCGGAGGCAGTTGTTGGTGTCGAGCGCTGAGGCAGTTGTTGGTGTCGAGTGCTGAGGCAGTTGTTGGTGTCGAGTACTGATGCAGTTGTTGGTGTCGAGTTCTGAGGCAGTTGTTGGTGTCGAGTGCTGAGGCAGTTGCTGGTGTCGAGTGCTGAGGCAGTTGTTGGTGTCGAGTCCTGAGGCAGTTGTTGGTGTCGAGCGCTGAGGCAGTTGTTGGTGTCGAGCGCTGAGTCAGATGTTGGTGTCGACTGCTGACGCAGTTGTTGGTGTCGAGTGCTGAGGCAGTTGTTGGTGTCGAGCGCTGAGGCTGTTGATGGTGTCGAGTACTGAGGCAGTTGTTGGTGTCAAGTACTGAGGCAGTTGTTGGTGTCGAGTGCTGAGGCAGTTGTTGGTGTCAAGCGCTGAGGCAGATGTTGTTGTCGAGCGCTGAGGCAGTTGTTGGTGTCGAGTACTGAGGCAGTTGTTCGTGTCAAGTCCTGAGGCAGTTGTTGGTGTCGAGCGCTGGGTGGTGTCGAGCGCTGAGGCAGTTGTTGGTGTAGAGTGCTGAGACAGTTGTTGGTGTCAAGCGCTGAGGCAGTTGTTGGTGTCGAGTGCTGAGACAGTTGTTGGTGTCGAGCACTGAGGCAGTTGTTGGTGTCGAGTGCTGAGACAGTTGTTGGTGTCGAGCTCTGAGACAGTTGTTGCTGTCGAGCGCTGAGGCAGTTGTTGGTATCGAGCGCTGAGGCAGTTGTTGGTGTCGAGTACTGAGGCAGTTGTTGGGGTCAAGTACTGAGGCAGTTGTTGGTGTCGAGTGCTGAGGCAGTTGTTGGGGTCGAGCGCTGAGACAGTTGTTGGTGTCGAGCGCTGAGGCAGTTGTTGGTGTCGAGCCGTGAGGCAGTTGTTGGTGTCGAGTACTGAGGCAGTTGTTGGTGTCAAGTACTGAGGCAGTTGTTGGTGTCGAGCGCTAAGGCAGTTGCTGGTGTCGAGCGCTGAGGCAGCTGTTGGTGTCGAGCGCTGAGGCAGTTGTTGGTGTCGAGTACTGAGGCAGTTGTTGGTGTCGAGTACTGAGGCTGTTGTTGGTGTTGAGCGCTGAGGCAGATGTTGGTGTCGAGTCCTGAGGCCGTTGTTGGTGTAGAGCGCTGAGGCAGTTGTTGGTGTCGAGCGCTGAGACAATTGTTGGTGTTGAGCGCTGAGACAGTTGTTGGTGTCGAGCACCGAGGCAGTTGTTGGTGTTGAGTACTGATGCAGTTGTTGGTGTTGAGCACTGAGGCAGTTTTTGGTGTCGAGTGCTGAGGCAGTTGTTGGTGTAGAGCGCTGAGGCAGTTGTTGGTGTCGAGCGCTGAGACAGTTGATGGTGTCGAGCGCTGAGACACTTGTTGGTGTCGAGCGCTGAGGCAGTTGTTGGTGTCGAGCGCTGAGGCAGTTATTGGTGTCGAGTACTGAGGCTGTTGTTGGTCTCGAGTGCTGAGACAGTTGTTGGTGTCGAGCGCTGAGACAGTTGTTGGTGTCGAGCGCTGAAGCAGTTGTTGGTGTCGAGCACTGAGGCAGTTGTTGGTGTCGAGCGCTGAGACAGTTGTTGCTGTCGAGCGCTGAGGCAGTTGTTGGTATCGAGCGCTGAGGCAGTTGTTGGTGTCGAGTACTGAGGCAGTTGTTGGGGTCAAGTACTGAGGCAGTTGTTGTTGTCGAGTGCTGAGCCAGTTGTTGGCGTCGAGTCCTGAGGCAGTTGTTGGTTTCGAGCGCTGAGGCAGTTGTTGGTGTCGAGTACTGAGGCAGTTGTTGGTGTCGAGCGCTGAGGCAGTTGTTGGTGTCGAGCGCTGAGGCAGTTGTTGGTGTCGAGCACTGAGGCAGTTGTTGGTGTCGAGTCCTGAGGCAGTTGTTGGTGTCGAGCGCTGAGGCAGTTGTTTGTGTCGAGTGCTGAGGCAGTTGTTGGTGTCGAGTACTGATGCAGTTGTTGGTGTCGAGTACTAAGGCAGTTGTTGGTGTCGAGTGCTGAGGCAGTTGTTGGTGTCGAACGCTGAGGCAGTTGTTGGTGTCGAGTCCTGAGGCAGTTGTTGGTCTCGAGTGCTGAGGCAGTTGTTGGTGTCAAGCACTGAGGCTGTTGTTGGTGTCAAGTCCTGATGCAGTTGTTGGTGTCGAGTCCTGAGGCAGTTGTTGGTGTAGAGCGCTGAGGCAGTTGTTGGTGTCGAGCGCTGAGACAGGTGTTGGTGTCGAGCGCTGAGACAGTTGTTGGTGACGAGCGCTGAGGCAGTTGTTGGTGTCGAGTACTGAGTCAGTTGTTGGTGTCGAGCACTGAGGCAGTTGTTGGTGTCGAGTCCTGAGGCAGTGTTGGTGTAGAGCGCTGAGGCAGTTGTTGGTGTCGAGCGCTGAGACAGTTGTTGGTGTCGAGTACTGAGTCAGTTGTTGGTGTCGAGCGCTGAGGCAGTTGTTGGTGTCAGCGCTGAGGCAGTTGTTGGTGTCGAGCGCTGAGACAGTTGTTGGTGTCGAGCGCTGAGACAGTTGTTGGTGTCAAGCGCTGAGGCAGTTGTTGGTGTCGAGCGCTGAGGCAGTTGTTGGTGTCGAGCGCTGAGGCAGTGGTTGGTGTCGAGTCCTGAGGCAGTTGTTGGTGTCGAGTGCTGAGGCAGTTGTTGGTGTCGAGCGCTGAGTCAGTTGTTGGTGTCGAGCGCTGAGGCAGCTATTGGTGTCGAGCGCTGAGGCAGCTGTTGGTGTCGAGTGCTGAGACAGTTGTTGGTGTCGAGCGCTGAGGCAATTGTTGGTGTCGAGTGCTGAGACAGTTGTTGGTGTCGAGCGCTGAGGCAGTTGTTGGTGTCGAGTGCTGAGACAGTTGTTGGTGTCGAGCTCTGAGACAGTTGTTGGTGTCGAGCGCTGAGGCAGTTGTTGGTGTCGAGTGCTGAGACAGTTGTTGGTGTCGAGCGCTGAGGCAGTTGTTGATGTCGAGTGCTGAGACAGTTGTTGGTGTCGAGCGCTGAGACAGTTGTTGGTGTCGGGTCCTGAGGCAGTTGTTGGTGTCGAGTGCTGAGGCAGTTGTTGGGGTCGAGCGCTGAGACAGTTGTTGGTGTCGAGCGCTGAGGCAGTTGTTGGTGTCGAGTGCTGAGACGGTTGTTGGTGTCGAGTGCTGAGGCAGTTGTTGCTGTCGAGCGCTGAGGCAGTTGTTGGTGTCGAGCGCTGAGACAGTTGTTGGTGTCGAGCGCTGAGGCAGTTGTTGGTGTCGAGCGCTGAGGCAGTTGTTGGTGTCGAGCGCTGAGGCAGTTGTTGGTGTCGAGCCGTGAGGCAGTTGTTGGTGTCGAGTACTGAGGCAGTTGTTGGTGTCAAGTACTGAGGCAGTTGTTGGTATCGAGCGCTAAGGCAGTTGCTGGTGTCGAGCGCTGAGGCAGCTGTTGGTGTCGAGCGCTGAGGCAGTTGTTGGTGTCGAGTACTGAGGCAGTTGTTGGTGTCGAGTACTGAGGCTGTTGTTGGTGTTGAGCGCTGAGGCAGATGTTGGTGTCGAGTCCTGAGGCCGTTGTTGGTGTAGAGCGCTGAGGCAGTTGTTGGTGTCGAGCGCTGAGACAATTGTTGGTGTTGAGCGCTGAGACAGTTGTTGGTGTCGAGCACCGAGGCAGTTGTTGGTGTTGAGTACTGATGCAGTTGTTGGTGTTGAGCACTGAGGCAGTTTTTGGTGTCGAGTGCTGAGGCAGTTGTTGGTGTAGAGCGCTGAGGCAGTTGTTGGTGTCGAGCGCTGAGACAGTTGATGGTGTCGAGCGCTGAGACACTTGTTGGTGTCGAGCGCTGAGGCAGTTGTTGGTGTCGAGCGCTGAGGCAGTTATTGGTGTCGAGTACTGAGGCTGTTGTTGGTCTCGAGTGCTGAGACAGTTGTTGGTGTCGAGCGCTGAGACAGTTGTTGGTGTCGAGCGCTGAAGCAGTTGTTGGTGTCGAGCACTGAGGCAGTTGTTGGTGTCGAGCGCTGAGACAGTTGTTGCTGTCGAGCGCTGAGGCAGTTGTTGGTATCGAGCGCTGAGGCAGTTGTTGGTGTCAAGCGCTGAGACAGTTGTTGGTGTCGAGCGCTGAGGCAGTTGTTGGTGTCGAGTGCTGAGGCAGTTGTTGGTGTCGAGCGCTGAGGCAGTTGTTGGTGTCGAGTACTGAGGCAGTTGTTGGTGTCAAGTACTGAGGCAGTTGTTGGTGTCGAGCGCTGAGGCAGTTGTTGGTGTCGAGCACTGAGGCAGATGTTGTTGTCGAGCACTGAGGCAGTTGTTGGTGTCGAGTGCTGAGACAGTTGTTGGTGTCGAGCGCTGAGACAGTTGTTGGTGTCGGGTCCTGAGGCAGTTGTTGGTGTCGAGTGCTGAGACAGTTGTTGGTGTCGAGCGCTGAGGCAGTTGTTGGTGTCGAGTGCTGAGACAGTTGTTGGTGTCGAACGCTGAGACAGTTGTTGTTGTCGGGTCCTGAGGCAGTTGTTGGTGTCGAGTGCTGAGGCAGTTGTTGGGGTCGAGCGCTGAGACAGTTGTTGGTGTGGAGCGCTGAGGCAGTTGTTGGTGTCGAGTGCTGAGACGGTTGGTGGTGTCGAGTGCTGAGGCAGTTGTTGGTGTCGAGTACTGATGCAGTTGTTGGTGTCGAGTACTGAGGCATTTGTTGGTGTCGAGCGCTGCGGCAGTTGTTGGTGTCGAGCGCTGAGGCAGTTGTTGGTGTCGAGCGCTGATGCAGTTGTTGGTGTCGAGTCCTGACGCAGTTGTTGGTGTCGAGCGCTGAGACAGTTGTTGGTGTCGAGCGCTGAGGCAGGTGTTGGTGTCGAGCGCTGATGCAGTTGTTGGGGTCGAGTGCTGAGGCAGTTGTTGGTGTCGAGCGCTTAGGCAGTTGTTGGTGTCGAGCGCTGAGGCAGTTGTTGGTGTCAAGTACTGAGGCAGTTGTTGGTGTCGAGCGGTAAGGCAGTTGCTGGTGTTGAGCGCTGAGGCAGCTGTTGGTGTCGAGCGCTGAGGCAGTTGTTGGTGTCGAGTACTGAGGCAGTTGTTGGTGTCGAGTCCTGAGGCAGTTGTTGGTGTAGATCGCTGAGGCAGTTGTTGGTGTCGAGCGCCGAGACAGTTGTTGGTGTTGAGTACTGATGCAGTTGTTGGTGTCGAGCACTGAGGCAGTTTTTGGTGTCGAGTGCTGAGGCAGTTGTTGGTGTCGAGTCCTGAGGCAGTTGTTGGTGTAGATCGCTGAGGCAGTTGTTGGTGTCGAGCGCCGAGACAGTTGTTGGTGTTGAGTACTGATGCAGTTGTTGGTGTCGAGCACTGAGGCAGTTTTTGGTGTCGAGTGCTGAGGCAGTTGTTGGTGTAGAGCGCTGGGGCAGTTGTTGGTGTCGAGCGCTGAGACAGTTGTTGGTGTCGAGCGCTGAGACAGATGTTGGTGTCGAGCGCTGAGGCAGTTGTTGCTGTCGAGCGCTGAGGCAGTTGTTGGTGTCGAGTACTGAGGCAGTTGTTGGTGTCAAGTACTGAGACAGTTGTTGGTGTCGAGCGCTGAGACAGTTGGTGTCGAGCGCTGAAGCAGTTGTTGGTGTCGAGCACTGAGGCAGTTGTTGGTGTCGAGCGCTGAGACAGTTGTTGGTGTCGAGCGCTGAGGCAGTTGTTGGTATCGAGCGCTGAGGCAGTTGTTGGTGTCAAGCGCTGAGACAGTTGTTGGTGTCGAGCGCTGAGGCAGTTGTTGGTGTTGAGCGCTGAGGCAGTTGTTGGTGTCGAGGACTGATGCAGTTGTTGGTGTCGAGCACTGAGGCAGTTGTTGGTGTCGAGTGCTGAGGCAGTTGTTGGTGTCGAGCGCTGAGGCAGGTGTTGGTGTCGAGCGCTGATGCAGTTGTTGGGGTCGAGTGCTGAGGCAGTTGTTGGTGTCGAGCGCTTAGGCAGTTGTTGGTGTCGAGCGCTGAGGCAGTTGTTGGTGTCGAGTACTGATGCAGTTGTTGGTGTCGAGCGCTGAGGCAGTTGTTGGTGTCGAGCGCTGAGGTAGTTGTTGGTGTCGAGTACTGAGGCAATTGTTGGGGTCAAGTACTGAGGCAGTTGTTGGTGTCGAGCGCTGAGGCAGTTGTTGGTGTCGAGCGCTGAGGCAGTTGTTGGTGTCGAGCGCTGAGGCAGTTGTTGGTGTCGAGCGCTGAGGCAGTTGGTGTCGAGTGCTGAGGCAGTTGTTGGTGTCGAGGGCTGAGGCAGTTGTTGGTGTCGAGCGCTGAGGCAGTTGTTGGTGTCGAGCGCTGAGGCAGTTGTTGGTGTCGAGCACTGAGGCAGTTGTTGGTGTCGAGCGCTGAGGCAGTTGTTGGTGTCGAGTACTGATGCACTTGTTGGTGTCGAGCGCTGAGGCAGTTGTTGGTGTCGAGCGCTGAGGCAGTTGTTGGTGTCGAGCGCTGAGGCAGTTGTTGGTGTCGAGCGCTGAGACAGTTGTTGGTGTCGAGTACTGAGGCAGTTGTTGGTGTCGAGTACTGAGGCAGTTGTTGGGGTCAAGTAATGAGGCAGTTGTTGGTATCCAGTGCTGAGGCAGTTGTTGGTGTCGAGTCCTGAGGCAGTTGTTGGTGTCGAGCGCTGAGGCAGTTGTTGGTGTCGAGTACTGAGGCAGTTGTTGGTGTCGAGCGCTGAGGCAGTTGTTGGTGTCGAGCGCTGAGGCAGTTGTTGGTGTCGACTGCGGAGGCAGTTGTTGGTGTCGAGCGCTGAGGCAGTTGTTGGTGTCGAGTGCTGAGGCAGTTGTTGGTGTCGAGTACTGATGCAGTTGTTGGTGTCGAGTTCTGAGGCAGTTGTTGGTGTCGAGTGCTGAGGCAG
Organism: Prionace glauca; assembly: GCA_037974335.1. Classification (NCBI taxonomy): domain Eukaryota; kingdom Metazoa; phylum Chordata; class Chondrichthyes; order Carcharhiniformes; family Carcharhinidae; genus Prionace; species Prionace glauca. The sequence continues at coordinate 14,618,843 of CM075734.1, forward strand.
TTGCTGGTGTCGAGTGCTGAGGCAGTTGTTGGTGTCGAGTCCTGAGGCAGTTGTTGGTGTCGAGCGCTGAGGCAGTTGTTGGTGTCGAGCGCTGAGTCAGATGTTGGTGTCGACTGCTGACGCAGTTGTTGGTGTCGAGTGCTGAGGCAGTTGTTGGTGTCGAGCGCTGAGGCTGTTGATGGTGTCGAGTACTGAGGCAGTTGTTGGTGTCAAGTACTGAGGCAGTTGTTGGTGTCGAGTGCTGAGGCAGTTGTTGGTGTCAAGCGCTGAGGCAGATGTTGTTGTCGAGCGCTGAGGCAGTTGTTGGTGTCGAGTACTGAGGCAGTTGTTCGTGTCAAGTCCTGAGGCAGTTGTTGGTGTCGAGCGCTGGGTGGTGTCGAGCGCTGAGGCAGTTGTTGGTGTAGAGTGCTGAGACAGTTGTTGGTGTCAAGCGCTGAGGCAGTTGTTGGTGTCGAGTGCTGAGACAGTTGTTGGTGTCGAGCACTGAGGCAGTTGTTGGTGTCGAGTGCTGAGACAGTTGTTGGTGTCGAGCTCTGAGACAGTTGTTGCTGTCGAGCGCTGAGGCAGTTGTTGGTATCGAGCGCTGAGGCAGTTGTTGGTGTCGAGTACTGAGGCAGTTGTTGGGGTCAAGTACTGAGGCAGTTGTTGTTGTCGAGTGCTGAGCCAGTTGTTGGCGTCGAGTCCTGAGGCAGTTGTTGGTGTCGAGCGCTGAGGCAGTTGTTGGTGTCGAGTACTGAGGCAGTTGTTGGTGTCGAGCGCTGAGGCAGTTGTTGGTGTCGAGCGCTGAGGCAGTTGTTGGTGTCGAGCACTGAGGCAGTTGTTGGTGTCGAGTCCTGAGGCAGTTGTTGGTGTCGAGCGCTGAGGCAGTTGTTTGTGTCGAGTGCTGAGGCAGTTGTTGGTGTCGAGTACTGATGCAGTTGTTGGTGTCGAGTACTAAGGCAGTTGTTGGTGTCGAGTGCTGAGGCAGTTGTTGGTGTCGAACGCTGAGGCAGTTGTTGGTGTCGAGTCCTGAGGCAGTTGTTGGTCTCGAGTGCTGAGGCAGTTGTTGGTGTCAAGCACTGAGGCTGTTGTTGGTGTCAAGTCCTGATGCAGTTGTTGGTGTCGAGTCCTGAGGCAGTTGTTGGTGTAGAGCGCTGAGGCAGTTGTTGGTGTCGAGCGCTGAGACAGGTGTTGGTGTCGAGCGCTGAGACAGTTGTTGGTGACGAGCGCTGAGGCAGTTGTTGGTGTCGAGTACTGAGTCAGTTGTTGGTGTCGAGCACTGAGGCAGTTGTTGGTGTCGAGTCCTGAGGCAGTGTTGGTGTAGAGCGCTGAGGCAGTTGTTGGTGTCGAGCGCTGAGACAGTTGTTGGTGTCGAGTACTGAGTCAGTTGTTGGTGTCGAGCGCTGAGGCAGTTGTTGGTGTCAGCGCTGAGGCAGTTGTTGGTGTCGAGCGCTGAGACAGTTGTTGGTGTCGAGCGCTGAGACAGTTGTTGGTGTCGAGCGCTGAGGCAGTTGTTGGTGTCGAGCGCTGAGGCAGTTGTTGGTGTCGAGCGCTGAGGCAGTGGTTGGTGTCGAGTCCTGAGGCAGTTGTTGGTGTCGAGTGCTGAGGCAGTTGTTGGTGTCGAGCGCTGAGTCAGTTGTTGGTGTCGAGCGCTGAGGCAGCTATTGGTGTCGAGCGCTGAGGCAGCTGTTGGTGTCGAGTGCTGAGACAGTTGTTGGTGTCGAGCGCTGAGGCAATTGTTGGTGTCGAGTGCTGAGACAGTTGTTGGTGTCGAGCGCTGAGGCAGTTGTTGGTGTCGAGTGCTGAGACAGTTGTTGGTGTCGAGCTCTGAGACAGTTGTTGGTGTCGAGCGCTGAGGCAGTTGTTGGTGTCGAGTGCTGAGACAGTTGTTGGTGTCGAGCGCTGAGGCAGTTGTTGATGTCGAGTGCTGAGACAGTTGTTGGTGTCGAGCGCTGAGACAGTTGTTGGTGTCGGGTCCTGAGGCAGTTGTTGGTGTCGAGTGCTGAGGCAGTTGTTGGGGTCGAGCGCTGAGACAGTTGTTGGTGTCGAGCGCTGAGGCAGTTGTTGGTGTCGAGTGCTGAGACGGTTGTTGGTGTCGAGTGCTGAGGCAGTTGTTGCTGTCGAGCGCTGAGGCAGTTGTTGGTGTCGAGCGCTGAGACAGTTGTTGGTGTCGAGCGCTGAGGCAGTTGTTGGTGTCGAGCGCTGAGGCAGTTGTTGGTGTCGAGCGCTGAGGCAGTTGTTGGTGTCGAGCCGTGAGGCAGTTGTTGGTGTCGAGTACTGAGGCAGTTGTTGGTGTCAAGTACTGAGGCAGTTGTTGGTATCGAGCGCTAAGGCAGTTGCTGGTGTCGAGCGCTGAGGCAGCTGTTGGTGTCGAGCGCTGAGGCAGTTGTTGGTGTCGAGTACTGAGGCAGTTGTTGGTGTCGAGTACTGAGGCTGTTGTTGGTGTTGAGCGCTGAGGCAGATGTTGGTGTCGAGTCCTGAGGCCGTTGTTGGTGTAGAGCGCTGAGGCAGTTGTTGGTGTCGAGCGCTGAGACAATTGTTGGTGTTGAGCGCTGAGACAGTTGTTGGTGTCGAGCACCGAGGCAGTTGTTGGTGTTGAGTACTGATGCAGTTGTTGGTGTTGAGCACTGAGGCAGTTTTTGGTGTCGAGTGCTGAGGCAGTTGTTGGTGTAGAGCGCTGAGGCAGTTGTTGGTGTCGAGCGCTGAGACAGTTGATGGTGTCGAGCGCTGAGACACTTGTTGGTGTCGAGCGCTGAGGCAGTTGTTGGTGTCGAGCGCTGAGGCAGTTATTGGTGTCGAGTACTGAGGCTGTTGTTGGTCTCGAGTGCTGAGACAGTTGTTGGTGTCGAGCGCTGAGACAGTTGTTGGTGTCGAGCGCTGAAGCAGTTGTTGGTGTCGAGCACTGAGGCAGTTGTTGGTGTCGAGCGCTGAGACAGTTGTTGCTGTCGAGCGCTGAGGCAGTTGTTGGTATCGAGCGCTGAGGCAGTTGTTGGTGTCAAGCGCTGAGACAGTTGTTGGTGTCGAGCGCTGAGGCAGTTGTTGGTGTCGAGTGCTGAGGCAGTTGTTGGTGTCGAGCGCTGAGGCAGTTGTTGGTGTCGAGTACTGAGGCAGTTGTTGGTGTCAAGTACTGAGGCAGTTGTTGGTGTCGAGCGCTGAGGCAGTTGTTGGTGTCGAGCACTGAGGCAGATGTTGTTGTCGAGCACTGAGGCAGTTGTTGGTGTCGAGTGCTGAGACAGTTGTTGGTGTCGAGCGCTGAGACAGTTGTTGGTGTCGGGTCCTGAGGCAGTTGTTGGTGTCGAGTGCTGAGACAGTTGTTGGTGTCGAGCGCTGAGGCAGTTGTTGGTGTCGAGTGCTGAGACAGTTGTTGGTGTCGAACGCTGAGACAGTTGTTGTTGTCGGGTCCTGAGGCAGTTGTTGGTGTCGAGTGCTGAGGCAGTTGTTGGGGTCGAGCGCTGAGACAGTTGTTGGTGTGGAGCGCTGAGGCAGTTGTTGGTGTCGAGTGCTGAGACGGTTGGTGGTGTCGAGTGCTGAGGCAGTTGTTGGTGTCGAGTACTGATGCAGTTGTTGGTGTCGAGTACTGAGGCATTTGTTGGTGTCGAGCGCTGCGGCAGTTGTTGGTGTCGAGCGCTGAGGCAGTTGTTGGTGTCGAGCGCTGATGCAGTTGTTGGTGTCGAGTCCTGACGCAGTTGTTGGTGTCGAGCGCTGAGACAGTTGTTGGTGTCGAGCGCTGAGGCAGGTGTTGGTGTCGAGCGCTGATGCAGTTGTTGGGGTCGAGTGCTGAGGCAGTTGTTGGTGTCGAGCGCTTAGGCAGTTGTTGGTGTCGAGCGCTGAGGCAGTTGTTGGTGTCAAGTACTGAGGCAGTTGTTGGTGTCGAGCGCTAAGGCAGTTGCTGGTGTTGAGCGCTGAGGCAGCTGTTGGTGTCGAGCGCTGAGGCAGTTGTTGGTGTCGAGTACTGAGGCAGTTGTTGGTGTCGAGTCCTGAGGCAGTTGTTGGTGTAGATCGCTGAGGCAGTTGTTGGTGTCGAGCGCCGAGACAGTTGTTGGTGTTGAGTACTGATGCAGTTGTTGGTGTCGAGCACTGAGGCAGTTTTTGGTGTCGAGTGCTGAGGCAGTTGTTGGTGTCGAGTCCTGAGGCAGTTGTTGGTGTAGATCGCTGAGGCAGTTGTTGGTGTCGAGGGCCGAGACAGTTGTTGGTGTTGAGTACTGATGCAGTTGTTGGTGTCGAGCACTGAGGCAGTTTTTGGTGTCGAGTGCTGAGGCAGTTGTTGGTGTAGAGCGCTGGGGCAGTTGTTGGTGTCGAGCGCTGAGACAGTTGTTGGTGTCGAGCGCTGAGACAGATGTTGGTGTCGAGCGCTGAGGCAGTTGTTGCTGTCGAGCGCTGAGGCAGTTGTTGGTGTCGAGTACTGAGGCAGTTGTTGGTGTCAAGTACTGAGACAGTTGTTGGTGTCGAGCGCTGAGACAGTTGGTGTCGAGCGCTGAAGCAGTTGTTGGTGTCGAGCACTGAGGCAGTTGTTGGTGTCGAGCGCTGAGACAGTTGTTGGTGTCGAGCGCTGAGGCAGTTGTTGGTATCGAGCGCTGAGGCAGTTGTTGGTGTCAAGCGCTGAGACAGTTGTTGGTGTCGAGCGCTGAGGCAGTTGTTGGTGTTGAGCGCTGAGGCAGTTGTTGGTGTCGAGGACTGATGCAGTTGTTGGTGTCGAGCACTGAGGCAGTTGTTGGTGTCGAGTGCTGAGGCAGTTGTTGGTGTCGAGCGCTGAGGCAGGTGTTGGTGTCGAGCGCTGATGCAGTTGTTGGGGTCGAGTGCTGAGGCAGTTGTTGGTGTCGAGCGCTTAGGCAGTTGTTGGTGTCGAGCGCTGAGGCAGTTGTTGGTGTCGAGTACTGATGCAGTTGTTGGTGTCGAGCGCTGAGGCAGTTGTTGGTGTCGAGCGCTGAGGTAGTTGTTGGTGTCGAGTACTGAGGCAATTGTTGGGGTCAAGTACTGAGGCAGTTGTTGGTGTCGAGCGCTGAGGCAGTTGTTGGTGTCGAGCGCTGAGGCAGTTGTTGGTGTCGAGCGCTGAGGCAGTTGTTGGTGTCGAGCGCTGAGGCAGTTGGTGTCGAGTGCTGAGGCAGTTGTTGGTGTCGAGGGCTGAGGCAGTTGTTGGTGTCGAGCGCTGAGGCAGTTGTTGGTGTCGAGCGCTGAGGCAGTTGTTGGTGTCGAGCACTGAGGCAGTTGTTGGTGTCGAGCGCTGAGGCAGTTGTTGGTGTCGAGTACTGATGCACTTGTTGGTGTCGAGCGCTGAGGCAGTTGTTGGTGTCGAGCGCTGAGGCAGTTGTTGGTGTCGAGCGCTGAGGCAGTTGTTGGTGTCGAGCGCTGAGACAGTTGTTGGTGTCGAGTACTGAGGCAGTTGTTGGTGTCGAGTACTGAGGCAGTTGTTGGGGTCAAGTAATGAGGCAGTTGTTGGTATCCAGTGCTGAGGCAGTTGTTGGTGTCGAGTCCTGAGGCAGTTGTTGGTGTCGAGCGCTGAGGCAGTTGTTGGTGTCGAGTACTGAGGCAGTTGTTGGTGTCGAGCGCTGAGGCAGTTGTTGGTGTCGAGCGCTGAGGCAGTTGTTGGTGTCGACTGCGGAGGCAGTTGTTGGTGTCGAGCGCTGAGGCAGTTGTTGGTGTCGAGTGCTGAGGCAGTTGTTGGTGTCGAGTACTGATGCAGTTGTTGGTGTCGAGTTCTGAGGCAGTTGTTGGTGTCGAGTGCTGAGGCAGTTGCTGGTGTCGAGTGCTGAGGCAGTTGTTGGTGTCGAGTCCTGAGGCAGTTGTTGGTGTCGAGCGCTGAGGCAGTTGTTGGTGTCGAGCGCTGAGTCAGATGTTGGTGTCGACTGCTGACGCAGTTGTTGGTGTCGAGTGCTGAGGCAGTTGTTGGTGTCGAGCGCTGAGGCTGTTGATGGTGTCGAGTACTGAGGCAGTTGTTGGTGTCAAGTACTGAGGCAGTTGTTGGTGTCGAGTGCTGAGGCAGTTGTTGGTGTCAAGCGCTGAGGCAGATGTTGTTGTCGAGCGCTGAGGCAGTTGTTGGTGTCGAGTACTGAGGCAGTTGTTCGTGTCAAGTCCTGAGGCAGTTGTTGGTGTCGAGCGCTGGGTGGTGTCGAGCGCTGAGGCAGTTGTTGGTGTAGAGTGCTGAGACAGTTGTTGGTGTCAAGCGCTGAGGCAGTTGTTGGTGTCGAGTGCTGAGACAGTTGTTGGTGTCGAGCACTGAGGCAGTTGTTGGTGTCGAGTGCTGAGACAGTTGTTGGTGTCGAGCTCTGAGACAGTTGTTGATGTGGAGCGCTGAGGCAGTTGTTGGGGTCCAGTGCTGAGACAGTTGTTGGTGTCGAGCGCTGAGGCAGTTGTTGGTGTCGAGTGCTGAGACAGTTGTTGGTGTCGAGCGCTGAGACAGTTGTTGGTGTCGGGTCCTGAGGCAGTTGTTGGTGTCGAGTGCTGAGGCAGTTGTTGGGGTCGAGCGCTGAGACAGTTGTTGGTGTGGAGCGCTGAGGCAGTTGTTGGTGTCGAGTGCTGAGACGGTTGTTGGTGTCGAGTGCTGAGGCAGTTGTTGGTGTCGAGTACTGATGCAGTTGTTGGTGTCGAGTACTGAGGCATTTGTTGGTGTCGAGCGCTGCAGCAGTTGTTGGTGTCGAGCGCTGAGGCAGTTGTTGGTGTCGAGCGCTGAGGCAGTTGTTGGTGTCGAGTCCTGACGCAGTTGTTGTTGTCGAGCGCTGAGACAGTTGTTGGTGTCGAGCGCTGAGGCAGGTGTTGGTGTCGAGCGCTGATGCAATTGTTGGGGTCGAGTGCTGAGGCAGTTGTTGGTGTCGAGCGCTTAGGCAGTTGTTGGTGTCGAGCGCTGAGGCAGTTGTTGGTGTCGAGTACTGATGCAGTTGTTGGTGTCGAGCGCTGAGGCAGTTGTTGGTGTCGAGCGCTGAGGTAGTTGTTGGTGTCGAGTACTGAGGCAGTTGCTGGGGTCAAGTACTGAGGCAGTTGTTGGTGACGAGCGCTGAGGCAGTTGTTGGTGTCGAGCGCTGAGGCAGTTGTTGGTGTCGAGCGCTGAGGCAGTTGTTGGTGTCGAGCGCTGAGGCAGTTGGTGTCGAGTGCTGAGGCAGTTGTTGGTGTCGAGGGCTGAGGCAGTTGTTGGTGTCGAGCGCTGAGGCAGTTGTTGGTGTCGAGCGCTGAGGCAGTTGTTGGTGTCGAGCACTGAGGCAGTTGTTGGTGTCGAGCGCTGAGGCAGTTGTTGGTGTCGAGTACCGATGCACTTGCTGGTGTCGAGCGCTGAGGCAGTTGTTGGTGTCGAGCGCTGAGGCAGTTGTTAGTGTCGAGCGCTGAGGCAGTTGTTGGTGTCGAGCGCTGAGACAGTTGTTGGTGTCGAGTACTGAGGCAGTTGTTGGTGTCGAGTACTGAGGCAGTTGTTGGGGTCAAGTAATGAGGCAGTTGTTGGTATCCAGTGCTGAGGCAGTTGTTGGTGTCGAGTCCTGAGGCAGTTGTTGGTGTCGAGCGCTGAGGCAGTTGTTGGTGTCGACTGCGGAGGCAGTTGTTGGTGTCGAGCGCTGAGGCAGTTGTTGGTGTCGAGTGCTGAGGCAGTTGTTGGTGTCGAGTACTGATGCAGTTGTTGGTGTCGAGTTCTGAGGCAGTTGTTGGTGTCGAGTGCTGAGGCAGTTGCTGGTGTCGAGTGCTGAGGCAGTTGTTGGTGTCGAGTCCTGAGGCAGTTGTTGATGTCGAGCGCTGAGGCAGTTGTTGGTGTCGAGTACTGAGGCAGTTGTTGGTGTCAAGCGCTGAGGCAGTTGTTGGTGTCGAGCGCTGAGGCAGTTGTTGGTGTCGATTGCGGAGGCAGTTGTTGGTGTCGAGCGCTGAGGCAGTTGTTGGTGTCGAGTGCTGAGGCAGTTGTTAGTGTCGAGTACTGATGCAGTTGTTGGTGTCGAGTGCTGAGGCAGTTGTTGGTGTCGAGCCCTGAGGCAGTTGTTGGTGTCGAGTCCTGAGGCAGTTGTTGGTGTAGAGCGCTGAGGCAGTTGTTGGTGTCGAGCGCTGAGACAGTTGTTGGTGTCGAGCGCTGAGACAGTTGTTGGTGTCGAGCGCTGAGGCAGTTGTTGGTGTCGAGCGCTGAGGCAGTTGTTGGTGTCGAGCGCTGAGGCAGTTGGTGTCGAGTGCTGAGGCAGTTGTTGGTGTCGAGGGCTGAGGCAGTTGTTGGTGTCGAGCGCTGAGGCAGCTGTTGGTGTCGAGCGCTGAGGCAGTTGTTGGTGTCGAGTACTGAGGCAGTTGTTGGTGTCGAGTACTGAGGCTGTTGTTGGTGTTGAGCGCTGAGGCAGATGTTGGTGTCGAGTCCTGAGGCCGTTGTTGGTGTAGAGCGCTGAGGCAGTTGTTGGTGTCGAGCGCTGAGACAATTGTTGGTGTTGAGCGCTGAGACAGTTGTTGGTGTCGAGCACCGAGGCAGTTGTTGGTGTTGAGTACTGATGCAGTTGTTGGTGTTGAGCACTGAGGCAGTTTTTGGTGTCGAGTGCTGAGGCAGTTGTTGGTGTAGAGCGCTGAGGCAGTTGTTGGTGTCGAGCGCTGAGACAGTTGATGGTGTCGAGCGCTGAGACACTTGTTGGTGTCGAGCGCTGAGGCAGTTGTTGGTGTCGAGCGCTGAGGCAGTTATTGGTGTCGAGTACTGAGGCTGTTGTTGGTCTCGAGTGCTGAGACAGTTGTTGGTGTCGAGCGCTGAGACAGTTGTTGGTGTCGAGCGCTGAAGCAGTTGTTGGTGTCGAGCACTGAGGCAGTTGTTGGTGTCGAGCGCTGAGACAGTTGTTGCTGTCGAGCGCTGAGGCAGTTGTTGGTATCGAGCGCTGAGGCAGTTGTTGGTGTCAAGCGCTGAGACAGTTGTTGGTGTCGAGCGCTGAGGCAGTTGTTGGTGTCGAGTGCTGAGGCAGTTGTTGGTGTCGAGCGCTGAGGCAGTTGTTGGTGTCGAGTACTGAGGCAGTTGTTGGTGTCAAGTACTGAGGCAGTTGTTGGTGTCGAGCGCTGAGGCAGTTGTTGGTGTCGAGCACTGAGGCAGATGTTGTTGTCGAGCACTGAGGCAGTTGTTGGTGTCGAGTGCTGAGACAGTTGTTGGTGTCGAGCGCTGAGACAGTTGTTGGTGTCGGGTCCTGAGGCAGTTGTTGGTGTCGAGTGCTGAGACAGTTGTTGGTGTCGAGCGCTGAGGCAGTTGTTGGTGTCGAGTGCTGAGACAGTTGTTGGTGTCGAACGCTGAGACAGTTGTTGTTGTCGGGTCCTGAGGCAGTTGTTGGTGTCGAGTGCTGAGGCAGTTGTTGGGGTCGAGCGCTGAGACAGTTGTTGGTGTGGAGCGCTGAGGCAGTTGTTGGTGTCGAGTGCTGAGACGGTTGGTGGTGTCGAGTGCTGAGGCAGTTGTTGGTGTCGAGTACTGATGCAGTTGTTGGTGTCGAGTACTGAGGCATTTGTTGGTGTCGAGCGCTGCGGCAGTTGTTGGTGTCGAGCGCTGAGGCAGTTGTTGGTGTCGAGCGCTGATGCAGTTGTTGGTGTCGAGTCCTGACGCAGTTGTTGGTGTCGAGCGCTGAGACAGTTGTTGGTGTCGAGCGCTGAGGCAGGTGTTGGTGTCGAGCGCTGATGCAGTTGTTGGGGTCGAGTGCTGAGGCAGTTGTTGGTGTCGAGCGCTTAGGCAGTTGTTGGTGTCGAGCGCTGAGGCAGTTGTTGGTGTCAAGTACTGAGGCAGTTGTTGGTGTCGAGCGCTAAGGCAGTTGCTGGTGTTGAGCGCTGAGGCAGCTGTTGGTGTCGAGCGCTGAGGCAGTTGTTGGTGTCGAGTACTGAGGCAGTTGTTGGTGTCGAGTCCTGAGGCAGTTGTTGGTGTAGATCGCTGAGGCAGTTGTTGGTGTCGAGCGCCGAGACAGTTGTTGGTGTTGAGTACTGATGCAGTTGTTGGTGTCGAGCACTGAGGCAGTTTTTGGTGTCGAGTGCTGAGGCAGTTGTTGGTGTCGAGTCCTGAGGCAGTTGTTGGTGTAGATCGCTGAGGCAGTTGTTGGTGTCGAGGGCCGAGACAGTTGTTGGTGTTGAGTACTGATGCAGTTGTTGGTGTCGAGCACTGAGGCAGTTTTTGGTGTCGAGTGCTGAGGCAGTTGTTGGTGTAGAGCGCTGGGGCAGTTGTTGGTGTCGAGCGCTGAGACAGTTGTTGGTGTCGAGCGCTGAGACAGATGTTGGTGTCGAGCGCTGAGGCAGTTGTTGCTGTCGAGCGCTGAGGCAGTTGTTGGTGTCGAGTACTGAGGCAGTTGTTGGTATCGAGCGCTGAGGCAGTTGTTGGTGTCAAGCGCTGAGACAGTTGTTGGTGTCGAGCGCTGAGGCAGTTGTTGGTGTTGAGCGCTGAGGCAGTTGTTGGTGTCGAGGACTGATGCAGTTGTTGGTGTCGAGCACTGAGGCAGTTGTTGGTGTCGAGTGCTGAGGCAGTTGTTGGTGTCGAGCGCTGAGGCAGGTGTTGGTGTCGAGCGCTGATGCAGTTGTTGGGGTCGAGTGCTGAGGCAGTTGTTGGTGTCGAGCGCTTAGGCAGTTGTTGGTGTCGAGCGCTGAGGCAGTTGTTGGTGTCGAGTACTGATGCAGTTGTTGGTGTCGAGCGCTGAGGCAGTTGTTGGTGTCGAGCGCTGAGGTAGTTGTTGGTGTCGAGTACTGAGGCAATTGTTGGGGTCAAGTACTGAGGCAGTTGTTGGTGTCGAGCGCTGAGGCAGTTGTTGGTGTCGAGCGCTGAGGCAGTTGTTGGTGTCGAGCGCTGAGGCAGTTGTTGGTGTCGAGCGCTGAGGCAGTTGGTGTCGAGTGCTGAGGCAGTTGTTGGTGTCGAGGGCTGAGGCAGTTGTTGGTGTCGAGCGCTGAGGCAGTTGTTGGTGTCGAGCGCTGAGGCAGTTGTTGGTGTCGAGCACTGAGGCAGTTGTTGGTGTCGAGCGCTGAGGCAGTTGTTGGTGTCGAGTACTGATGCACTTGTTGGTGTCGAGCGCTGAGGCAGTTGTTGGTGTCGAGCGCTGAGGCAGTTGTTGGTGTCGAGCGCTGAGGCAGTTGTTGGTCTCGAGCGCTGAGACAGTTGTTGGTGTCGAGTACTGAGGCAGTTGTTGGTGTCGAGTACTGAGGCAGTTGTTGGGGTCAAGTAATGAGGCAGTTGTTGGTATCCAGTGCTGAGGCAGTTGTTGGTGTCGAGTCCTGAGGCAGTTGTTGGTGTCGAGCGCTGAGGCAGTTGTTGGTGTCGAGTACTGAGGCAGTTGTTGGTGTCGAGCGCTGAGGCAGTTGTTGGTGTCGAGCGCTGAGGCAGTTGTTGGTGTCGACTGCGGAGGCAGTTGTTGGTGTCGAGCGCTGAGGCAGTTGTTGGTGTCGAGTGCTGAGGCAGTTGTTGGTGTCGAGTACTGATGCAGTTGTTGGTGTCGAGTTCTGAGGCAGTTGTTGGTGTCGAGTGCTGAGGCAGTTGCTGGTGTCGAGTGCTGAGGCAGTTGTTGGTGTCGAGTCCTGAGGCAGTTGTTGGTGTCGAGCGCTGAGGCAGTTGTTGGTGTCGAGCGCTGAGTCAGATGTTGGTGTCGACTGCTGACGCAGTTGTTGGTGTCGAGTGCTGAGGCAGTTGTTGGTGTCGAGCGCTGAGGCTGTTGATGGTGTCGAGTACTGAGGCAGTTGTTGGTGTCAAGTACTGAGGCAGTTGTTGGTGTCGAGTGCTGAGGCAGTTGTTGGTGTCAAGCGCTGAGGCAGATGTTGTTGTCGAGCGCTGAGGCAGTTGTTGGTGTCGAGTACTGAGGCAGTTGTTCGTGTCAAGTCCTGAGGCAGTTGTTGGTGTCGAGCGCTGGGTGGTGTCGAGCGCTGAGGCAGTTGTTGGTGTAGAGTGCTGAGACAGTTGTTGGTGTCAAGCGCTGAGGCAGTTGTTGGTGTCGAGTGCTGAGACAGTTGTTGGTGTCGAGCACTGAGGCAGTTGTTGGTGTCGAGTGCTGAGACAGTTGTTGGTGTCGAGCTCTGAGACAGTTGTTGATGTGGAGCGCTGAGGCAGTTGTTGGTGTCCAGTGCTGAGACAGTTGTTGGTGTCGAGCGCTGAGGCAGTTGTTGGTGCCGAGTGCTGAGACAGTTGTTGGTGTCGAGCGCTGAGACAGTTGTTGGTGTCGGGTCCTGAGGCAGTTGTTGGTGTCGAGTGCTGAGGCAGTTGTTGGGGTCGAGCGCTGAGACAGTTGTTGGTGTGGAGCGCTGAGGCAGTTGTTGGTGTCGAGTGCTGAGACGGTTGTTGGTGTCGAGTGCTGAGGCAGTTGTTGGTGTCGAGTACTGATGCAGTTGTTGGTGTCGAGTACTGAGGCATTTGTTGGTGTCGAGCGCTGCAGCAGTTGTTGGTGTCGAGCGCTGAGGCAGTTGTTGGTGTCGAGCGCTGAGGCAGTTGTTGGTGTCGAGTACTGATGCAGTTGTTGGTGTCGAGCGCTGAGGCAGTTGTTGGTGTCGAGCGCTGAGGTAGTTGTTGGTGTCGAGTACTGAGGCAGTTGCTGGGGTCAAGTACTGAGGCAGTTGTTGGTGACGAGCGCTGAGGCAGTTGTTGGTGTCGAGCGCTGAGGCAGGTGTTGGTGTCGAGCGCTGATGCAATTGTTGGGGTCGAGTGCTGAGGCAGTTGTTGGTGTCGAGCGCTTAGGCAGTTGTTGGTGTCGAGCGCTGAGGCAGTTGTTGGTGTCGAGTACTGATGCAGTTGTTGGTGTCGAGCGCTGAGGCAGTTGTTGGTGTCGAGCGCTGAGGTAGTTGTTGGTGTCGAGTACTGAGGCAGTTGCTGGGGTCAAGTACTGAGGCAGTTGTTGGTGACGAGCGCTGAGGCAGTTGTTGGTGTCGAGCGCTGAGGCAGTTGTTGGTGTCGAGCGCTGAGGCAGTTGTTGGTGTCGAGCGCTGAGGCATTTGGTGTCGAGTGCTGAGGCAGTTGTTGGTGTCGAGGGCTGAGGCAGTTGTTGGTGTCGAGCGCTGAGGCAGTTGTTGGTGTCGAGCGCTGAGGCAGTTGTTGGTGTCGAGCACTGAGGCAGTTGTTGGTGTCGAGCGCTGAGGCAGTTGTTGGTGTCGAGTACCGATGCACTTGCTGGTGTCGAGCGCTGAGGCAGTTGTTGGTGTCGAGCGCTGAGGCAGTTGTTAGTGTCGAGCGCTGAGGCAGTTGTTGGTGTCGAGCGCTGAGACAGTTGTTGGTGTCGAGTACTGAGGCAGTTGTTGGTGTCGAGTACTGAGGCAGTTGTTGGGGTCAAGTAATGAGGCAGTTGTTGGTATCCAGTGCTGAGGCAGTTGTTGGTGTCGAGTCCTGAGGCAGTTGTTGGTGTCGAGCGCTGAGGCAGTTGTTGGTGTCGACTGCGGAGGCAGTTGTTGGTGTCGAGCGCTGAGGCAGTTGTTGGTGTCGAGTGCTGAGGCAGTTGTTGGTGTCGAGTACTGATGCAGTTGTTGGTGTCGAGTTCTGAGGCAGTTGTTGGTGTCGAGTGCTGAGGCAGTTGCTGGTGTCGAGTGCTGAGGCAGTTGTTGGTGTCGAGTCCTGAGGCAGTTGTTGATGTCGAGCGCTGAGGCAGTTGTTGGTGTCGAGTACTGAGGCAGTTGTTGGTGTCAAGCGCTGAGGCAGTTGTTGGTGTCGAGCGCTGAGGCAGTTGTTGGTGTCGATTGCGGAGGCAGTTGTTGGTGTCGAGCGCTGAGGCAGTTGTTGGTGTCGAGTGCTGAGGCAGTTGTTAGTGTCGAGTACTGATGCAGTTGTTGGTGTCGAGTGCTGAGGCAGTTGTTGGTGTCGAGCCCTGAGGCAGTTGTTGGTGTCGAGTCCTGAGGCAGTTGTTGGTGTAGAGCGCTGAGGCAGTTGTTGGTGTCGAGCGCTGAGACAGTTGTTGGTGTCGAGCGCTGAGACAGTTGTTGGTGTCGAGCACTGACGCAGTTGTTGGTGTCGAGTGCTGAGGCAGTTGTTGGTGTTGAGCACTGAGGCTGTTGTTGGTGTCGAGACCTGATGCAGTTGTTGGTGTCGAGTCCTGAGGCAGTTTTTGGTGTAGAGCGCTGAGGCAGTTGTTGGTGTCGAGCGCTGAGACAGTTGTTGGTGTCGAGCGCTGAGACAGTTGTTGGTGACGAGCGCTGAGGCAGTTGTTGGTGTCGAGTACTGAGTCAGTTGTTGGTGTCGAGCACTGAGGCAGATGTTGATGTCGAGTCCTGAGGCAGTTGTTGGTGTAGAGCGCTGAGGCAGTTGTTGGTGTCGAACGCTGAGACAGTTGTTGGTGTCAAGTACTGAGTAAGTTGTTGGTGTCGAGCGCTGAGGCAGTTGTTGGTGTCAGCGTTGAGGCAGTTGTTGGTGTCGAGTGCTGAGGCAGTTGCTGGTGTCGAGCGCTGAGGCAGTTGTTGGTGTCGAGCGCTGAGGCAGTTGTTGGTGTCGAGCGCTGAGGCAGTTGTTGGTGTCGAGCGCTGAGGCAGTTGTTGGTGTCGAGTCCTGAGGCAGTTCTTGGTGTCGAGTGCTGAGGCAGTTGTTGGTGTCGAGCACTGAGGCAGTTGTTGGTGTCGGGCGCTGAGGCAGTTGTTGGTGTCGAGCGCTGAGGCAGTTGTTGGTGTCGAGCGCTGAGACAGTTGTTGGTGTCGAGTACTGAGGCAGTTGTTGGTGTCAAGTACTGAGGCAGTTGTTGGTGTCGAGTACTGAGGCAGTTGTTGGCGTCAAGTACTGAGGCAGTTGTTGGTGTCGAGTGCTGAGGCAGTTGTTGGCGTCGAGTCCTGAGGCAGTTGTTGGTGTCGAGCGCTGAGGCAGTTGTTGGTGTCGAGTACTGAGGCAGTTGTTGGTGTCGAGCGCTGAGGCAGTTGTTGGTGTCGAGCGCTGAGGCAGTTGTTGGTGTCGAGCACTGAGGCAGTTGTTGGTGTCGAGTCCTGAGGCAGTTGTTGGTGTCGAGCGCTGAGGCAGTTGTTTGTGTCGAGAGCTGAGGCAGTTGTTGGTGTCGAGTACTGATGCAGTTGTTGGTGTCGAGTACTAAGGCAGTTGTTGGTGTCGAGTGCTGAGGCAGTTGTTGGTGTCGAGCGCTGAGGCAGTTGTTGGTGTCGAGTCCTGAGGCAGTTGTTGGTGTCGAGTGCTGAGGCAGTTGTTGGTGTCAAGCACTGAGGCAGTTGTTGGTGTCAAGTCCTGATGCAGTTGTTGGTGTCGAGTCCTGAGGCAGTTGTTGGTGTAGAGCGCTGAGGCAGTTGTTGGTGTCGAGTCCTGAGGCAGTTGTTGGTGTAGAGCGCTGAGGCAGTTGTTGGTGTCGAGCGCTGAGACAGTTGTTGGTGTCGAGTACTGAGTCAGTTGTTGGTGTCGAGCGCTGAGGCAGTTGTTGGTGTCAGCGCTGAGGCAGTTGTTGGTGTCGAGCGCTGAGACAGTTGTTGGTGTCGAGCGCTGAGACAGTTGTTGGTGTCGAGCGCTGAGGCAGTTGTTGGTGTCGAGCGCTGAGGCAGTTGTTGGTGTCGAGCGCTGAGGCAGTGGTTGGTGTCGAGTCCTGAGGCAGTTGTTGCTGTCGAGTGCTGAGGCAGTTGTTGGTGTCGAGCGCTGAGTCAGTTGTTGGTGTCGAGCGCTGAGGCAGCTGTTGGTGTCGAGCGCTGAGGCAGCTGTTGGTGTCGAGCGCTGAGGCAGCTGTTGGTGTCGAGTGCTGAGACAGTTGTTGGTGTCGAGCGCTGAGGCAATTGTTGGTGTCGAGTGCTGAGACAGTTGTTGGTGTCGAGCGCTGAGGCAGTTGTTGGTGTCGAGTGCTGAGACAGTTGTTGGTGTCGAGCTCTGAGACAGTTGTTGGTGTCGAGCGCTGAGGCAGTTGTTGGTGTCGAGTGCTGAGACAGTTGTTGGTGTCGAGCGCTGAGGCAGTTGTTGATGTCGAGTGCTGAGACAGTTGTTGGTGTCGAGCGCTGAGACAGTTGTTGGTGTCGTGTCCTGAGGCAGTTGTTGGTGTCGAGTGCTGAGGCAGTTGTTGGTGTAGAGCGCTGAGGCAGTTGTTGGTGTCGAGCGCTGAGACAGTTGATGGTGTCGAGCGCTGAGACACATGTTGGTGTCGAGCGCGGAGGCAGTTGTTGGTGTCGAGCGCTGAGGCAGTTATTGGTGTCGAGTACTGAGGCTGTTGTTGGTCTCGAGTGCTGAGACAGTTGTTGGTGTCGAGCGCTGAGACAGTTGTTGGTGTCGAGCGCTGAAGCAGTTGTTGGTGTCGAGCACTGAGGCAGTTGTTGGTGTCGAGCGCTGAGACAGTTGTTGCTGTCGAGCGCTGAGGCAGTTGTTGGTATCGAGCGCTGAGGCAGTTGTTGGTGTCAAGCGCTGAGACAGTTGTTGGTGTCGAGCGCTGAGGCAGTTGTTGGTGTCGAGTGCTGAGGCAGTTGTTGGTGTCGAGCGCTGAGGCAGTTGTTGGTGTCGAGTACTGAGGCAGTTGTTGGTGTCAAGTACTGAGGCAGTTGTTGGTGTCGAGCGCTGAGGCAGTTGTTGGTGTCGAGCACTGAGGCAGATGTTGTTGTTGAGCGCTGAGGCAGTTGTTGGTGTCGAGTGCTGAGACAGTTGTTGGTGTCGAGCGCTGAGACAGTTGTTGGGGTCGGGTCCTGAGGCAGTTGTTGGTGTCGAGTGCTGAGACAGTTGTTGGTGTCGAGCGCTGAGGCAGTTGTTGGTGTCGAGTGCTGAGACAGTTGTTGGTGTCGAGCGCTGAGACAGTTGTTGTTGTCGGGTCCTGAGGCAGTTGTTGGTGTCGAGTGCTGAGGCAGTTGTTGGGGTCGAGCGCTGAGACAGTTGTTGGTGTGGAGCGCTGAGGCAGTTGTTGGTGTCGAGTGCTGAGACGGTTGTTGGTGTCGAGTGCTGAGGCAGTTGTTGGTGTCGAGTACTGATGTAGTTGTTGGTGTCGAGTACTGAGGCATTTGTTGGTGTCGAGCGCTGCGGCAGTTGTTGGTGTCGAGCGCTGAGGCAGTTGTTGGTGTCGAGCGCTGATGCAGTTGTTGGTGTCGAGTCCTGACGCAGTTGTTGGTGTCGAGCGCTGAGACAGTTGTTGGTGTCGAGCGCTGAGGCAGGTGTTGGTGTCGAGCGCTGATGCAGTTGTTGGGGTCGAGTGCTGAGGCAGTTGTTGGTGTCGAGCGCTTAGGCAGTTGTTGGTGTCGAGCGCTGAGGCAGTTGTTGGTGTCAAGTACTGAGGCAGTTGTTGGTGTCGAGCGCTAAGGCAGTTGCTGGTGTTGAGCGCTGAGGCAGCTGTTGGTGTCGAGCGCTGAGGCAGTTGTTGGTGTCGAGTACTGAGGCAGTTGTTGGTGTCGAGTACTGAGGGTGTTGTTGGTGTTGAGCGCTGAGGCAGTTGTTGGTGTAGAGTCCTGAGGCAGTTGTTGGTGTAGATCGCTGAGGCAGTTGTTGGTGTCGAGCGCTGAGACAGTTGTTGGTGTTGAGCGCTGAGACAGTTGTTGGTGTGGAGCACTGACGCAGTTGTTGGTGTCGAGCACCGAGGCAGTTGTTGGTGTTGAGTACTGATGCAGTTGTTGGTGTTGAGCACTGAGGCAGTTTTTGGTGTCGAGTGCTGAGGCAGTTGTTGGTGTAGAGCGCTGGGGCAGTTGTTGGTGTCGAGCGCTGAGACAGTTGTTGGTGTCGAGCGCTGAGACAGATGTTGGTGTCGAGCGCTGAGGCAGTTGTTGGTGTCGAGCGCTGAGGCAGTTGTTGGTGTCGAGTACTGAGGCAGTTGTTGGTGTCAAGTACTGAGACAGTTGTTGGTGTCGAGCGCTGAGACAGTTGGTGTCGAGCGCTGAAGCAGTTGTTGGTGTCGAGCACTGAGGCAGTTGTTGGTGTCGAGCGCTGAGACAGTTGTTGGTGTCGAGCGCTGAGGCAGTTGTTGGTATCGAGCGCTGAGGCAGTTGTTGGTGTCAAGCGCTGAGACAGTTGTTGGTGTCGAGCGCTGAGGCAGTTGTTGGTGTCGAGCGCTGAGGCAGTTGTTGGTGTCGAGGACTGATGCAGTTGTTGGTGTCGAGCACTGAGGCAGTTGTTGGTGTCGAGCGCTGAGTCAGATGTTTGTGTCGGGCGCTGAGGCAGTTGTTGGTGTCGAGCGCTGAGGCAGTTGTTGGTGTCGAGCGCTGAGACAGTTGTTGGTGTCGAGTACTGAGGCAGTTGTTGGTGTCAAGTACTGAGGCAGTTGTTGGTGTCGAGTACTGAGGCAGTTGTTGGCGTCAAGTACTGAGGCAGTTGTTGGTGTCGAGTGCTGAGGCAGTTGTTGGCGTCGAGTCCTGAGGCAGTTGTTGGTGTCGAGCGCTGAGGCAGTTGTTGGTGTCGAGTACTGAGGCAGTTGTTGGTGTCGAGCGCTGAGGCAGTTGTTGGTGTCGAGCGCTGAGGCAGTTGTTGGTGTCGAGCACTGAGGCAGTTGTTGGTGTCGAGTCCTGAGGCAGTTGTTGGTGTCGAGCGCTGAGGCAGTTGTTTGTGTCGAGAGCTGAGGCAGTTGTTGGTGTCGAGTACTGATGCAGTTGTTGGTGTCGAGTACTAAGGCAGTTGTTGGTGTCGAGTGCTGAGGCAGTTGTTGGTGTCGAGCGCTGAGGCAGTTGTTGGTGTCGAGTCCTGAGGCAGTTGTTGGTGTCGAGTGCTGAGGCAGTTGTTGGTGTCAAGCACTGAGGCAGTTGTTGGTGTCAAGTCCTGATGCAGTTGTTGGTGTCGAGTCCTGAGGCAGTTGTTGGTGTAGAGCGCTGAGGCAGTTGTTGGTGTCGAGTCCTGAGGCAGTTGTTGGTGTAGAGCGCTGAGGCAGTTGTTGGTGTCGAGCGCTGAGACAGTTGTTGGTGTCGAGTACTGAGTCAGTTGTTGGTGTCGAGCGCTGAGGCAGTTGTTGGTGTCAGCGCTGAGGCAGTTGTTGGTGTCGAGCGCTGAGACAGTTGTTGGTGTCGAGCGCTGAGACAGTTGTTGGTGTCGAGCGCTGAGGCAGTTGTTGGTGTCGAGCGCTGAGGCAGTTGTTGGTGTCGAGCGCTGAGGCAGTGGTTGGTGTCGAGTCCTGAGGCAGTTGTTGCTGTCGAGTGCTGAGGCAGTTGTTGGTGTCGAGCGCTGAGTCAGTTGTTGGTGTCGAGCGCTGAGGCAGCTGTTGGTGTCGAGCGCTGAGGCAGCTGTTGGTGTCGAGCGCTGAGGCAGCTGTTGGTGTCGAGTGCTGAGACAGTTGTTGGTGTCGAGCGCTGAGGCAATTGTTGGTGTCGAGTGCTGAGACAGTTGTTGGTGTCGAGCGCTGAGGCAGTTGTTGGTGTCGAGTGCTGAGACAGTTGTTGGTGTCGAGCTCTGAGACAGTTGTTGGTGTCGAGCGCTGAGGCAGTTGTTGGTGTCGAGTGCTGAGACAGTTGTTGGTGTCGAGCGCTGAGGCAGTTGTTGATGTCGAGTGCTGAGACAGTTGTTGGTGTCGAGCGCTGAGACAGTTGTTGGTGTCGTGTCCTGAGGCAGTTGTTGGTGTCGAGTGCTGAGGCAGTTGTTGGTGTAGAGCGCTGAGGCAGTTGTTGGTGTCGAGCGCTGAGACAGTTGATGGTGTCGAGCGCTGAGACACTTGTTGGTGTCGAGCGCGGAGGCAGTTGTTGGTGTCGAGCGCTGAGGCAGTTATTGGTGTCGAGTACTGAGGCTGTTGTTGGTCTCGAGTGCTGAGACAGTTGTTGGTGTCGAGCGCTGAGACAGTTGTTGGTGTCGAGCGCTGAAGCAGTTGTTGGTGTCGAGCACTTTGGCAGTTGTTGGTGTCGAGCGCTGAGACAGTTGTTGCTGTCGAGCGCTGAGGCAGTTGTTGGTATCGAGCGCTGAGGCAGTTGTTGGTGTCAAGCGCTGAGACAGTTGTTGGTGTCGAGCGCTGAGGCAGTTGTTGGTGTCGAGTGCTGAGGCAGTTGTTGGTGTCGAGCGCTGAGGCAGTTGTTGGTGTCGAGTACTGAGGCAGTTGTTGGTGTCAAGTACTGAGGCAGTTGTTGGTGTCGAGCGCTGAGGCAGTTGTTGGTGTCGAGCACTGAGGCAGATGTTGTTGTTGAGCGCTGAGGCAGTTGTTGGTGTCGAGTGCTGAGACAGTTGTTGGTGTCGAGCGCTGAGACAGTTGTTGGGGTCGGGTCCTGAGGCAGTTGTTGGTGTCGAGTGCTGAGACAGTTGTTGGTGTCGAGCGCTGAGGCAGTTGTTGGTGTCGAGTGCTGAGACAGTTGTTGGTGTCGAGCGCTGAGACAGTTGTTGGTGTCGGGTCCTGAGGCAGTTGTTGGTGTCGAGTGCTGAGGCAGTTGTTGGGGTCGAGCGCTGAGACAGTTGTTGGTGTGGAGCGCTGAGGCAGTTGTTGGTGTCGAGTGCTGAGACGGTTGTTGGTGTCGAGTGCTGAGGCAGTTGTTGGTGTCGAGTACTGATGCAGTTGTTGGTGTCGAGTACTGAGGCATTTGTTGGTGTCGAGCGCTGCGGCAGTTGTTGGTGTCGAGCGCTGAGGCAGTTGTTGGTGTCGAGCGCTGATGCAGTTGTTGGTGTCGAGTCCTGACGCAGTTGTTGGTGTCGAGCGCTGAGACAGTTGTTGGTGTCGAGCGCTGAGGCAGGTGTTGGTGTCGAGCGCTGATGCAGTTGTTGGGGTCGAGTGCTGAGGCAGTTGTTGGTGTCGAGCGCTTAGGCAGTTGTTGGTGTCGAGCGCTGAGGCAGTTGTTGGTGTCAAGTACTGAGGCAGTTGTTGGTGTCGAGCGCTAAGGCAGTTGCTGGTGTTGAGCGCTGAGGCAGCTGTTGGTGTCGAGCGCTGAGGCAGTTGTTGGTGTCGAGTACTGAGGCAGTTGTTGGTGTCGAGTACTGAGGGTGTTGTTGGTGTTGAGCGCTGAGGCAGTTGTTGGTGTAGAGTCCTGAGGCAGTTGTTGGTGTAGATCGCTGAGGCAGTTGTTGGTGTCGAGCGCTGAGACAGTTGTTGGTGTTGAGCGCTGAGACAGTTGTTGGTGTGGAGCACTGACGCAGTTGTTGGTGTCGAGCACCGAGGCAGTTGTTGGTGTTGAGTACTGATGCAGTTGTTGGTGTTGAGCACTGAGGCAGTTTTTGGTGTCGAGTGCTGAGGCAGTTGTTGGTGTAGAGCGCTGGGGCAGTTGTTGGTGTCGAGCGCTGAGACAGTTGTTGGTGTCGAGCGCTGAGACAGATGTTGGTGTCGAGCGCTGAGGCAGTTGTTGGTGTCGAGCGCTGAGGCAGTTGTTGGTGTCGAGTACTGAGGCAGTTGTTGGTGTCAAGTACTGAGACAGTTGTTGGTGTCGAGCGCTGAGACAGTTGGTGTCGAGCGCTGAAGCAGTTGTTGGTGTCGAGCACTGAGGCAGTTGTTGGTGTCGAGCGCTGAGACAGTTGTTGGTGTCGAGCGCTGAGGCAGTTGTTGGTATCGAGCGCTGAGGCAGTTGTTGGTGTCAAGCGCTGAGACAGTTGTTGGTGTCGAGCGCTGAGGCAGTTGTTGGTGTCGAGCGCTGAGGCAGTTGTTGGTGTCGAGGACTGATGCAGTTGTTGGTGTCGAGCACTGAGGCAGTTGTTGGTGTCGAGCGCTGAGTCAGATGTTGGTGTCGACTGCTGACGCAGTTGTTGGTGTCGAGTGCTGAGGCAGCTGTTGGTGTCGAGCGCTGAGGCAGTTGTTGGTGTCGAGTACTGAGGCAGTTGTTGGTGTCAAGTACTGAGGCAGTTGTTGGTGTCGAGTGCTGAGGCAGTTGTTGGTGTCGAGCACTGTGGCAGATGTTGTTGTCGAGCGCTGAGGCAGTTGTTGGTGTCGAGTACTGAGGCAGTTGTTCGTGTCAATTGCTGAGGCAGTTGTTAGTGTCGAGCGCTGGGTGGTGTCGAGCGCTGAGGCAGTTGTTGGTGTAGAGTGCTGAGACAGTTGTTGGTGTCGAGCGCTGAGGCAGTTGTTGGTGTCGAGCGCTGAGGCAGTTGTTGGTGTCGAGCACTGAGGCAGTTGTTGGTGTCGAGCGCTGAGGCAGTTGTTGGTGTCGAGTGCTGAGGCAGTTGTTGGTGTCGAGGGCTGAGGCAGTTGTTGGTGTCGAGCGCTGAGGCAGTTGTTGGTGTCGAGCGCTGAGGCAGTTGTTGGTGTCGAGCACTGAGGCAGTTGTTGGTGTCGAGTACTGAGGCAGTTGTTGGTGTCAAGCGCTGAGGCAGTTGTTGGTGTCGAGCGCTGAGGCAGTTGTTGGTGTCGATTGCGGAGGCAGTTGTTGGTGTCGAGCGCTGAGGCAGTTGTTGGTGTCGAGTGCTGAGGCAGTTGTTAGTGTCGAGTACTGATGCAGTTGTTGGTGTCGAGTGCTGAGGCAGTTGTTGGTGTCGAGCCCTGAGGCAGTTGTTGGTGTCGCGTCCTGAGGCAGTTGTTGGTGTAGAGCGCTGAGGCAGTTGTTGGTGTCGAGCGCTGAGACAGTTGTTGGTGTCGAGCGCTGAGACAGTTGTTGGTGTCGAGCACTGACGCAGTTGTTGGTGTCGAGTGCTGAGGCAGTTGTTGGTGTTGAGCACTGAGGCTGTTGTTGGTGTCGAGACCTGATGCAGTTGTTGGTGTCGAGTCCTGAGGCAGTTTTTGGTGTAGAGCGCTGAGGCAGTTGTTGGTGTCGAGCGCTGAGACAGTTGTTGGTGTCGAGCGCTGAGACAGTTGTTGGTGACGAGCGCTGAGGCAGTTGTTGGTGTCGAGTACTGAGTCAGTTGTTGGTGTCGAGCACTGAGGCAGATGTTGATGTCGAGTCCTGAGGCAGTTGTTGGTGTAGAGCGCTGAGGCAGTTGTTGGTGTCGAACGCTGAGACAGTTGTTGGTGTCAAGTACTGAGTAAGTTGTTGGTGTCGAGCGCTGAGGCAGTTGTTGGTGTCAGCGTTGAGGCAGTTGTTGGTGTCGAGTGCTGAGGCAGTTGCTGGTGTCGAGCGCTGAGGCAGTTGTTGGTGTCGAGCGCTGAGGCAGTTGTTGGTGTCGAGCGCTGAGGCAGTTGTTGGTGTCGAGCGCTGAGGCAGTTGTTGGTGTCGAGTCCTGAGGCAGTTCTTGGTGTCGAGTGCTGAGGCAGTTGTTGGTGTCGAGCACTGAGGCAGTTGTTGGTGTCGGGCGCTGAGGCAGTTGTTGGTGTCGAGCGCTGAGGCAGTTGTTGGTGTCGAGCGCTGAGACAGTTGTTGGTGTCGAGTACTGAGGCAGTTGTTGGTGTCAAGTACTGAGGCAGTTGTTGGTGTCGAGTACTGAGGCAGTTGTTGGCGTCAAGTACTGAGGCAGTTGTTGGTGTCGAGTGCTGAGGCAGTTGTTGGTGTCAAGCGCTGAGGCAGATGTTGTTGTCGAGCGCTGAGGCAGTTGTTGGTGTCGAGTACTGAGGCAGTTGTTCGTGTCAAGTCCTGAGGCAGTTGTTGGTGTCGAGCGCTGGGTGGTGTCGAGCGCTGAGGCAGTTGTTGGTGTAGAGTGCTGAGACAGTTGTTGGTGTCAAGCGCTGAGGCAGTTGTTGGTGTCGAGTGCTGAGACAGTTGTTGGTGTCGAGCGCTGAGGCAGTTGTTGGTGTCGAGTGCTGAGACAGTTGTTGGTGTCGAGCTCTGAGACAGTTGTTGATGTGGAGCGCTGAGGCAGTTGTTGGTGTCCAGTGCTGAGACAGTTGTTGGTGTCGAGCGCTGAGGCAGTTGTTGGTGTCGAGTGCTGTGACAGTTGTTGGTGTCGAGCGCTGAGACAGTTGTTGGTGTCGGGTCCTGAGGCAGTTGTTGGTGTCGAGTGCTGAGGCAGTTGTTGGGGTCGAGCGCTGAGACAGTTGTTGGTGTGGAGCGCTGAGGCAGTTGTTGGTGTCGAGTGCTGAGACGGTTGTTGGTGTCGAGTGCTGAGGCAGTTGTTGGTGTCGAGTACTGATGCAGTTGTTGGTGTCGAGTACTGAGGCATTTGTTGGTGTCGAGCGCTGCGGCAGTTGTTGGTGTCGAGCGCTGAGGCAGTTGTTGGTGTCGAGCGCTGAGGCAGTTGTTGGTGTCGAGTCCTGACGCAGTTGTTGTTGTCGAGCGCTGAGACAGTTGTTGGTGTCGAGCGCTGAGGCAGGTGTTGGTGTCGAGCGCTGATGCAGTTGTTGGGGTCGAGTGCTGAGGCAGTTGTTGGTGTCGAGCGCTTAGGCAGTTGTTGGTGTCGAGCGCTGAGGCAGTTGTTGGTGTCGAGTACTGATGCAGTTGTTGGTGTCGAGCGCTGAGGCAGTTGTTGGTGTCGAGCGCTGAGGTAGTTGTTGGTGTCGAGTACTGAGGCAGTTGTTGGGGTCAAGTACTGAGGCAGTTGTTGGTGTCGAGCGCTGAGGCAGTTGTTGGTGTCGAGCGCTGAGGCAGTTGTTGGTGTCGAGTGCTGAGGCAGTTGTTGGTCTCGATCGCTGAGGCAGTTGGTGTCGAGTGCTGAGGCAGTTGTTGGTGTCGAGGGCTGAGGCAGTTGTTGGTGTCGAGCGCTGAGGCAGTTGTTGGTGTCGAGCGCTGAGGCAGTTGTTGGTGTCGAGCACTGAGGCAGTTTTTGGTGTCGAGCGCTGAGGCAGTTGTTGGTGTCGAGTACTGATGCACTTGCTGGTGTCGAGCGCTGAGGCAGTTGTTGGTGTCGAGCGCTGAGGCAGTTGTTAGTGTCGAGCGCTGAGGCAGTTGTTGGTGTCGAGCGCTGAGACAGTTGTTGGTGTCGAGTACTGAGGCAGTTGTTGGTGTCGAGTACTGAGGCAGTTGTTGGGGTCAAGTAATGAGGCAGTTGTTGGTATCCAGTGCTGAGGCAGTTGTTGGTGTCGAGTCCTGAGGCAGTTGTTGGTGTCGAGCGCTGAGGCAGTTGTTGGTGTCGAGTACTGAGGCAGTTGTTGGTGTCGAGCGCTGAGGCAGTTGTTGGTGTCGAGCGCTGAGGCAGTTGTTGGTGTCGACTGCGGAGGCAGTTGTTGGTGTCGAGCGCTGAGGCAGTTGTTGGTGTCGAGTGCTGAGGCAGTTGTTGGTGTCGAGTACTGATGCAGTTGTTGGTGTCGAGTTCTGAGGCAGTTGTTGGTGTCGAGTGCTGAGGCAGTTGCTGGTGTCGAGTGCTGAGGCAGTTGTTGGTGTCGAGTCCTGAGGCAGTTGTTGGTGTCGTGCGCTGAGGCAGTTGTTGGTGTCGAGTACTGAGGCAGTTGTTGGTGTCAAGCGCTGAGGCAGTTGTTGGTGTCGAGCGCTGAGGCAGTTGTTGGTGTCGATTGCGGAGGCAGTTGTTGGTGTCGAGCGCTGAGGCAGTTGTTGGTGTCGAGTGCTGAGGCAGTTGTTAGTGTCGAGTACTGATGCAGTTGTTGGTGTCGAGTGCTGAGGCAGTTGTTGGTGTCGAGCCCTGAGGCAGTTGTTGGTGTCGAGTCCTGAGGCAGTTGTTGGTGTAGAGCGCTGAGGCAGTTGTTGGTGTCGAGCGCTGAGACAGTTGTTGGTGTCGAGCGCTGAGACAGTTGTTGGTGTCGAGCACTGACGCAGTTGTTGGTGTCGAGTGCTGAGGCAGTTGTTGGTGTTGAGCACTGAGGCTGTTGTTGGTGTCGAGACCTGATGCAGTTGTTGGTGTCGAGTCCTGAGGCAGTTTTTGGTGTAGAGCGCTGAGGCAGTTGTTGGTGTCGAGCGCTGAGACAGTTGTTGGTGTCGAGCGCTGAGACAGTTGTTGGTGACGAGCGCTGAGGCAGTTGTTGGTGTCGAGTACTGAGTCAGTTGTTGGTGTCGAGCACTGAGGCAGATGTTGATGTCGAGTCCTGAGGCAGTTGTTGGTGTAGAGCGCTGAGGCAGTTGTTGGTGTCGAACGCTGAGACAGTTGTTGGTGTCAAGTACTGAGTAAGTTGTTGGTGTCGAGCGCTGAGGCAGTTGTTGGTGTCAGCGTTGAGGCAGTTGTTGGTGTCGAGTGCTGAGGCAGTTGCTGGTGTCGAGCGCTGAGGCAGTTGTTGGTGTCGAGCGCTGAGGCAGTTGTTGGTGTCGAGCGCTGAGGCAGTTGTTGGTGTCGAGCGCTGAGGCAGTTGTTGGTGTCGAGTCCTGAGGCAGTTCTTGGTGTCGAGTGCTGAGGCAGTTGTTGGTGTCGAGCACTGAGGCAGTTGTTGGTGTCGGGCGCTGAGGCAGTTGTTGGTGTCGAGCGCTGAGGCAGTTGTTGGTGTCGAGCGCTGAGACAGTTGTTGGTGTCGAGTACTGAGGCAGTTGTTGGTGTCAAGTACTGAGGCAGTTGTTGGTGTCGAGTACTGAGGCAGTTGTTGGCGTCAAGTACTGAGGCAGTTGTTGGTGTCGAGTGCTGAGGCAGTTGTTGGCGTCGAGTCCTGAGGCAGTTGTTGGTGTCGAGCGCTGAGGCAGTTGTTGGTGTCGAGTACTGAGGCAGTTGTTGGTGTCGAGCGCTGAGGCAGTTGTTGGTGTCGAGCGCTGAGGCAGTTGTTGGTGTCGAGCACTGAGGCAGTTGTTGGTGTCGAGTCCTGAGGCAGTTGTTGGTGTCGAGCGCTGAGGCAGTTGTTTGTGTCGAGTGCTGAGGCAGTTGTTGGTGTCGAGTACTGATGCAGTTGTTGGTGTCGAGTACTAAGGCAGTTGTTGGTGTCGAGTGCTGAGGCAGTTGTTGGTGTCGAGCGCTGAGGCAGTTGTTGGTGTCGAGTCCTGAGGCAGTTGTTGGTGTCGAGTGCTGAGGCAGTTGTTGGTGTCAAGCACTGAGGCAGTTGTTGGTGTCAAGTCCTGATGCAGTTGTTGGTGTCGAGTCCTGAGGCAGTTGTTGGTGTAGAGCGCTGAGGCAGTTGTTGGTGTCGAGTCCTGAGGCAGTTGTTGGTGTAGAGCGCTGAGGCAGTTGTTGGTGTCGAGCGCTGAGACAGTTGTTGGTGTCGAGTACTGAGTCAGTTGTTGGTGTCGAGCGCTGAGGCAGTTGTTGGTGTCAGCGCTGAGGCAGTTGTTGGTGTCGAGCGCTGAGACAGTTGTTGGTGTCGAGCGCTGAGACAGTTGTTGGTGTCGAGCGCTGAGGCAGTTGTTGGTGTCGAGCGCTGAGGCAGTTGTTGGTGTCGAGCGCTGAGGCAGTGGTTGGTGTCGAGTCCTGAGGCAGTTGTTGGTGTCGAGTGCTGAGGCAGTTGTTGGTGTCGAGCGCTGAGTCAGTTGTTGGTGTCGAGCGCTGAGGCAGCTGTTGGTGTCGAGCGCTGAGGCAGCTGTTGGTGTCGAGCGCTGAGGCAGCTGTTGGTGTCGAGTGCTGAGACAGTTGTTGGTGTCGAGCGCTGAGGCAATTGTTGGTGTCGAGTGCTGAGACAGTTGTTGGTGTCGAGCGCTGAGGCAGTTGTTGGTGTCGAGTGCTGAGACAGTTGTTGGTGTCGAGCTCTGAGACAGTTGTTGGTGTCGAGCGCTGAGGCAGTTGTTGGTGTCGAGTGCTGAGACAGTTGTTGGTGTCGAGCGCTGAGGCAGTTGTTGATGTCGAGTGCTGAGACAGTTGTTGGTGTCGAGCGCTGAGACAGTTGTTGGTGTCGTGTCCTGAGGCAGTTGTTGGTGTCGAGTGCTGAGGCAGTTGTTGGTGTAGAGCGCTGAGGCAGTTGTTGGTGTCGAGCGCTGAGACAGTTGATGGTGTCGAGCGCTGAGACACTTGTTGGTGTCGAGCGCGGAGGCAGTTGTTGGTGTCGAGCGCTGAGGCAGTTATTGGTGTCGAGTACTGAGGCTGTTGTTGGTCTCGAGTGCTGAGACAGTTGTTGGTGTCGAGCGCTGAGACAGTTGTTGGTGTCGAGCGCTGAAGCAGTTGTTGGTGTCGAGCACTGAGGCAGTTGTTGGTGTCGAGCGCTGAGACAGTTGTTGCTGTCGAGCGCTGAGGCAGTTGTTGGTATCGAGCGCTGAGGCAGTTGTTGGTGTCAAGCGCTGAGACAGTTGTTGGTGTCGAGCGCTGAGGCAGTTGTTGGTGTCGAGTGCTGAGGCAGTTGTTGGTGTCGAGCGCTGAGGCAGTTGTTGGTGTCGAGTACTGAGGCAGTTGTTGGTGTCAAGTACTGAGGCAGTTGTTGGTGTCGAGCGCTGAGGCAGTTGTTGGTGTCGAGCACTGAGGCAGATGTTGTTGTTGAGCGCTGAGGCAGTTGTTGGTGTCGAGTGCTGAGACAGTTGTTGGTGTCGAGCGCTGAGACAGTTGTTGGTGTCGGGTCCTGAGGCAGTTGTTGGTGTCGAGTGCTGAGACAGTTGTTGGTGTCGAGCGCTGAGGCAGTTGTTGGTGTCGAGTGCTGAGACAGTTGTTGGTGTCGAGCGCTGAGACAGTTGTTGTTGTCGGGTCCTGAGGCAGTTGTTGGTGTCGAGTGCTGAGGCAGTTGTTGGGGTCGAGCGCTGAGACAGTTGTTGGTGTGGAGCGCTGAGGCAGTTGTTGGTGTCGAGTGCTGAGACGGTTGTTGGTGTCGAGTGCTGAGGCAGTTGTTGGTGTCGAGTACTGATGCAGTTGTTGGTGTCGAGTACTGAGGCATTTGTTGGTGTCGAGCGCTGCGGCAGTTGTTGGTGTCGAGCGCTGAGGCAGTTGTTGGTGTCGAGCGCTGATGCAGTTGTTGGTGTCGAGTCCTGACGCAGTTGTTGGTGTCGAGCGCTGAGACAGTTGTTGGTGTCGAGCGCTGAGGCAGGTGTTGGTGTCGAGCGCTGATGCAGTTGTTGGGGTCGAGTGCTGAGGCAGTTGTTGGTGTCGAGCGCTTAGGCAGTTGTTGGTGTCGAGCGCTGAGGCAGTTGTTGGTGTCAAGTACTGAGGCAGTTGTTGGTGTCGAGCGCTAAGGCAGTTGCTGGTGTTGAGCGCTGAGGCAGCTGTTGGTGTCGAGCGCTGAGGCAGTTGTTGGTGTCGAGTACTGAGGCAGTTGTTGGTGTCGAGTACTGAGGGTGTTGTTGGTGTTGAGCGCTGAGGCAGTTGTTGGTGTCGAGTCCTGAGGCAGTTGTTGGTGTAGATCGCTGAGGCAGTTGTTGGTGTCGAGCGCTGAGACAGTTGTTGGTGTTGAGCGCTGAGACAGTTGTTGGTGTGGAGCACTGACGCAGTTGTTGGTGTCGAGCACCGAGGCAGTTGTTGGTGTTGAGTACTGATGCAGTTGTTGGTGTTGAGCACTGAGGCAGTTTTTGGTGTCGAGTGCTGAGGCAGTTGTTGGTGTAGAGCGCTGGGGCAGTTGTTGGTGTCGAGCGCTGAGACAGTTGTTGGTGTCGAGCGCTGAGACAGATGTTGGTGTCGAGCGCTGAGGCAGTTGTTGGTGTCGAGCGCTGAGGCAGTTGTTGGTGTCGAGTACTGAGGCAGTTGTTGGTGTCAAGTACTGAGACAGTTGTTGGTGTCGAGCGCTGAGACATTTGGTGTCGAGCGCTGAAGCAGTTGTTGGTGTCGAGGACTGAGGCAGTTGTTGGTGTCGAGCGCTGAGACAGTTGTTGGTGTCGAGCGCTGAGGCAGTTGTTGGTATCGAGCGCTGAGGCAGTTGTTGGTGTCAAGCGCTGAGACAGTTGTTGCTGTCGAGCGCTGAGGCAGTTGTTGGTGTCGAGCGCTGAGGCAGTTGTTGGTGTCGAGGACTGATGCAGTTGTTGGTGTCGAGCACTGAGGCAGTTGTTGGTGTCGAGCGCTGAGTCAGATGTTGGTGTCGACTGCTGACGCAGTTGTTGGTGTCGAGTGCTGAGGCAGTTGTTGGTGTCGAGCGCTGAGGCAGTTGTTGGTGTCGAGTACTGAGGCAGTTGTTGGTGTCAAGTACTGAGGCAGTTGTTGGTGTCGAGTGCTGAGGCAGTTGTTGGTGTCGAGCACTGTGGCAGATGTTGTTGTCGAGCGCTGAGGCAGTTGTTGGTGTCGAGTACTGAGGCAGTTCTTCGTGTCAAGTCCTGAGGCAGTTGTTAGTGTCGAGCGCTGGGTGGTGTCGAGCGCTGAGGCAGTTGTTGGTGTAGAGTGCTGAGACAGTTGTTGGTGTCAAGCGCTGAGGCAGTTGTTGGTGTCGAGCGCTGAGGCAGTTGTTGGTGTCGAGCGCTGAGGCAGTTGTTGGTGTCGAGTGCTGAGGCAGTTGTTGGTGTCGAGGGCTGAGGCAGTTGTTGGTGTCGAGCGCTGAGGCAGTTGTTGGTGTCGAGCGCTGAGGCAGTTGTTGGTGTCGAGCACTGAGGCAGTTGTTGGTGTCGAGTACTGAGGCAGTTGTTGGTGTCAAGCGCTGAGGCAGTTGTTGGTGTCGAGCGCTGAGGCAGTTGTTGGTGTCGATTGCGGAGGCAGTTGTTGGTGTCGAGCGCTGAGGCAGTTGTTGGTGTCGAGTGCTGAGGCAGTTGTTAGTGTCGAGTACTGATGCAGTTGTTGGTGTCGAGTGCTGAGGCAGTTGTTGGTGTTGAGCCCTGAGGCAGTTGTTGGTGTCGAGTCCTGAGGCAGTTGTTGGTGTAGAGCGCTGAGGCAGTTGTTGGTGTCGAGCGCTGAGACAGTTGTTGGTGTCGAGCGCTGAGACAGTTGTTGGTGTCGAGCACTGACGCAGTTGTTGGTGTCGAGTGCTGAGGCAGTTGTTGGTGTTGAGCACTGAGGCTGTTGTTGGTGTCGAGACCTGATGCAGTTGTTGGTGTCGAGTCCTGAGGCAGTTTTTGGTGTAGAGCGCTGAGGCAGTTGTTGGTGTCGAGCGCTGAGACAGTTGTTGGTGTCGAGCACTGAGACAGTTGTTGGTGACGAGCGCTGAGGCAGTTGTTGGTGTCGAGTACTGAGTCAGTTGTTGGTGTCGAGCACTGAGGCAGATGTTGATGTCGAGTCCTGAGGCAGTTGTTGGTGTAGAGCGCTGAGGCAGTTGTTGGTGTCGAACGCTGAGACAGTTGTTGGTGTCAAGTACTGAGTAAGTTGTTGGTGTCGAGCGCTGAGGCAGTTGTTGGTGTCAGCGTTGAGGCAGTTGTTGGTGTCGAGTGCTGAGGCAGTTGCTGGTGTCGAGCGCTGAGGCAGTTGTTGGTGTCGAGCGCTGAGGCAGTTGTTGGTGTCGAGCGCTGAGGCAGTTGTTGGTGTCGAGCGCTGAGGCAGTTGTTGGTGTCGAGTCCTGAGGCAGTTCTTGGTGTCGAGTGCTGAGGCAGTTGTTGGTGTCGAGCACTGAGGCAGTTGTTGGTGTCGGGCGCTGAGGCAGTTGTTGGTGTCGAGCGCTGAGGCAGTTGTTGGTGTCGAGCGCTGAGACAGTTGTTGGTGTCGAGTACTGAGGCAGTTGTTGGTGTCAAGTACTGAGGCAGTTGTTGGTGTCGAGTACTGAGGCAGTTGTTGGCGTCAAGTACTGAGGCAGTTGTTGGTGTCGAGTGCTGAGGCAGTTGTTGGCGTCGAGTCCTGAGGCAGTTGTTGGTGTCGAGCGCTGAGGCAGTTGTTGGTGTCGAGTACTGAGGCAGTTGTTGGTGTCGAGCGCTGAGGCAGTTGTTGGTGTCGAGCGCTGAGGCAGTTGTTGGTGTCGAGCACTGTGGCAGTTGTTGGTGTCGAGTCCTGAGGCAGTTGTTGGTGTCGAGCGCTGAGGCAGTTGTTTGTGTCGAGTGCTGAGGCAGTTGTTGGTGTCGAGTACTGATGCAGTTGTTGGTGTCGAGTACTAAGGCAGTTGTTGGTGTCGAGTGCTGAGGCAGTTGTTGGTGTCGAGCGCTGAGGCAGTTGTTGGTGTCGAGTCCTGAGGCAGTTGTTGGTGTCGAGTGCTGAGGCAGTTGTTGGTGTCAAGCACTGAGGCAGTTGTTGGTGTCAAGTCCTGATGCAGTTGTTGGTGTCGAGTCCTGAGGCAGTTGTTGGTGTAGAGCGCTGAGGCAGTTGTTGGTGTCGAGCGCTGAGACAGGTGTTGGCGTCGAGCGCTGAGACAGTTGTTGGTGACGAGTGCTGAGGCAGTTGTTGATGTCGAGTACTGAGTCAGTTGTTGGTGTCGAGCACTGAGGCAGTTGTTGGTGTCGAGTCCTGAGGCAGTTGTTGGTGTAGAGCGCTGAGGCAGTTGTTGGTGTCGAGCGCTGAGACAGTTGTTGGTGTCGAGTACTGAGTCAGTTGTTGGTGTCGAGCGCTGAGGCAGTTGTTGGTGTCAGCGCTGAGGCAGTTGTTGGTGTCGAGCGCTGAGACAGTTGTTGGTGTCGAGCGCTGAGACAGTTGTTGTTGTCGAGCGCTGAGGCAGTTGTTGGTGTCGAGCGCTGAGGCAGTTGTTGGTGTCGAGCGCTGAGGCAATGGTTGGTGTCGAGTCCTGAGGCAGTTGTTGGTGTCGAGTGCTGAGGCAGTTGTTGGTGTCGAGCGCTGAGTCAGTTGTTGGTGTCGAGCGCTGAGGCAGCTGTTGGTGTCGAGCGCTGAGGCAGCTGTTGGTGTCGAGCGCTGAGGCAGCTGTTGGTGTCGAGTGCTGAGACAGTTGTTGGTGTCGAGCGCTGAGACAATTGTTGGTGTCGAGTGCTGAGACAGTTGTTGGTGTCGAGCGCTG
Source organism: Prionace glauca (assembly GCA_037974335.1). Taxonomy (NCBI): domain Eukaryota; kingdom Metazoa; phylum Chordata; class Chondrichthyes; order Carcharhiniformes; family Carcharhinidae; genus Prionace; species Prionace glauca. Next base: position 14,650,924 of record CM075734.1, read on the forward strand.
AGGCAGTTGTTGGTGTCGAGTGCTGAGACAGTTGTTGGTGTCGAGCTCTGAGACAGTTGTTGGTGTCGAGCGCTGAGGCAGTTGTTGGTGTCGAGTGCTGAGACAGTTGTTGGTGTCGAGCGCTGAGGCAGTTGTTGATGTCGAGTGCTGAGTCAGTTGTTGGTGTCGAGCGCTGAGACAGTTGTTGGTGTCGTGTCCTGAGGCAGTTGTTGGTGTCGAGTGCTGAGGCAGTTGTTGGTGTAGAGCGCTGAGGCAGTTGTTGGTGTCGAGCGCTGAGACAGTTGATGGTGTCGAGCGCTGAGACACTTGTTGGTGTCGAGCGCGGAGGCAGTTGTTGGTGTCGAGCGCTGAGGCATTTATTGGTGTCGAGTACTGAGGCTGTTGTTGGTCTCGAGTGCTGAGACAGTTGTTGGTGTCGAGCGCTGAGACAGTTGTTGGTGTCGAGCGCTGAAGCAGTTGTTGGTGTCGACTGCTGACGCAGTTGTTGGTGTCGAGCACTGAGACAGTTGTTGCTGTCGAGCGCTGAGGCAGTTGTTGGTATCGAGCGCTGAGGCAGTTGTTGGTGTCAAGCGCTGAGACAGTTGTTGGTGTCGAGCGCTGAGGCAGTTGTTGGTGTCGAGTGCTGAGGCAGTTGTTGGTGTCGAGCGCTGAGGCAGTTGTTGGTGTCGAGTACTGAGGCAGTTGTTGGTGTCAAGTACTGAGGCAGTTGTTGGTGTCGAGCGCTGAGGCAGTTGTTGGTGTCGAGCACTGAGGCAGATGTTGTTGTCGAGCGCTGAGGCAGTTGTTGGTGTCGAGTGCTGAGACAGTTGTTGGTGTCGAGCGCTGAGACAGTTGTTGGTGTCGGGTCCTGAGGCAGTTGTTGGTGTCGAGTGCTGAGACAGTTGTTGGTGTCGAGCGCTGAGGCAGTTGTTGGTGTCGAGTGCTGAGACAGTTGTTGGTGTCGAGCGCTGAGACAGTTGTTGTTGTCGGGTCCTGAGGCAGTTGTTGGTGTCGAGTGCTGAGGCAGTTGTTGGGGTCGAGCGCTGAGACAGTTGTTGGTGTGGAGCGCTGAGGCAGTTGTTGGTGTCGAGTGCTGAGACGGTTGTTGGTGTCGAGTGCTGAGGCAGTTGTTGGTGTCGAGTACTGATGCAGTTGTTGGTGTCGAGTACTGAGGCATTTGTTGGTGTCGAGCGCTGCGGCAGTTGTTGGTGTCGAGCGCTGAGGCAGTTGTTGGTGTCGAGCGCTGATGCAGTTGTTGGTGTCGAGTCCTGACGCAGTTGTTGGTGTCGAGCGCTGAGACTGTTGTTGGTGTCGAGCGCTGAGGCAGTTGTTGGTGTCGAGCGCTGATGCAGTTGTTGGGGTCGAGTGCTGAGGCAGTTGTTGGTGTCGAGCGCTTAGGCAGTTGTTGGTGTCGAGCGCTGAGGCAGTTGTTGGTGTCAAGTACTGAGGCAGTTGTTGGTGTCGAGCGCTAAGGCAGTTGCTGGTGTTGAGCGCTGAGGCAGCTGTTGGTGTCGAGCGCTGAGGCAGTTGTTGGTGTCGAGTACTGAGGCAGTTGTTGGTGTCGAGTACTGAGGGTGTTGTTGGTGTTGAGCGCTGAGGCAGTTGTTGGTGTCGAGTCCTGAGGCAGTTGTTGGTGTAGATCGCTGAGGCAGTTGTTGGTGTCGAGCGCTGAGACAGTTGTTGGTGTTGAGCGCTGAGACAGTTGTTGGTGTGGAGCACTGACGCAGTTGTTGGTGTCGAGCACCGAGGCAGTTGTTGGTGTTGAGTACTGATGCAGTTGTTGGTGTCGAGCACTGAGGCAGTTTTTGGTGTCGAGTGCTGAGGCAGTTGTTGGTGTAGAGCGCTGGGGCAGTTGTTGGTGTCGAGCGCTGAGACAGTTGTTGGTGTCGAGCGCTGAGACAGATGTTGGTGTCGAGCGCTGAGGCAGTTGTTGGTGTCGAGCGCTGAGGCAGTTGTTGGTGTCGAGTACTGAGGCAGTTGTTGGTGTCAAGTACTGAGACAGTTGTTGGTGTCGAGCGCTGAGACAGTTGGTGTCGAGCGCTGAAGCAGTTGTTGGTGTCGAGCACTGAGGCAGTTGTTGGTGTCGAGCGCTGAGACAGTTGTTGGTGTCGAGCGCTGAGGCAGTTGTTGGTATCGAGCGCTGAGGCAGTTGTTGGTGTCAAGCGCTGAGACAGTTGTTGGTGTCGAGCGCTGAGGCAGTTGTTGGTGTCGAGCGCTGAGGCAGTTGTTGGTGTCGAGGACTGATGCAGTTGTTGGTGTCGAGCACTGAGGCAGTTGTTGGTGTCGAGCGCTGAGTCAGATGTTGGTGTCGACTGCTGACGCAGTTGTTGGTGTCGAGTGCTGAGGCAGTTGTTGGTGTCGAGCGCTGAGGCAGTTGTTGGTGTCGAGTACTGAGGCAGTTGTTGGTGTCAAGTACTGAGGCAGTTGTTGGTGTCGAGTGCTGAGGCAGTTGTTGGTGTCGAGCACTGTGGCAGATGTTGTTGTCGAGCGCTGAGGCAGTTGTTGGTGTCGAGTACTGAGGCAGTTGTTCGTGTCAAGTCCTGAGGCAGTTGTTAGTGTCGAGCGCTGGGTGGTGTCGAGCGCTGAGGCAGTTGTTGGTGTAGAGTGCTGAGACAGTTGTTGGTGTCGAGCGCTGAGGCAGTTGTTGGTGTCGAGCGCTGAGGCAGTTGTTGGTGTCGAGCGCTGAGGCAGTTGTTGGTGTCGAGCGCTGAGGCAGTTGTTGGTGTCGAGTGCTGAGGCAGTTGTTGGTGTCGAGGGCTGAGGCAGTTGTTGGTGTCGAGCGCTGAGGCAGTTGTTGGTGTCGAGCGCTGAGGCAGTTGTTGGTGTCGAGCACTGAGGCAGTTGTTGGTGTCGAGCGCTGAGGCAGTTGTTGGTGTCGAGTACTGATGCACTTGTTGGTGTCGAGCGCTGAGGCAGTTGTTGGTGTCGAGCGCTGAGGCAGTTGTTAGTGTCGAGCGCTGAGGCAGTTGTTGGTGTCGAGCGCTGAGGCAGTTATTGGTGTCGAGCGCTGAGACAGTTGTTGGTGTCGAGTACTGAGGCAGTTGTTGGTGTCGAGTACTGAGGCAGTTGTTGGGGTCAAGTAATGAGGCAGTTGTTGGTATCCAGTGCTGAGGCAGTTGTTGGTGTCGAGTCCTGAGGCAGTTGTTGGTGTCGAGCGCTGAGGCAGTTGTTGGTGTCGAGTACTGAGGCAGTTGCTGGTGTCGAGTGCTGAGGCAGTTGTTGGTGTCGAGTCCTGAGGCAGTTGTTGGTGTCGAGCGCTGAGGCAGTTGTTGGTGTCGAGTACTGAGGCAGTTGTTGGTGTCAAGCGCTGAGGCAGTTGTTGGTGTTGAGCGCTGAGGCAGTTGTTGGTGTCGATTGCGGAGGCAGTTGTTGGTGTCGAGCGCTGAGGCAGTTGTTGGTGTCGAGTGCTGAGGCAGTTGTTAGTGTCAAGTACTGATGCAGTTGTTGGTGTCGAGTACTGAGGCAGTTGTTGGTGTCGAGTGCTGAGGCAGTTGTTGGTGTCGAGCCCTGAGGCAGTTGTTGGTGTCGAGTCCTGAGGCAGTTGTTGGTGTAGAGCGCTGAGGCAGTTGTTGGTGTCGAGCGCTGAGACAGTTGTTGGTGTCGAGCGCTGAGACAGTTGTTGGTGTCGAGCACTGAGGCAGTTGTTGGTGTCGAGTGCTGAGGCAGTTGTTGGTGTTGAGCACTGAGGCTGTTGTTGGTGTCGAGACCTGATGCAGTTGTTGGTGTCGAGTCCTGAGGCAGTTTTTGGTGTAGAGCGCTGAGGCAGTTGTTGGTGTCGAGCGCTGAGACAGTTGTTGGTGTCGAGCGCTGAGACAGTTGTTGGTGACGAGCGCTGAGGCAGTTGTTGGTGTCGAGTACTGAGTCAGTTGTTGGTGTCAGCGTTGAGGCAGTTGTTGGTGTCGAGTGCAGAGGCAGTTGCTGGTGTCGAGCGCTGAGGCAGTTGTTGGTGTCGAGCGCTGAGGCAGTTGTTGGTGTCAAGTACTGAGTAAGTTGTTGGTGTCGAGCGCTGAGGCAGTTGTTGGTGTCAGCGTTGAGGCAGTTGTTGGTGTCGAGTGCAGAGGCAGTTGCTGGTGTCGAGCGCTGAGGCAGTTGTTGGTGTCGAGCGCTGAGGCAGTTGTTGGTGTCGAGCGCTGAGGCAGTTGTTGGTGTCGAGCGCTGAGGCAGTTGTTGGTGTCGAGTCCTGAGGCAGTTCTTGGTGTCGAGTGCTGAGGCAGTTGTTGGTGTCGAGCGCTGAGGCAGTTGTTGGTGTCGGGCGCTGAGGCAGTTGTTGGTGTCGAGCGCTGAGGCAGTTGTTGGTGTCGAGCGCTGAGACAGTTGTTGGTGTCGAGTACTGAGGCAGTTGTTGGTGTCAAGTACTGAGGCAGTTGTTGGTGTCGAGTACTGAGGCAGTTGTTGGGGTCAAGTACTGAGGCAGTTGTTGGTGTCGAGTGCTGAGGCAGTTGTTGGCGTCGAGTCCTGAGGCAGTTGTTGGTGTCGAGCGCTGAGGCAGTTGTTGGTGTTGAGTACTGAGGCAGTTGTTGGTGTCGAGCGCTGAGGCAGTTGTTGGTGTCGAGCGCTGAGGCAGTTGTTGGTGTCGAGCACTGAGGCATTTGTTGGTGTCGAGTCCTGAGGCAGTTGTTGGTGTCGAGCGCTGAGGCAGTTGTTTGTGTCGAGTGCTGAGGCAGTTGTTGGTGTCGAGTACTGATGCAGTTGTTGGTGTCGAGTACTAAGGCAGTTGTTGGTGTCGAGTGCTGAGGCAGTTGTTGGTGTCGAACGCTGAGGCAGTTGTTGGTGTCGAGTCCTGAGGCAGTTGTTGGTCTCGAGTGCTGAGGCAGTTGTTGGTGTCAAGCACTGAGGCAGTTGTTGGTGTCAAGTCCTGATGCAGTTGTTGGTGTCGAGTCCTGAGGCAGTTGTTGGTGTAGAGCGCTGAGGCAGTTGTTGGTGTCGAGCGCTGAGGCAGTTGTTGGTGTCGAGTACTGAGGCAGTTGTTGGTGTCAAGTACTGAGACAGTTGTTGGTGTCGAGCGCTGAGACAGTTGGTGTCGAGCGCTGAAGCAGTTGTTGGTGTCGAGCACTGAGGCAGTTGTTGGTGTCGAGCGCTGAGACAGTTGTTGGTGTCGAGCGCTGAGGCAGTTGTTGGTATCGAGCGCTGAGGCAGTTGTTGGTGTCAAGCGCTGAGACAGTTGTTGGTGTCGAGCGCTGAGGCAGTTGTTGGTGTCGAGCGCTGAGGCAGTTGTTGGTGTCGAGGACTGATGCAGTTGTTGGTGTCGAGCACTGAGGCAGTTGTTGGTGTCGAGCGCTGAGTCAGATGTTGGTGTCGACTGCTGACGCAGTTGTTGGTGTCGAGTGCTGAGGCAGTTGTTGGTGTCGAGCGCTGAGGCAGTTGTTGGTGTCGAGTACTGAGGCAGTTGTTGGTGTCAAGTACTGAGGCAGTTGTTGGTGTCGAGTGCTGAGGCAGTTGTTGGTGTCGAGCACTGTGGCAGATGTTGTTGTCGAGCGCTGAGGCAGTTGTTGGTGTCGAGTACTGAGGCAGTTGTTCGTGTCAAGTCCTGAGGCAGTTGTTAGTGTCGAGCGCTGGGTGGTGTCGAGCGCTGAGGCAGTTGTTGGTGTAGAGTGCTGAGACAGTTGTTGGTGTCGAGCGCTGAGGCAGTTGTTGGTGTCGAGCGCTGAGGCAGTTGTTGGTGTCGAGCGCTGAGGCAGTTGTTGGTGTCGAGCGCTGAGGCAGTTGTTGGTGTCGAGTGCTGAGGCAGTTGTTGGTGTCGAGGGCTGAGGCAGTTGTTGGTGTCGAGCGCTGAGGCAGTTGTTGGTGTCGAGCGCTGAGGCAGTTGTTGGTGTCGAGCACTGAGGCAGTTGTTGGTGTCGAGCGCTGAGGCAGTTGTTGGTGTCGAGTACTGATGCACTTGTTGGTGTCGAGCGCTGAGGCAGTTGTTGGTGTCGAGCGCTGAGGCAGTTGTTAGTGTCGAGCGCTGAGGCAGTTGTTGGTGTCGAGCGCTGAGGCAGTTATTGGTGTCGAGCGCTGAGACAGTTGTTGGTGTCGAGTACTGAGGCAGTTGTTGGTGTCGAGTACTGAGGCAGTTGTTGGGGTCAAGTAATGAGGCAGTTGTTGGTATCCAGTGCTGAGGCAGTTGTTGGTGTCGAGTCCTGAGGCAGTTGTTGGTGTCGAGCGCTGAGGCAGTTGTTGGTGTCGAGTACTGAGGCAGTTGCTGGTGTCGAGTGCTGAGGCAGTTGTTGGTGTCGAGTCCTGAGGCAGTTGTTGGTGTCGAGCGCTGAGGCAGTTGTTGGTGTCGAGTACTGAGGCAGTTGTTGGTGTCAAGCGCTGAGGCAGTTGTTGGTGTTGAGCGCTGAGGCAGTTGTTGGTGTCGATTGCGGAGGCAGTTGTTGGTGTCGAGCGCTGAGGCAGTTGTTGGTGTCGAGTGCTGAGGCAGTTGTTAGTGTCAAGTACTGATGCAGTTGTTGGTGTCGAGTACTGAGGCAGTTGTTGGTGTCGAGTGCTGAGGCAGTTGTTGGTGTCGAGCCCTGAGGCAGTTGTTGGTGTCGAGTCCTGAGGCAGTTGTTGGTGTAGAGCGCTGAGGCAGTTGTTGGTGTCGAGCGCTGAGACAGTTGTTGGTGTCGAGCGCTGAGACAGTTGTTGGTGTCGAGCACTGAGGCAGTTGTTGGTGTCGAGTGCTGAGGCAGTTGTTGGTGTTGAGCACTGAGGCTGTTGTTGGTGTCGAGACCTGATGCAGTTGTTGGTGTCGAGTCCTGAGGCAGTTTTTGGTGTAGAGCGCTGAGGCAGTTGTTGGTGTCGAGCGCTGAGACAGTTGTTGGTGTCGAGCGCTGAGACAGTTGTTGGTGACGAGCGCTGAGGCAGTTGTTGGTGTCGAGTACTGAGTCAGTTGTTGGTGTCAGCGTTGAGGCAGTTGTTGGTGTCGAGTGCAGAGGCAGTTGCTGGTGTCGAGCGCTGAGGCAGTTGTTGGTGTCGAGCGCTGAGGCAGTTGTTGGTGTCAAGTACTGAGTAAGTTGTTGGTGTCGAGCGCTGAGGCAGTTGTTGGTGTCAGCGTTGAGGCAGTTGTTGGTGTCGAGTGCAGAGGCAGTTGCTGGTGTCGAGCGCTGAGGCAGTTGTTGGTGTCGAGCGCTGAGGCAGTTGTTGGTGTCGAGCGCTGAGGCAGTTGTTGGTGTCGAGCGCTGAGGCAGTTGTTGGTGTCGAGTCCTGAGGCAGTTCTTGGTGTCGAGTGCTGAGGCAGTTGTTGGTGTCGAGCGCTGAGGCAGTTGTTGGTGTCGGGCGCTGAGGCAGTTGTTGGTGTCGAGCGCTGAGGCAGTTGTTGGTGTCGAGCGCTGAGACAGTTGTTGGTGTCGAGTACTGAGGCAGTTGTTGGTGTCAAGTACTGAGGCAGTTGTTGGTGTCGAGTACTGAGGCAGTTGTTGGGGTCAAGTACTGAGGCAGTTGTTGGTGTCGAGTGCTGAGGCAGTTGTTGGCGTCGAGTCCTGAGGCAGTTGTTGGTGTCGAGCGCTGAGGCAGTTGTTGGTGTTGAGTACTGAGGCAGTTGTTGGTGTCGAGCGCTGAGGCAGTTGTTGGTGTCGAGCGCTGAGGCAGTTGTTGGTGTCGAGCACTGAGGCATTTGTTGGTGTCGAGTCCTGAGGCAGTTGTTGGTGTCGAGCGCTGAGGCAGTTGTTTGTGTCGAGTGCTGAGGCAGTTGTTGGTGTCGAGTACTGATGCAGTTGTTGGTGTCGAGTACTAAGGCAGTTGTTGGTGTCGAGTGCTGAGGCAGTTGTTGGTGTCGAACGCTGAGGCAGTTGTTGGTGTCGAGTCCTGAGGCAGTTGTTGGTCTCGAGTGCTGAGGCAGTTGTTGGTGTCAAGCACTGAGGCAGTTGTTGGTGTCAAGTCCTGATGCAGTTGTTGGTGTCGAGTCCTGAGGCAGTTGTTGGTGTAGAGCGCTGAGGCAGTTGTTGGTGTCGAGCGCTGAGACAGGTGTTAGTGTCGAGCGCTGAGACAGTTGTTGGTGACGAGCGCTGAGGCAGTTGTTGGTGTCGAGTACTGAGTCAGTTGTTGGTGTCGACCACTGAGGCAGTTGTTGGTGTCGAGTCCTGAGGCAGTGTTGGTGTAGAGCGCTGAGGCAGTTGTTGGTGTCGAGCGCTGAGACAGTTGTTGGTGTCGAGTACTGAGTCAGTTGTTGGTGTCGAGCGCTGAGGCAGTTGTTGGTGTCAGCGCTGAGGCAGTTGTTGGTGTCGAGCGCTGAGACAGTTGTTGGTGTCGAGCGCTGAGGCAGTTGTTGGTGTCGAGCGCTGAGGCAGTTGTTGGTGTCAAGCGCTGAGGCAGTGGTTGGTGTCGAGTCCTGAGGCAGTTGTTGGTGTCGAGTGCTGAGGCAGTTGTTGGTGTCGAGCGCTGAGTCAGTTGTTGGTGTCGAGCGCTGAGGCAGGTGTTGGTGTCGAGCGCTGAGGCAGCTGTTGGTGTCGAGTGCTGAGACAGTTGTTGGTGTCGAGCGCTGAGGCAATTGTTGGTGTCGAGTGCTGAGACAGTTGTTGGTGTCGAGCGCTGAGGCAGTTGTTGGTGTCGAGTGCTGAGACAGTTGTTGGTGTCGAGCTCTGAGACAGTTGTTGGTGTCGAGCGCTGAGGCAGTTGTTGGTGTCGAGTGCTGAGACAGTTGTTGGTGTCGAGCGCTGAGGCAGTTGTTGATGTCGAGTGCTGAGACAGTTGTTGGTGTCGAGCGCTGAGACAGTTGTTGGTGTCGAGCGCTGAGGCAGTTGTTGGTGTCGAGTGCTGAGACGGTTGTTGGTGTCGAGTGCTGAGGCAGTTGTTGCTGTCGAGCGCTGAGGCAGTTGTTGGTGTCGAGCGCTGAGACAGTTGTTGGTGTCGAGCGCTGAGGCAGTTGTTGGTGGCGAGCGCTGAGGCAGTTGTTGGTGTCGAGCGCTGAGGCAGTTGTTGGTGTCGAGCCGTGAGGCAGTTGTTGGTGTCGAGTACTGAGGCAGTTGTTGGTGTCAAGTACTGAGGCAGTTGTTGGTGTCGAGCGCTAAGGCAGTTGCTGGTGTCGCGCGCTGAGGAAGCTGTTGGTGTCGAGCGCTGAGGCAGTTGTTGGTGTCGAGTACTGAGGCAGTTGTTGGTGTCGAGTACTGAGGCTGTTGTTGGTGTTGAGCGCTGAGGCAGTTGTTGGTGTCGAGTCCTGAGGCCGTTGTTGGTGTAGAGCGCTGAGGCAGTTGTTGGTGTCGAGCGCTGAGACAGTTGTTGGTGTTGAGCGCTGAGACAGTTGTTGGTGTCGAGCACCGAGGCAGTTGTTGGTGTTGAGTACTGATGCAGTTGTTGGTGTTGAGCACTGAGGCAGTTTTTGGTGTCGAGTGCTGAGGCAGTTGTTGGTGTAGAACGCTGAGGCAGTTGTTGGTGTCGAGCGCTGAGACAGTTGATGGTGTCGAGCGCTGAGACACTTGTTGGTGTCGAGCGCTGAGGCAGTTGTTGGTGTCGAGCGCTGAGGCAGTTATTGGTGTCGAGTACTGAGGCTGTTGTTGGTCTCGAGTGCTGAGACAGTTGTTGGTGTCGAGCGCTGAGACAGTTGTTGGTGTCGAGCGCTGAAGCAGTTGTTGGTGTCGAGCACTGAGGCAGTTGTTGGTGTCGAGCGCTGAGACAGTTGTTGCTGTCGAGCGCTGAGGCAGTTGTTGGTATCGAGCGCTGAGGCAGTTGTTGGTGTCAAGCGCTGAGACAGTTGTTGGTGTCGAGCGCTGAGGCAGTTGTTGGTGTCGAGTGCTGAGGCAGTTGTTGGTGTCGAGCGCTGAGGCAGTTGTTGGTGTCGAGTACTGAGGCAGTTGTTGGTGTCAAGTACTGAGGCAGTTGTTGGTGTCGAGCGCTGAGGCAGTTGTTGGTGTCGAGCACTGAGGGAGATGTTGTTGTCGAGCGCTGAGGCAGTTGTTGGTGTCGAATGCTGAGACAGTTGTTGGTGTCGAGCGCTGAGACAGTTGTTGGTGTCGGGTCCTGAGGCAGTTGCTGGTGTCGAGTGCTGAGACAGTTGTTGGTGTCGAGCGCTGAGGCAGTTGTTGGTGTCGAGTGCTGAGACAGTTGTTGGTGTCGAGCGCTGAGACAGTTGTTGTTGTCGGGTCCTGAGGCAGTTGTTGGTGTCGAGTGCTGAGGCAGTTGTTGGGGTCGAGCGCTGAGACAGTTGTTGGTGTGGAGCGCTGAGGCAGTTGTTGGTGTCGAGTGCTGAGACGGTTGTTGGTGTCGAGTGCTGAGGCAGTTGTTGGTGTCGAGTACTGATGCAGTTGTTGGTGTCGAGTACTGAGGCATTTGTTGGTGTCGAGCGCTGCGGCAGTTGTTGGTGTCGAGCGCTGAGGCAGTTGTTGGTGTCGAGCGCTGATGCAGTTGTTGGTGTCGAGTCCTGACGCAGTTGTTGGTGTCGAGCGCTGAGACAGTTGTTGGTGTCGAGCGCTGAGGCAGGTGTTGGAGTCGAGCGCTGATGCAGTTGTTGGGGTGGAGTGCTGAGGCAGTTGTTGGTGTCGAGCGCTTAGGCAGTTGTTGGTGTCGAGCGCTGAGGCAGTTGTTGGTGTCAAGTACTGAGGCAGTTGTTGGTGTCGAGCGCTAAGGCAGTTGCTGGTGTTGAGCGCTGAGGCAGCTGTTGGTGTCGAGCGCTGAGGCAGTTGTTGGTGTCGAGTACTGAGGCAGTTGTTGGTGTCGAGTACTGAGGGTGTTGTTGGTGTTGAGCGCTGAGGCAGTTGTTGGTGTCGAGTCCTGAGGCAGTTGTTGGTGTAGATCGCTGAGGCAGTTGTTGGTGTCGAGCGCTGAGACAGTTGTTGGTGTTGAGCGCTGAGACAGTTGTTGGTGTGGAGCACTGACGCAGTTGTTGGTGTCGAGCACCGAGGCAGTTGTTGGTGTTGAGTACTGATGCAGTTGTTGGTGTCGAGCACTGAGGCAGTTTTTGGTGTCGAGTGCTGAGGCAGTTGTTGGTGTAGAGCGCTGGGGCAGTTGTTGGTGTCGAGCGCTGAGACAGTTGTTGGTGTCGAGCGCTGAGACAGATGTTGGTGTCGAGCGCTGAGGCAGTTGTTGGTGTCGAGCGCTGAGGCAGTTGTTGGTGTCGAGTACTGAGGCAGTTGTTGGTGTCAAGTACTGAGACAGTTGTTGGTGTCGAGCGCTGAGACAGTTGGTGTCGAGCGCTGAAGCAGTTGTTGGTGTCGAGCACTGAGGCAGTTGTTGGTGTCGAGCGCTGAGACAGTTGTTGGTGTCGAGCGCTGAGGCAGTTGTTGGTATCGAGCGCTGAGGCAGTTGTTGGTGTCAAGCGCCGAGACAGTTGTTGGTGTCGACGCTGAGGCAGTTGTTGGTGTCGAGCGCTGAGGCAGTTGTTGGTGTCGAGGACTGATGCAGTTGTTGGTGTCGAGCACTGAGGCAGTTGTTGGTGTCGAGCGCTGAGTCAGATGTTGGTGTCGACTGCTGACGCAGTTGTTGGTGTCGAGTGCTGAGGCAGTTGTTGGTGTCGAGCGCTGAGGCAGTTGTTGGTGTCGAGTACTGAGGCAGTTGTTGGTGTCAAGTACTGAGGCAGTTGTTGGTGTCGAGTGCTGAGGCAGTTGTTGGTGTCGAGCACTGTGGCAGATGTTGTTGTCGAGCGCTGAGGCAGTTGTTGGTGTCGAGTACTGAGGCAGTTGTTCGTGTCAAGTCCTGAGGCAGTTGTTAGTGTCGAGCGCTGGGTGGTGTCGCGCGCTGAGGCAGTTGTTGGTGTAGAGTGCTGAGACAGTTGTTGGTGTCGAGCGCTGAGGCAGTTGTTGGTGTCGAGTGCTGAGACAGTTGTTGGTGTCGAGCGCTGAGGCAGTTGTTGGTGTCGAGTGCTGAGACAGTTGTTGGTGTCGAGCGCTGAGGCAGTTGTTGATGTCGAGCGCTGAGGCAGTTGTTGGTGTCGAGTGCTGAGACAGTTGTTGGTGTCGAGTGCTGAGGCAGTTGTTGGTGTCGAGTGCTGAGACAGTTGTTGGTGTCGAGCGCTGAGACAGTTGTTGGTGTCGGGTCCTGAGGCAGTTGTTGGTGTCGAGTGCTGAGGCAGTTGTTGGGGTCGAGCGCTGAGACAGTTGTTGGTGTCGAGCGCTGAGGCAGTTGTTGGTGTCGAGTGCTGAGACGGTTGTTGGTGTCGAGTGCTGAGGCAGTTGTTGGTGTCGGGTACTGATGCAGTTGTTGGTGTCGAGCGCTGAGGCAGTTGTTGGTGTCGAGTGCTGAGACAGTTGTTGGTGTCGAGCGCTGAGGCAGTTGTTGGTGTCGAGCGCTGAGGCAGTTGTTGGTGTCGAGTACTGAGGCAGTTGTTGGTGTCAAGTACTGAGACAGTTGTTGGTGTCGAGCGCTGAGACAGTTGGTGTCGAGCGCTGAAGCAGTTGTTGGTGTCGAGCACTGAGGCAGTTGTTGGTGTCGAGCGCTGAGACAGTTGTTGGTGTCGAGCGCTGAGGCAGTTGTTGGTATCGAGCGCTGAGGCAGTTGTTGGTGACAAGCGCTGAGACAGTTGTTGGTGTCGAGCGCTGAGGCAGTTGTTGGTGTCGAGCGCTGAGGCAGTTGTTGGTGTCGAGGACTGATGCAGTTGTTGGTGTCGAGCACTGAGGCAGTTGTTGGTGTCGAGCGCTGAGTCAGATGTTGGTGTCGACTGCTGACGCAGTTGTTGGTGTCGAGTGCTGAGGCAGTTGTTGGTGTCGAGCGCTGAGGCAGTTGTTGGTGTCGTGTACTGAGGCAGTTGTTGGTGTCAAGTACTGAGGCAGTTGTTGGTGTCGAGTGCTGAGACAGTTGTTGGTGTCGAGCTCTGAGACAGTTGTTGATGTCGAGCGCAGAGGCAGTTGTTGGTGTCGAGTGCTGAGACAGTTGTTGGTGTCGAGTGCTGAGGCAGTTGTTGGTGTCGAGTGCTGAGACAGTTGTTGGTGTCGAGCGCTGAGACAGTTGTTGGTGTCGGGTCCTGAGGCAGTTGTTGGTGTTGAGTGCTGAGGCAGTTGTTGGGGTCGAGCGCTGAGACAGTTGTTGGTGTCGAGCGCTGAGGCAGTTGTTGGTGTCGAGTGCTGAGACGGTTGTTGGTGTCGAGTGCTGAGGCAGTTGTTGGTGTCGAGTACTGATGCAGTTGTTGGTGTCGAGCGCTGAGGCAGTTGTTGGTGTCGAGTGCTGAGACAGTTGTTGGTGTCGAGCTCTGAGACAGTTGTTGATGTCGAGCGCTGAGGCAGTTGTTGGTGTCGAGCGCTGAGGCAGTTGTTGGTGTCGAGTGCTGAGACAGTTGTTGGTGTCGAGCGCTGAGGCAGTTGTTGGTGTCGAGTGCTGAGACAGTTGTTGGTGTCGAGCTCTGAGACAGTTGTTGATGTCGAGCGATGAGGCAGTTGTTGGTGTCGAGTGCTGAGACAGTTGTTGGTGTCGAGTGCTGAGGCAGTTGTTGGTGTCGAGTGCTGAGACAGTTGTTGGTGTCGAGCGCTGAGACAGTTGTTGGTGTCGGGTCCTGAGGCAGTTGTTGGTGTCGAGTGCTGAGGCAGTTGTTGGGGTCGAACGCTGAGACAGTTGTTGGTGTCGAGCGCTGAGGCAGTTGTTGGTGTCGAGTGCTGAGACGGTTGCTGGTGTCGAGTGCTGAGGCAGTTGTTGGTGTCGAGTACTGATGCAGTTGTTGGTGTCGAGTACTGAGGCATTTGTTGGTGTCGAGCGCTGCGGCAGTTGTTGGTGTCGAGCGCTGAGGCAGTTGTTGGTGTCGAGCGCTGAGGCAGTTGTTGGTGTCAAGTCCTGACGCAGTTGTTGGTGTCGAGCGCTGAGACAGTTGTTGGTGTCGAGCGCTGAGGCACGTGTTGGTGTCGAGTGCTGATGCAGTTGTTGGGGTCGAGTGCTGAGGCAGTTGTTAGTGTCGAGTACTGATGCAGTTGTTGGTGTCGAGTACTGAGGCAGATGTTGGTGTCGAGTGCTGAGGCAGTTGTTGGTGTCGAGCGCTGAGGCAGTTGTTGGTGTCGAGTCCTGAGGCAGTTGTTGGTGTAGAGCGCTGAGGCAGTTGTTGGTGTCGAGCGCTGAGACAGTTGTTGGTGTCGAGCGCTGAGACAGTTGTTGGTGTCGAGCACTGAGGCAGTTGTTGGTGTCGAGTGCTGAGGCAGTTGTTGGTGTTGAGCACTGAGGCAGTTGTTGGAGTCTAGTCCTGATGCAGTTGTTTGTGTCGAGTCCTGAGGCAGTTGTTGGTGTAGAGCGCTGAGACAGTTGTTGGTGTTGAGCGCTGAGACAGTTGTTGGTGTGGAGCACTGACGCAGTTGTTGGTGTCGAGCACCGAGGCAGTTGTTGGTGTTGAGTACTGATGCAGTTGTTGGTGTCGAGCACTGAGGCAGTTTTTGGTGTCGAGTGCTGAGGCAGTTGTTGGTGTAGAGCGCTGGGGCAGTTGTTGGTGTCGAGTGCTGAGACAGTTGTTGGTGTTGAGCGCTGAGACAGATGTTGGTGTCGAGCGCTGAGGCAGTTGTTGGTGTCGAGCGCTGAGGCAGTTGTTGGTGTCGAGTACTGAGGCAGTTGTTGGTGTCAAGTACTGAGACAGTTGTTGGTGTCGAGCGCTGAGACAGTTGGTGTCGAGCGCTGAAGCAGTTGTTGGTGTCGAGCACTGAGGCAGTTGTTGGTGTCGAGCGCTGAGACAGTTGTTGGTGTCGAGCGCTGAGGCAGTTGTTGGTATCGAGCGCTGAGGCAGTTGTTGGTGTCAAGCGCTGAGACAGTTGTTGGTGTCGAGCGCTGAGGCAGTTGTTGGTGTCGAGCGCTGAGGCAGTTGTTGGTGTCGAGGACTGATGCAGTTGTTGGTGTCGAGCATTGAGGCAGTTGTTGGTGTCGAGCGCTGAGTCAGATGTTGGTGTCGACTGCTGACGCAGTTGTTGGTGTCGAGTGCTGAGGCAGTTGTTGGTGTCGAGCGCTGAGGCAGTTGTTGGTGTCGAGTACTGAGGCAGTTGTTGGTGTCAAGTACTGAGGCAGTTGTTGGTGTCGAGTGCTGAGGCAGTTGTTGGTGTCGAGCACTGTGGCAGATGTTGTTGTCGAGCGCTGAGGCAGTTGTTGGTGTCGAGTACTGAGGCAGTTGTTCGTGTCAAGTCCTGAGGCAGTTGTTAGTGTCGAGCGCTGGGTGGTGTCGAGCGCTAAGGCAGTTGTTGGTGTAGAGTGCTGAGACAGTTGTTGGTGTCGAGCGCTGAGGCAGTTGTTGGTGTCGAGTGCTGAGACAGTTGTTGGTGTCGAGCGCTGAGGCAGTTGTTGGTGTCGAGTGCTGAGACAGTTGTTGGTGTCGAGCTCTGAGACAGTTGTTGATGTCAAGCGCTGAGGCAGTTGTTGGTGTCGAGTGCTGAGACAGTTGTTGGTGTCGAGTGCTGAGGCAGTTGTTGGTGTCGAGTGCTGAGACAGTTGTTGGTGTCGAGCGCTGAGACAGTTGTTGGTGTCGGGTCCTGAGGCAGTTGTTGGTGTCGAGTGCTGAGGCAGTTGTTGGGGTCGAGCGCTGAGACAGTTGTTGGTGTCGAGCGCTGAGGCAGTTATTGGTGTCGAGTGCTGAGACGGTTGTTGGTGTCGAGTGCTGAGGCAGTTGTTGGTGTCGAGTACTGATGCAGTTGTTGGTGTCGAGGACTGAGGCATTTGTTGGTGTCGAGCGCTGCGGCAGTTGTTGGTGTCGAGCGCTGAGGCAGTTGTTGGTGTCGAGCGCTGAGGCAGTTGTTGGTGTCGAGTCCTGACGCAGTTGTTGGTGTCGAGCGCTGAGACAGTTGTTGGTGTGGAGCGCTGAGGCACGTGTTGGTGTCGAGCGCTGATGCAGTTGTTGGGGTCGAGTGCTGAGGCAGTTGTTAGTGTCGAGTACTGATGCAGTTGTTGGTGTCGAGTACTGAGGCAGTTGTTGGTGTCGAGTGCTGAGGCAGTTGTTGGTGTCGAGCGCTGAGGCAGTTGTTGGTGTCGAGTCCTGAGGCAGTTGTTGGTGTAGAGCGCTGAGGCAGTTGTTGGTGTCGAGCGCTGAGACAGTTGTTGGTGTCGAGCGCTGAGACAGTTGTTGGTGTCGAGCACTGAGGCAGTTGTTGGTGTCGAGTGCTGAGGCAGTTGTTGGTGTTGAGCACTGAGGCAGTTGTTGGAGTCGAGTCCTGATGCAGTTGTTGGTGTCGAGTCCTGAGGCAGTTGTTGGTGTAGAGCGCTGAGGCAGTTGTTGGTGTCGAGCGCTGAGACAGTTGTTGGTGTCGAGCGCAGAGACAGTTGTTGGTGACGAGCGCTGAGGCAGTTGTTGGTGTCGAGTCCTGAGGCAGTTGTTGGTGTAGAGCGCTGAGGCAGTTGTTGGTGTCGAACGCTGTGACAGTTGTTGGTGTCAAGTACTGAGTCAGTTGTTGGTGTCGAGCACTGAGGCGTTTGTTGGTGTCAGCGTTGAGGCAGTTGTTGGTGTCGAGCGCTGAGGCAGTTGTTGGTGTCGAGCGCTGGGGCAGTTGTTGGTGTCGAGTCCTGAGGCAGTTCTTGGTGTCGAGTGCTGAGGCAGTTGTTGGTGTTGAGCGCTGAGGCAGTTGTTGGTGTCGAGCGCTGAGGCAGTTGTTGGTGTCGAGCGCTGAGACAGTTGTTGGTGTCGAGTACTGAGGCAGTTGTTGGTGTCAAGTACTGAGGGAGTTGTTGGTGTCGAGTACTGATGCAGTTGTTGGGGTCAAGTACTGAGGCAGTTGTTGGTGTCGAGTGCTGAGGCAGTTGTTGGCGTCGAGTCCTGAGGCAGTTGTTTGTGTCGAGCGCTGAGGCAGTTGTTGGTGTCGAGTACTGAGGCAGTTGTTGGTGTCGAGCGCTGAGGCAGTTGTTGGTGTCGAGCGCTGAGGCAGTTGTTGGTGTCGAGCACTGAGGCAGTTGTTGGTGTCGAGTCCTGAGGCAGTTGATGGTGTCGAGCGCTGAGGCAGTTGTTTGTATCGAGTGCTGAGGCACTTGTTGGTGTCGAGTCCTGATGCAGTTGTTGGTGTCGAGTCCTGAGGCAGTTGTTGGTGTCGAGTCCTGAGGCAGTTGTTGGTGTCGAGCGCTGAGGCAGTTGTTGGTGTCGAGCGCTGAGACAGTTGTTGGTGTTGAGCGCTGAGACAGTTGTTGGTGTGGAGCACTGACGCAGTTGTTGGTGTCGAGCACCGAGGCAGTTGTTGGTGTTGAGTACTGATGCAGTTGTTGGTGTCGAGCACTGAGGCAGTTTTTGGTGTCGAGTGCTGAGGCAGTTGTTGGTGTCGAGCGCTGAGGCAGTTGTTGGTGTCGAGTCCTGAGGCAGTTGTTGGTGTCGAGTGCTGAGGCAGCTGTTGGTGTCAAGCACTGAGGCAGTTGTTGGTGTCGAGTCCTGATGCAGTTGTTGGTGTCGAGTCCTCAGGCAGTTGTTGGTGTCGAGTCCTGAGGCAGTTGTTGGTGTCGAGCGCTGAGGCAGTTGTTGGTGTCGAGCGCTGAGACAGTTGTTGGTGTTGAGCGCTGAGACAGTTGTTGGTGTGGAGCACTGACGCAGTTGTTGGTGTCGAGCACCGAGGCAGTTGTTGGTGTTGAGTACTGATGCAGTTGTTGGTGTCGAGCACTGAGGCAGTTTTTGGTGTCGAGTGCTGAGGCAGTTGTTGGTGTAGAGCGCTGGGGCAGTTGTTGGTGTCGAGCGCTGAGACAGTTGTTGGTGTCGAGCGCTGAGACAGATGTTGGTGTCGAGCGCTGAGGCAGTTGTTGGTGTCGAGCGCTGAGGCAGTTGTTGGTGTCGAGTACTGAGGCAGTTGTTGGTGTCAAGTACTGAGACAGTTGTTGGTGTCGAGCGCTGAGACAGTTGTTGGTATCGAGCGCTGAGGCAGTTGTTGGTGTCAAGCGCTGAGACAGTTGTTGGTGTCGAGCGCTGAGGCAGTTGTTGGTGTCGAGCGCTGAGGCAGTTGTTGGTGTCGAGGACTGATGCAGTTGTTGGTGTCGAGCACTGAGGCAGTTTTTGGTGTCGAGCGCTGAGTCAGATGTTGGTGTCGACTGCTGACGCAGTTGTTGGTGTCGAGTGCTGAGGCAGTTGTTGGTGTCGAGCGCTGAGGCAGTTGTTGGTGTCGAGTACTGAGGCAGTTGTTGGTGTCAAGTACTGAGGCAGTTGTTGGTGTCGAGTGCTGAGGCAGTTGTTGGTGTCGAGCACTGTGGCAGATGTTGTTGTCGAGCGCTGAGGCAGTTGTTGGTGTCGAGTACTGAGGCAATTGTTCGTGTCAAGTCCTGAGGCTGTTGTTAGTGTCGAGCGCTGGGTGGTGTCGCGCGCTGAGGCAGTTGTTGGTGTAGAGTGCTGAGACAGTTGTTGGTGTCGAGCGCTGAGGCAGTTGTTGGTGTCGAGTGCTGAGACAGTTGTTGGTGTCGAGCGCTGAGGCAGTTGTTGGTGTCGAGTGCTGAGACAGTTGTTGGTGTCGAGCTCTGAGACAGTTGTTGATGTCGAGCGCTGAGGCAGTTGTTGGTGTCGAGTGCTGAGACAGTTGTTGGTGTCGAGTGCTGAGGCAGTTGTTGGTGTCGAGTGCTGAGACAGTTGTTGGTGTCGAGCGCTGAGACAGTTCTTGGTGTCGGGTCCTGAGGCAGTTGTTGGTGTCGAGTGCTGAGGCAGTTGTTGGGGTCGAGCGCTGAGACAGTTGTTGGTGTCGAGCGCTGAGGCAGTTGTTGGTGTCGAGTGCTGAGACGGTTGTTGGTGTCGAGTGCTGAGGCAGTTGTTGGTGTCGAGTACTGATGCAGTTGTTGGTGACGAGTACTGAGGCATTTGTTGGTGTCGAGCGCTGCGGCAGTTGTTGGTGTCGAGCGCTGAGGCAGTTGTTGGTGTCGAGCGCTGAGGCAGTTGTTGGTGTCAAGTCCTGACGCAGTTGTTGGTGTCGAGCGCTGAGACAGTTGTTGGTGTCGAGCGCTGAGGCACGTGTTGGTGTCGAGCGCTGATGCAGTTGTTGGGGTCGAGTGCTGAGGCAGTTGTTAGTGTCGAGTACTGATGCAGTTGTTGGTGTCGAGTACTGAGGCAGATGTTGGTGTCGAGTGCTGAGGCAGTTGTTGGTGTCGAGCGCTGAGGCAGTTGTTGGT
This sequence comes from Prionace glauca, assembly GCA_037974335.1. Taxonomy (NCBI): domain Eukaryota; kingdom Metazoa; phylum Chordata; class Chondrichthyes; order Carcharhiniformes; family Carcharhinidae; genus Prionace; species Prionace glauca. The sequence goes on from CM075734.1 coordinate 14,669,800, forward strand.
GTCGAGTCCTGAGGCAGTTGTTGGTGTAGAGCGCTGAGGCAGTTGTTGGTTTCGAGCGCTGAGACAGTTGTTGGTGTCGAGCGCTGAGACAGTTGTTGGTGTCGAGCACTGAGGCAGTTGTTGGTGTCGAGTGCTGAGGCAGTTGTTGGTGTTGAGCACTGAGGCAGTTGTTGGAGTCGAGTCCTGATGCAGTTGTTTGTGTCGAGTCCTGAGGCAGTTATTGGTGTAGAGAGCTGAGACAGTTGTTGGTGTTGAGCGCTGAGACAGTTGTTGGTGAGGAGCACTGACGCAGTTGTTGGTGTCGAGCACCGAGGCAGTTGTTGGTGTTGAGTACTGATGCAGTTGTTGGTGTCGAGCACTGAGGCAGTTTTTGGTGTCGAGTGCTGAGGCAGTTGTTGGTGTCGAGCGCTGAGGCAGTTGTTGGTATCGAGCGCTGAGGCAGTTGTTGGTGTCAAGCGCTGAGACAGTTGTTGGTGTCGAGCGTGAGGCAGTTGTTGGTGTCGAGCGCTGAGGCAGTTGTTGGTGTCGAGGACTGATGCAGTTGTTGGTGTCGAGCACTGAGGCAGTTGTTGGTGTCGAGCGCTGAGTCAGATGTTGGTGTCGACTGCTGACGCAGTTGTTGGTGTCGAGTGCTGAGGCAGTTGTTGGTGTCGAGCGCTGAGGCAGTTGTTGGTGTCGAGTACTGAGGCAGTTGTTGGTGTCAAGTACTGAGGCAGTTGTTGGTGTCGAGTGCTGAGGCAGTTGTTGGTGTCGAGCACTGTGGCAGATGTTGTTGTCGAGCGCTGAGGCAGTTGTTGGTGTCGAGTACTGAGGCAATTGTTCGTGTCAAGTCCTGAGGCAGTTGTTAGTGTCGAGCGCTGGGTGGTGTCGCGCGCTGAGGCAGTTGTTGGTGTAGAGTGCTGAGACAGTTGTTGGTGTCGAGCGCTGAGGCAGTTGTTGGTGTCGAGTGCTGAGACAGTTGTTGGTGTCGAGCGCTGAGGCAGTTGTTGGTGTCGAGTGCTGAGACAGTTGTTGGTGTCGAGCTCTGAGACAGTTGTTGATGTCGAGCGCTGAGGCAGTTGTTGGTGTCGAGTGCTGAGACAGTTGTTGGTGTCGAGTGCTGAGGCAGTTGTTGGTGTCGAGTGCTGAGACAGTTGTTGGTGTCGAGCACTGAGACAGTTGTTGGTGTCGGGTCCTGAGGCAGTTGTTGGTGTCGAGTGCTGAGGCAGTTGTTGGGGTCGAGCGCTGAGACAGTTGTTGGTGTCGAGCGCTGAGGCAGTTGTTGGTGTCGAGTGCTGAGACGGTTGTTGGTGTCGAGTGCTGAGGCAGTTGTTGGTGTCGAGTACTGATGCAGTTGTTGGTGTCGAGTACTGAGGCATTTGTTGGTGTCGAGCGCTGCGGCAGTTGTTGGTGTCGAGCGCTGAGGCAGTTGTTGGTGTCGAGCGCTGAGGCAGTTGTTGGTGTCAAGTCCTGACGCAGTTGTTGGTGTCGAGCGCTGAGACAGTTGTTGGTGTCGAGCGCTGAGGCACGTGTTGGTGTCGAGCGCTGATGCAGTTGTTGGGGTCGAGTGCTGAGGCAGTTGTTAGTGTCGAGTACTGATGCAGTTGTTGGTGTCGAGTACTGAGGCAGATGTTGGTGTCGAGTGCTGAGGCAGTTGTTGGTGTCGAGCGCTGAGGCAGTTGTTGGTGTCGAGTCCTGAGGCAGTTGTTGGTGTAGAGCGCTGAGGCAGTTGTTGGTGTCGAGCGCTGAGACAGTTGTTGGTGTCGAGCGCTGAGACAGTTGTTGGTGTCGAGCACTGAGGCAGTTGTTGGTGTCGAGTGCTGAGGCAGTTGTTGGTGTTGAGCACTGAGGCAGTTGTTGGAGTCGAGTCCTGATGCAGTTGTTTGTGTCGAGTCCTGAGGCAGTTGTTGGTGTAGAGCGCTGAGACAGTTGTTGGTGTTGAGCGCTGAGACAGTTGTTGGTGTGGAGCACTGGCGCAGTTGTTGGTGTCGAGCACCGAGGCAGTTGTTGGTGTTGAGTACTGATGCAGTTGTTGGTGTCGAGCACTGAGGCAGTTTTTGGTGTCGAGCGCTGAGACAGTTGTTGGTGTCGAGCGCTGAGACAGATGTTGGTGTCGAGCGCTGAGGCAGTTGTTGGTGTCGAGCGCTGAGGCAGTTGTTGGTGTCGAGTACTGAGGCAGTTGTTGGTGTCAAGTACTGAGACAGTTGTTGGTGTCGAGCGCTGAGACAGTTGGTGTCGAGCGCTGAAGCAGTTGTTGGTGTCGAGCACTGAGGCAGTTGTTGGTGTCGAGCGCTGAGACAGTTGTTGGTGTCGAGCGCTGAGGCAGTTGTTGGTATCGAGCGCTGAGGCAGTTGTTGCTGTCAAGCGCTGAGACAGTTGTTGGTGTCGAGCGCTGAGGCAGTTGTTGGTGTCGAGCGCTGAGGCAGTTGTTGGTGTCGAGGACTGATGCAGTTGTTGGTGTCGAGCACTGAGGCAGTTGTTGGTGTCGAGCGCTGAGTCAGATGTTGGTGTCGACTGCTGACGCAGTTGTTGGTGTCGAGTGCTGAGGCAGTTGTTGGTGTCGAGCGCTGAGGCAGTTGTTGGTGTCGAGTACTGAGGCAGTTGTTGGTGTCAAGTACTGAGGCAGTTGTTGGTGTCGAGTGCTGAGGCAGTTGTTGGTGTCGAGCACTGTGGCAGATGTTGTTGTCGAGCGCTGAGGCAGTTGTTGGTGTCGAGTACTGAGGCAGTTGTTCGTGTCAAGTCCTGAGGCAGTTGTTAGTGTCGAGCGCTGAGTGGTGTCGAGCGCTGAGGCAGTTGTTGGTGTAGAGTGCTGAGACAGTTGTTGGTGTCGAGCGCTGAGGCAGTTGTTGGTGTCGAGTGCTGAGACAGTTATTGGTGTCGAGCGCTGAGGCAGTTGTTGGTGTCGAGTGCTGAGAGAGTTGTTGGTGTCGAGCTCTGAGACAGTTGTTGATGTCGAGCGCTGAGGCAGTTGTTGGTGTCGAGTGCTGAGACAGTTGTTGCTGTCGAGCGCTGAGGCAGTTGTTGGTGTCGAGTGCTGAGACAGTTGTTGGTGTCGAGAGCTGAGACAGTTGTTGGTGTCGGGTCCTGAGGCAGTTGTTGGTGTCGAGTGCTGAGGCAGTTGTTGGGGTCGAGCGCTGAGACAGTTGTTGGTGTCGAGCGCTGAGGCAGTTGTTGGTGTCGAGTGCTGAGATGGTTGTTGGTGTCGAGTGCTGAGGCAGTTGTTGGTGTCGAGTACTGATGCAGTTGTTGGTGTCGAGGACTGAGGCATTTGTTGGTGTCGAGCGCTGCGGCAGTTGTTGGTGTCGAGCGCTGAGGCAGTTGTTGGTGTCGAGCGCTGAGGCAGTTGTTGGTGTCGAGTCCTGACGCAGTTGTTGGTGTCGAGCGCTGAGACAGTTGTTGGTGTGGAGCGCTGAGGCACGTGTTGGTGTCGAGCGCTGATGCAGTTGTTGGGGTCGAGTGCTGAGGCAGTTGTTAGTGTCGAGTACTGATGCAGTTGTTGGTGTCGAGTACTGAGGCAGTTGTTGGTGTCGAGTGCTGAGGCAGTTGTTGGTGTCGAGCGCTGAGGCAGTTGTTGGTGTCGAGTCCTGAGGCAGTTGTTGGTGTAGAGCGCTGAGGCAGTTGTTGGTGTCGAGCGCTGAGACAGTTGTTGGTGTCGAGCGCTGAGACAGTTGTTGGTGTCGAGCACTGAGGCAGTTGTTGGTGTCGAGTGCTGAGGCAGTTGTTGGTGTTGAGCACTGAGGCAGTTGTTGGAGTCGAGTCCTGATGCAGTTGTTGGTGTCGAGTCCTGAGGCAGTTGTTGGTGTAGAGCGCTGAGGCAGTTGTTGGTGTCGAGCGCTGAGACAGTTGTTGGTGTCGAGCGCAGAGACAGTTGTTGGTGACGAGCGCTGAGGCAGTTGTTGGTGTCGAGTCCTGAGGCAGTTGTTGGTGTAGAGCGCTGAGGCAGTTGTTGGTGTCGAACGCTGTGACAGTTGTTGGTGTCAAGTACTGAGTCAGTTGTTGGTGTCAAGCACTGAGGCAGTTGTTGGTGTCAGCGTCGAGGCAGTTGTTGGTGTCGAGCGCTGAGGCAGTTGTTGGTGTCGAGCGCTGAGGCAGTTGTTGGTGTCGAGTCCTGAGGCAGTTCTTGGTGTCGAGTGCTGAGGCAGTTGTTGGTGTCGAGCGCTGAGGCAGTTGTTGGTGTCGAGCGCTGAGGCAGTTGTTGGTGTCGAGCGCTGAGACAGTTGTTGGTGTCGAGTACTGAGGCAGTTGTTGGTGTCAAGTACTGAGGGAGTTGTTGGTGTCGAGTACTGATGCAGTTGTTGGGGTCAAGTACTGAGGCAGTTGTTGGTGTCGAGTGCTGAGGCAGTTGTTGGTGTAGAGCGCTGAGACAGTTGTTGGTGTTGAGCGCTGAGACAGTTGTTGGTGTGGAGCACTGGCGCAGTTGTTGGTGTCGAGCACCGAGGCAGTTGTTGGTGTTGAGTACTGATGCAGTTGTTGGTGTCGAGCACTGAGGCAGTTTTTGGTGTCGAGCGCTGAGACAGTTGTTGGTGTCGAGCGCTGAGACAGATGTTGGTGTCGAGCGCTGAGGCAGTTGTTGGTGTCGAGCGCTGAGGCAGTTGTTGGTGTCGAGTACTGAGGCAGTTGTTGGTGTCAAGTACTGAGACAGTTGTTGGTGTCGAGCGCTGAGACAGTTGGTGTCGAGCGCTGAAGCAGTTGTTGGTGTCGAGCACTGAGGCAGTTGTTGGTGTCGAGCGCTGAGACAGTTGTTGGTGTCGAGCGCTGAGGCAGTTGTTGGTATCGAGCGCTGAGGCAGTTGTTGCTGTCAAGCGCTGAGACAGTTGTTGGTGTCGAGCGCTGAGGCAGTTGTTGGTGTCGAGCGCTGAGGCAGTTGTTGGTGTCGAGGACTGATGCAGTTGTTGGTGTCGAGCACTGAGGCAGTTGTTGGTGTCGAGCGCTGAGTCAGATGTTGGTGTCGACTGCTGACGCAGTTGTTGGTGTCGAGTGCTGAGGCAGTTGTTGGTGTCGAGCGCTGAGGCAGTTGTTGGTGTCGAGTACTGAGGCAGTTGTTGGTGTCAAGTACTGAGGCAGTTGTTGGTGTCGAGTGCTGAGGCAGTTGTTGGTGTCGAGCACTGTGGCAGATGTTGTTGTCGAGCGCTGAGGCAGTTGTTGGTGTCGAGTACTGAGGCAGTTGTTCGTGTCAAGTCCTGAGGCAGTTGTTAGTGTCGAGCGCTGAGTGGTGTCGAGCGCTGAGGCAGTTGTTGGTGTAGAGTGCTGAGACAGTTGTTGGTGTCGAGCGCTGAGGCAGTTGTTGGTGTCGAGTGCTGAGACAGTTGTTGGTGTCGAGCGCTGAGGCAGTTGTTGGTGTCGAGTGCTGAGAGAGTTGTTGGTGTCGAGCTCTGAGACAGTTGTTGATGTCGAGCGCTGAGGCAGTTGTTGGTGTCGAGTGCTGAGACAGTTGTTGCTGTCGAGCGCTGAGGCAGTTGTTGGTGTCGAGTGCTGAGACAGTTGTTGGTGTCGAGAGCTGAGACAGTTGTTGGTGTCGGGTCCTGAGGCAGTTGTTGGTGTCGAGTGCTGAGGCAGTTGTTGGGGTCGAGCGCTGAGACAGTTGTTGGTGTCGAGCGCTGAGGCAGTTGTTGGTGTCGAGTGCTGAGACGGTTGTTGGTGTCGAGTGCTGAGGCAGTTGTTGGTGTCGAGTACTGATGCAGTTGTTGGTGTCGAGGACTGAGGCATTTGTTGGTGTCGAGCGCTGCGGCAGTTGTTGGTGTCGAGCGCTGAGGCAGTTGTTGGTGTCGAGCGCTGAGGCAGTTGTTGGTGTCGAGTCCTGACGCAGTTGTTGGTGTCGAGCGCTGAGACAGTTGTTGGTGTGGAGCGCTGAGGCACGTGTTGGTGTCGAGCGCTGATGCAGTTGTTGGGGTCGAGTGCTGAGGCAGTTGTTAGTGTCGAGTACTGATGCAGTTGTTGGTGTCGAGTACTGAGGCAGTTGTTGGTGTCGAGTGCTGAGGCAGTTGTTGGTGTCGAGCGCTGAGGCAGTTGTTGGTGTCGAGTCCTGAGGCAGTTGTTGGTGTAGAGCGCTGAGGCAGTTGTTGGTGTCGAGCGCTGAGACAGTTGTTGGTGTCGAGCGCTGAGACAGTTGTTGGTGTCGAGCACTGAGGCAGTTGTTGGTGTCGAGTGCTGAGGCAGTTGTTGGTGTTGAGCACTGAGGCAGTTGTTGGAGTCGAGTCCTGATGCAGTTGTTGGTGTCGAGTCCTGAGGCAGTTGTTGGTGTAGAGCGCTGAGGCAGTTGTTGGTGTCGAGCGCTGAGACAGTTGTTGGTGACGAGCGCTGAGGCAGTTGTTGGTGTCGAGTCCTGAGGCAGTTGTTGGTGTAGAGCGCTGAGGCAGTTGTTGGTGTCGAACGCTGTGACAGTTGTTGGTGTCAAGTACTGAGTCAGTTGTTGGTGTCAAGCACTGAGGCAGTTGTTGGTGTCAGCGTCGAGGCAGTTGTTGGTGTCGAGCGCTGAGGCAGTTGTTGGTGTCGAGCGCTGAGGCAGTTGTTGGTGTCGAGTCCTGAGGCAGTTCTTGGTGTCGAGTGCTGAGGCAGTTGTTGGTATCGAGCGCTGAGGCAGTTGTTGGTGTCGAGCGCTGAGGCAGTTGTTGGTGTCGAGCGCTGAGACAGTTGTTGGTGTCGAGTACTGAGGCAGTTGTTGGTGTCAAGTACTGAGGGAGTTGTTGGTGTCGAGTACTGATGCAGTTGTTGGGGTCAAGTACTGAGGCAGTTGTTGGTGTCGAGTGCTGAGGCAGTTGTTGGCGTCGAGTCCTGAGGCAGTTGTTGGTGTCGAGCGCTGAGGCAGTTGTTGGTGTCGAGTACTGAGGCAGTTGTTGGTGTCGAGCGCTGAGGCAGTTGTTGGTGTCGAGCGCTGAGGCAGTTGTTGGTGTCGAGCACTGAGGCAGTTGTTGGTGTCGAGTCCTGAGGCAGTTGATGGTGTCGAGCGCTGAGGCAGTTGTTTGTATCGAGTGCTGAGGCAGTTGTTGGTGTCGAGTACTGATGCAGTTGTTGGTGTCGAGTACTAAGGCAGTTGTTGGTGTCGAGTGCTGAGGCAGTTGTTGGTGTCGAGCGCTGAGGCAGTTGTTGGTGTCGAGTCCTGAGGCAGTTGTTGGTGTCGAGTGCTGAGGCAGTTGTTGGTGTCAAGCACTGAGGCAGTTGTTGGTGTCGAGTCCTGATGCAGTTGTTGGTGTCGAGTCCTGAGGCAGTTGTTGGTGTCGAGTGCTGAGACAGTTGTTGGTGTCGAGCGCTGAGGCAGTTGTTGTTGTCGAGTGCTGAGACAGTTGTTGGTGTCGAGCGCTGAGACAGTTGTTGGTGTCGGGTCCTGAGGCCGTTGTTGGTGTCGAGTGCTGAGGCAGTTGTTGGGGTCGAGGGCTGAGACAGTTGTTGGTATCGAGCGCTGAGGCAGTTGTTGGTGTCGAGTGCTGAGACAGTTGTTGGTGTCGAGTGCTGAGGCAGTTGTCGCTGTCGAGCGCTGAGGCAGTTGTTGGTGTCGAGCGCTGAGACAGTTGTTGGTGTCGAGCGCTGAGGCAGTTGTTGGTGTCGAGCGCTGAGGCAGTTGTTGGTGTCAAGCGCTGAGGCAGTTGTTGGTGTCGAGCGCTGAGGCAGTTGTTGGTGTCGAGTACTGAGGCAGTTGTTGGTGTCAAGTACTGAGGCAGTTGTTGGTGTCGAGTGCTAAGGCAGTTGCTGGTGTCGAGCGCTGAGGCAGCTGTTGGTGTCGAGCGCTGAGGCAGTTGTTGGTGTCGAGTACTGAGGCAGTTGTTGGTGTCGCGTACTGAGGCTGTTGTTGGTGTTGAGCGCTGAGGCAGTTGTTGGTGTCGAGTCCTGAGGCAGTTGTTGGTGTAGAGCGCTGAGGCAGTTGTTGGTGTCGAGCGCTGAGACAGTTGTTGGTGTTGAGCGCTGAGACAGTTGTTGGTGTGGAGCACTGACGCAGTTGTTGGTGTCGAGCACCGAGGCAGTTGTTGGTGTTGAGTACTGATGCAGTTGTTGGTGTTGAGCACTGAGGCAGTTTTTGGTGTCGAGTGCTGAGGCAGTTGTTGGTGTAGAGCACTGAGGCAGTTGTTGGTGTCGAGCGCTGAGACAGTTGTTGGTGTCGAGCGCTGAGACAGTTGTTGGTGTCGAGCGCTGAGGCAGTTGTTGGTGTCGAGCGCTGAGGCAGTTATTGGTGTCGAGTACTGAGGCTGTTGTTGGTCTCGAGTGCTGAGACAGTTGTTGGTGTCGAGCGCTGAGACAGTTGCTGGTGTCGAGCGCTGAAGCAGTTGTTGGTGTCAAGCACTGAGGCAGTTGTTGGTGTCGAGCGCTGAGACAGTTGTTGGTGTCGAGCGCTGAGGCAGTTGTTGGTATCGAGCGCTGAGGCAGTTGTTGGTGTCAAGCGCTGAGACAGTTGTTGGTGTCGAGCGCTGAGGCAGTTGTTGGTGTCGAGTGCTGAGGCAGTTGTTGGTGTCGAGCGCTGTGGCAGTTGTTGGTGTCGAGTACTGAGGCAGTTGTTGGTGTCAAGTACTGAGGCATTTGTTGGTGTCGAGCGCTGAGGCAGTTGTTGGTGTCGAGCACTGAGGCAGATGTTGTTGTCGAGCGCTGAGGCAGTTGTTGGTGTCGAGTACTGAGGCAGTTGTTCGTGTCAAGTCCTGAGGCAGTTGTTGGTGTCGAGCGCTGGGTGGTGTCGAGCGCTGAGGCAGTTGTTGGTGTAGAGTGCTGAGACAGTTGTTGGTGTCGAGCGCTGAGGCAGTTGTTGGTGTCGAGTGCTGAGACAGTTGTTGGTGTCGAGCGCTGAGGCAGTTGTTGGTGTCGAGTGCTGAGACAGTTGTTGGTGTCGAGCTCTGAGACAGTTGTTGATGTCGAGCGCTGAGGCAGTTGTTGGTGTCGAGTGCTGAGACAGTTGTTGGTGTTGAGCGCTGAGGCAGTTGTTGGTGTCGAGTGCTGAGACAGTTGTTGGTGTCGAGCGCTGAGACAGTTGTTGGTGTCGGGTCCTGAGGCAGTTGTTGGTGTCGAGTGCTGAGGCAGTTGTTGGGGTCGAGCGCTGAGACAGTTGTTGGTGTGGAGCGCTGAGGCAGTTGTTGGTGTCGAGTGCTGAGACGGTTGTTGGTGTCGAGTGCTGAGGCAGTTGTTGGCGTCGAGTACTGATGCAGTTGTTGGTGTCGAGTACTGAGGCATTTGTTGGTGTCGAGCGCTGCGGCAGTTGTTGGTGTCGAGCGCTGAGGCAGTTGTTGGTGTCGAGCGCTGAGGCAGTTGTTGGTGTCGAGTCCTGACGCAGTTGTTGGTGTCGAGCGCTGAGACAGTTGTTGGTGTCGAGCGCTGAGGCAGGTGTTGGTGTCGAGCGCTGATGCAGTTGTTGGGGTCGAGTGCTGAGGCAGTAGTTGGTGTCGAGCGCTTAGGCAGTTGTTGGTGTCGAGCGCTGAGGCAGTTGTTGGTGTCAAGCACTGAGGCAGTTGTTGGTGTCGAACGCTAAGGCAGTTGCTGGTGTTGAGCGCTGAGGCAGCTGTTGGTGTCGAGCGCTGAGGCAGTTGTTGGTGTCGAGTACTGAGGCAGTTGTTGGTGTCGAGTACTGAGGCTGTTGTTGGTGTTGAGCGCTGAGGCTGTTGTTGGTGTCGAGTCCTGAGGCAGTTGTTGGTGTAGATCGCTGAGGCAGTTGTTGGTGTCGAGCGCTGAGACAGTTGTTGGTGTTGAGCGCTGAGACAGTTGTTGGTGTGGAGCACTGACGCAGTTGTTGGTGTCGAGCACCGAGAAAGTTGTTGGTGTTGAGTACTGATGCAGTTGTTGGTGTCGAGCACTGAGGCAGTTTTTGGTGTCGAGTGCTGAGGCAGTTGTTGGTGTAGAGCGCTGAGGCAGTTGTTGGTGTCGAGCGCTGAGACAGTTGTTGGTGTCGAGCGCTGAGACAGTTGTTGGTGTCGAGCGCTGAGGCAGTTGTTGGTGTCGAGCGCTGAGGCAGTTATTGGTGTCGAGTACTGAGGCTCTTGTTGGTCTCGAGTGCTGAGACAGTTGTTGGTGTCGAGCGCTGAGACAGTTGTTGGTGTCGAGCGCTGAAGCAGTTGTTGGTGTCGAGCACTGAGGCAGTTGTTGGTGTCGAGCTCTGAGACAGTTGTTGGTGTCGAGCGCTGAGGCAGTTGTTGGTATCGAGCGCTGAGGCAGTTGTTGGTGTCAAGCGCTGAGACAGTTGTTGGTGTCGAGCGCTGAGGCAGTTGTTGGTGTCGAGCACTGCGGCAGTTGTTGGTGTCGAGCGCTGAGTCAGATGTTGGTGTCGACTGCTGACGCAGTTGTTGGTGTCGAGTGCTGAGGCAGTTGTTGGTGTCGAGCGCTGAGGCAGTTGTTGGTGTCGAGTACTGAGGCACTTGTTGGTGTCAAGTACTGAGGCAGTTGTTGGTGTCGAGTGCTGAGGCAGTTGTTGGTGTCGAGCACTGAGGCAGATGTTGTTGTCGAGCGCTGAGGCAGTTGTTGGTGTCGAGTACTGAGGCAGTTGTTCGTGTCAAGTCCTGAGGCAGTTGTTGGTGTCGAGCGCTGGGTGGTGTCGAGCGCTGAGGCAGTTGTTGGTGTAGAGTGCTGAGACAGTTGTTGGTGTCGAGCGCTGAGGCAGTTGTTGGTGTCGAGTGCTGAGACAGTTGTTGGTGTCGAGCGCTGAGGCAGTTGTTGGTGTCGAGTGCTGAGACAGTTGTTGGTGTCGAGCTCTGAGACAGTTGTTGATGTCGAGCGCTGAGACAGTTGTTGGTGTCGAGTGCTGAGACAGTTGTTGGTGTCGAGCGCTGAGGCAGTTGTTGGTGTCGAGTGCTGAGACAGTTGTTGGTGTCGAGCGCTGAGACAGTTGTTGGTGTCGGGTCCTGAGGCAGTTGTTGGTGTCGAGTGCTGAGGCAGTTGTTGGGGTCGAGCGCTGAGACAGTTGTTGGTGTCGAGCGCTGAGGCAGTTGTTGGTGTCGAGTGCTGAGACGGTTGTTGGTGTCGAGTGCTGAGGCAGTTGTTGGTGTCGAGTACTGATGCAGTTGTTGGTGTCGAGTACTGAGGCGGTTGTTGGTGTCGAGTACTGAGGCAGTTGTTGGTGTCGAGTACTTAGGCTGTTGTTGGTGTTGAGCGCTCAGGCAGTTGTTGGTGTCGAGTCCTGAGGCAGTTGTTGGTGTAGATCGCGGAGGCAGTTGTTGGTGTCGAGCGCTGAGACAGTTGTTGGTGTTGAGCGCTGAGACAGTTGTTGGTGTGGAGCACTGACGCAGTTGTTGGTGTCGAGCACCGAGGCAGTTGTTGGTGTTGAGTACTGATGCAGTTGTTGGTGTCGAGCACTGAGGCAGTTTTTGGTGTCGAGTGCTGAGGCAGTTGTTGGTGTAGAGCGCTGAGGCAGTTGTTGGTGTCGAGCGCTGAGACAGTTGTTGGTGTCGAGCGCTGAGACAGTTGTTGGTGTCGAGCGCTGAGGCAGTTGTTGGTGTCGAGCGCTGAGGCAGTTGTTGGTCTCGAGTGCTGAGACAGTTGTTGGTTTCGAGCGCTGAGACAGTTGTTGGTGTCGAGCGCTGAAGCAGTTGTTGGTGTCGAGCACTGTGGCAGTTGTTGGTGTCGAGCTCTGAGACAGTTGTTGGTGTCGAGCGCTGAGGCAGTTGTTGATATTGAGCGCTGAGGCAGTTGTTGGTGTCAAGCACTGAGACAGTTGTTGGTGTCGAGCGCTGAGGCAGTTGTTGGTGTCGAGCGCTGAGGCAGTTGTTGGTGTCGAGGACTGATGCAGTTGTTGGTGTCGAGCACTGCGGCAGTTGTTGGTGTCGAGCGCTGAGTCAGATGTTGGTGTCGACTGCTGACGCAGTTGTTGGTGTCGAGTGCTGAGGCAGTTGTTGGTGTCGAGCGCTGAGGCAGTTGTTGGTGTCGAGTACTGAGGCACTTGTTGGTGTCAAGTACTGAGGCAGGTGTTGGTGTCGAGTGCTGAGGCAGTTGTTGGTGTCGAGCACTGAGGCAGATGTTGTTGTCGAGCGCTGTGGCAGTTGTTGGTGTCGAGTACTGAGGCAGTTGTTCGTGTCAAGTCCTGAGGCAGTTGTTGGTGTCGAGCGCTGGGTGGTGTCGAGCGCTGAGGCAGTTGTTGGTGTAGAGTGCTGAGACAGTTGTTGGTGTCGAGCGCTGAGGCAGTTGTTGGTGTCGAGTGCTGAGACAGTTGTTGGTGTCGAGCGCTGAGGCAGTTGTTGGTGTCGAGTGCTGAGACAGTTGTTGGTGTCGAGCTCTGAGAGAGTTGTTGATGTCGAGCGCTGAGGCAGTTGTTGGTGTCGAGTGCTGAGACAGTTGTTGGTGTCGAGCGCTGAGGCAGTTGTTGGTGTCGAGTGCTGAGACAGTTGTTGGTGTCGAGCGCTGAGACAGTTGTTGGTGTCGGGTCCTGAGGCAGTTGTTGGTGTCGAGTGCTGAGGCAGTTGTTGGGGTCGAGCGCTGAGACAGTTGTTGGTGTCGAGCGCTGAGGCAGTTGTTGGTGTCGAGTGCTGAGACGGTTGTTGGTGTCGAGTGCTGAGGCAGTTGTTGGTGTCGAGTACTGATGCAGTTGTTGGTGTCGAGTACTGAGGCAGTTGTTGGTGTCGAGTACTGAGGCAGTTGTTGGTGTCGAGTACTGAGGCTGTTGTTGGTGTTGAGCGCTCAGGCAGTTGTTGGTGTCGAGTCCTGAGGCAGTTGTTGGTGTAGATCGCTGAGGCAGTTGTTGGTGTCGAGCGCTGAGACAGTTGTTGGTGTTGAGCGCTGAGACAGTTGTTGGTGTGGAGCACTGACGCAGTTGTTGGTGTCGAGCACCGAGGCAGTTGTTGGTGTTGAGTACTGATGCAGTTGTTGGTGTCGAGCACTGAGGCAGTTTTTGGTGTCGAGTGCTGAGGCAGTTGTTGGTGTAGAGCGCTGAGGCAGTTGTTGGTGTCGAGCGCTGAGACAGTTGTTGGTGTCGAGCGCTGAGACAGTTGTTGGTGTCGAGCGCTGAGGCAGTTGTTGGTGTCGAGCGCTGAGGCAGTTATTGGTGTCGAGTACTGAGGCTCTTGTTGGTCTCGAGTGCTGAGACAGTTGTTGGTGTCGAGCGCTGAGACAGTTGTTGGTGTCGAGCGCCGAAGCAGTTGTTGGTGTCGAGCACTGAGGCAGTTGTTGGTGTCGAGCTCTGAGACAGTTGTTGGTGTCGAGCGCTGAGGCAGTTGTTGATATCGAGCGCTGAGGCAGTTGTTGGTGGCAAGCGCTGAGACAGTTGTTGGTGTCGAGCGCTGAGGCAGTTGTTGGTGTCGAGCGCTGAGGCGGTTGTTGGTGTCGAGGACTGATGCAGTTGTTGGTGTCGAGCACTGCGGCAGTTGTTGGTGTCGAGCGCTGAGTCAGATGTTGGTGTCGACTGCTGACGCAGTTGTTGGTGTCGAGTGCTGAGGCAGTTGTTGGTGTCGAGCGCTGAGGCAGTTGTTGGTGTCGAGTGCTGAGGCAGTTGTTGGTGTCGAGTACTGAGGCAGTTGTTGGTGTCGAGCGCTGAGGCAGTTGTTGGTGTCGAGCGCTGAGGCAGTTGTTGGTGTTGACAGCGGAGGCAGTTGTTGGTGTCGAGCGCTGAGGCAGTTGTTGGTGTCGAGTGCTGAGGCAGTTGTTAGTGTCGAGTACTGATGCAGTTGTTGGTGTCGAGTACTGAGGCAGTTGTTGGTGTCGAGTGCTGAGGCAGTTGTTGGTGTCGAGCGCTGAGGCAGTTGTTGGTGTCGAGTCCTGAGGCAGTTGTTGGTGCAGAGCGCTGAGGCAGTTGTTGGTTCGAGCGCTGAGACAGTTGTTGGTGTCGAGCGCTGAGACAGATGTTGGTGTCGAGCACTGAGGCAGTTGTTGGTGTCGAGTGCTGAGGCAGTTGTTGGTGTTGAGCACTGAGGCAGTTGTTGGTGTCGAGTCCTGATGCAGTTGTTGGTGTAGAGTCCTGAGGCAGTTGTTGGTGTACAGCGCTGAGGCTGTTGTTGGTGTCGAGCGCTGAGACAGTTGTTGGTGACGAGCGCTGAGGCAGTTGTTGGTGTCGAGTACTGAGTCAGTTGTTGGTGTCGAGCACTGAGGCAGTTGTTGGTGTCGAGTCCTGAGGCAGTTGTTGGTGTGGAGCGCTGAGGCAGTTGTTGGTGTCGAACGCTGAGACAGATGTTGGTGTTGAGCACTGAGGCAGTTGTTGGTGTCGAGTCCTGATGCAGTTGTTGGTGTAGAGTCCTGAGGCAGTTGTTGGTGTACAGCGCTGAGGCTGTTGTTGGTGTCGAGCGCTGAGACAGTTGTTGGTGACGAGCGCTGAGGCAGTTGTTGGTGTCGAGTGCTGAGGCAGTTGTTGGTGTTGAGCACTGAGGCAGTTGTTGGTGTCGAGTCCTGATGCAGTTGTTGGTGTAGAGTCCTGAGGCAGTTGTTGGTGTACAGCGCTGAGGCTGTTGTTGGTGTCGAGCGCTGAGACAGTTGTTGGTGACGAGCGCTGAGGCAGTTGTTGGTGTCGAGTACTGAGTCAGTTGTTGGTGTCGAGCACTGAGGCAGTTGTTGGTGCAGAGCGCTGAGGCAGTTGTTGGTTCGAGCGCTGAGACAGTTGTTGGTGTCGAGCGCTGAGACAGATGTTGGTGTTGAGTACTGAGTCAGTTGTTGGTGTCGAGCGCTGAGGCAGTTGTTGGTGTCAGCGTTGAGGCAGTTGTTGGTGTCGAGTGCTGAGGCAGTTGCTGGTGTCGAGCGCTGAGGCAGTTGTTGGTGTCGAGCGCTGAGGCAGTTGTTTGTGTCGAGCGCTGAGGCAGTTGTTGGTGTCGAGCGCTGAGGCATTTGTTGGTGTCGAGTCCTGAGGCAGTTCTTGGTGTCGAGTGCTGAGGCAGTTGTTGGTGTAGAGCGCTGAGGCAGTTGTTGGTGTTGAGCGCTGAGACAGTTGTTGGTGTCGAGCGCTGAGACAGTTGTTGGTGACGAGCGCTGAGGCAGTTGTTGGTGTCGAGTACTGAGTCAGTTGTTGGTGTCGAGCACTGAGGCAGTTGTTGGTGTCGAGCACTGAGGCAGTTGTTGGTGTCGAGTCCTGAGGCAGTTGTTGGTGTAGAGCGCTGAGGCAGTTGTTGGTGTCGAGCGCTGAGACAGTTGTTGGTGTCGAGTACTGAGTCAGTTGTTGGTGTCGAGCGGTGAGGCAGTTGTTGGTGTCAGCGCTGAGGCAGTTGTTGGTGTCGAGCGCTGAGACAGTTGTTGGTGTCGAGCGCTGAGACAGTTGTTGGTGTCGAGCGCTGAGGCAGTTGTTGGTGTCGAGCGCTGAGGCAGTTGTTGGTGTCGAGCGCTGAGGCAGTGGTTGGTGTCGAGTCCTGAGGCAGTTGTTGGTGTCAAGTGCTGAGGCAGTTGTTGGTGTCGAGCGCTGAGTCAATTGTTGGTGTCGAGCGCTGAGGCAGCTGTTGGTGTCGAGCGCTGAGGCAGTTGTTGGTGTCGAGTGCTGAGACTGTTGTAGGTGTCGAGCGCTGAGGCAGTTGTTGGTGTCGAGTGCTGAGACAGGTGTTGGTGTCGAGCGCTGAGGCAGTTGTTGGTGTCGAGTGCTGAGACAGTTGTTGGTGTCGATCTCTGAGACAGTTGTTGGTGTCGAGCGCTGAGGCAGTTGTTGGTGTCGAGTGCTGAGACAGTTGTTGGTGTCGAGCGCTGAGGCAGTTGTTGGTGTCGAGTGCTGAGACAGTTGTTGGTGTCGAGCGCTGAGACAGTTGTTGGTGTCGGGTCCTGAGGCAGTTGTTGGTGTCGAGTGCTGAGGCAGTTGTTGGGGTCGAGCGCTGAGCCAGTTGTTGGTGTCGAGCGCTGAGGCAGTTGTTGGTGTCGAGTGCTGAGACGGTTGTTGGTGTCGAGTGCTGAGGCAGTTGTTGCTGTCGAGCGCTGAGGCAGTTGTTGGTTTCGAGTGCTGAGGCAGTTGTTGGTGTCGAGTACTGATGCAGTTGTTGTTGTCAAGAACTGAGGCAGTTGTTGGTGTCGAGCGCTGAGGCAGTTGTTGGTGTCGAGCGCTGAGGCAGTTGTTGCTGTCGAGCGCTGAGGCAGTTGTTGGTGTTGAGTCCTGACGCAGTTGTTGGTGTCGAGCGCTGAGGCAGTTGTTGGTATCGAGCTCTGAGGCAGTTGTTGGTGTCGAGCGCTGAGGCAGTTGTTGTTGTCGAGCGCTGAGGCACTTGTTGGTTTCGAGCGCTGAGGCAGTTGTTGGTGTCAAGCGCTGAGGCAGTTGTTGGTGTCGAGCGCTGAGGCAGTTCTTGGTGTCGAGCGCTGAGGCAGTTCTTGGTGTCGAGGACTGATGCAGTTGTTGATGTCGAGCGCTGAGGAAGTTGTTGGTGTCGAGCGCTGAGGCAGTTGTTGGTGTCGATTCCTGATGCAGTTGTTGGTGTCGAGTACTGAGGCAGATGTTGGTGTCAAGTACTGAGGCAGTTGTTGGTGTCGAGCGCTGAGGCAGTTGTTGGTGTCGAGTGCTGAGGCAGTTGTTGGCGTCGAGTCCTGAGGCAGTTGTTGGTGTTGAGCGCTGAGGCAGTTGTTGGTGTCGAGTACTGAGGCAGTTGTTGGTGTCGAGCGCTGAGGCAGATGTTGGTGTCGAGCGCTGAGGCAGTTGTTGGTGTCGAGCACTGAGGCAGTTGTTGGTGTCGAGTCCTGAGGCAGTTGTTGGTGTCGAGCGCTGAGGCAGTTGTTTGTGTCGAGTGCTGAGGCAGTTCTTGGTGTCGAGTACTGATGCAGTTGTTGGTGTCGAGTACTAAGGCAGTTGTTGGTGTCGAGTGCTGAGGCAGTTGTTGGTGTCGAGCGCTGAGGCAGTTGTTGGTGTCGAGTCCTGAGGCAGTTGTTGGTGTCGAGTGCTGAGGCAGTTGTTGGTGTCAAGCACTGAGTCAGTTGTTGGTGTCGAGCACTGAGGCAGTTGTTGGTGTCGAGTCCTGAGGCAGTTGTTGGTGTAGAGCGCTGAGGCAGTTGTTGGTGTCGAGCGCTGAGACAGTTGTTGGTGTCGAGTACTGAGTCAGTTGTTGGTGTCGAGCGCTGAGACAGTTGTTGGTGTCAGCGCTGAGGCAGTTGTTGGTGTCGAGCGCTGAGACAGTTGTTGGTGTCGAGCGCTGAGACAGTTGCTGGTGTCGAGCGCTGGGGCAGTTGTTGGTGTCGAGCGCTGAGGCAGTTGTTGGTGTCGAGTTCTGAGGCAGTTGTTGGTGTCGAGCGCTGAGGCAGTTGTTGGTGTCGAGTGCTGAGACAGTTGTTGGTGTCGAGCGCTGAGGCAGTTGTTGGTGTCGAGTGCTGAGACAGCTGTTGGTGTCGAGCTCTGAGACAGTTGTTGGTGTCGAGCGCTGAGGCAGTTGTTGGTGTCGAGTGCTGAGACAGTTGTTGGTGTCGAGCGCTGAGGCAGTTGTTGGTGTCGAGTGCTGAGACAGTTGTTGGTGTCGAGCGCTGAGACAGTTGTTGGTGTCGGGTCCTGAGGCAGTTGTTGGTGTCGAGTGCTGAGGCAGTTGTTGGGGTCGTGCGCTGAGACAGTTGTTGGTGTCGAGCGCTGAGGCAGTTGTTGGTGTCGAGTGCTGAGACGGTTGTTGGTGTCGAGTGCTGAGGCAGTTGTTGCTGTCGAGCGCTGAGGCAGATGTTGGTTTCGAGTGCTGAGGCAGTTGTTGGTGTCGAGTACTGATGCAGTTGTTGTTGTCAAATACTGAGGCAGTTGTTGGTGTCGAGCGCTGAGGCAGTTGTTGGTGTCGAGCGCTGAGGCAGTTGTTGCTGTCGAGCGCTGAGGCAGTTGTTGGTATTGAGTCCTGACGCAGTTGTTGGTGTCGAGCGCTGAGACAGTTGTTGGTGTCGAGCGCTGAGGCAGTTGTTGGTATCGAGCTCTGAGGCAGTTGTTGGTGTCGAGCGCTGAGGCAGTTGTTGTTGTCGAGCGCTGAGGCACTTGTTGGTTTCGAGCGCTGAGGCAGTTGTTGGTGTCAAGCGCTGAGGCTGTTGTTGGTGTCGAGCGCTGAGGCAGTTGTTGGTGTCGAGCGCTGAGGCAGTTCTTGGTGTCGAGGACTGATGCAGTTGTTGTGTCGAGCGCTGAGGCAGTTGTTGGTGTCGAGCGCTGAGGCAGTTGTTGGTGTCGAGTCCTGATGCAGTTGTTGGTGTCGAGTACTTAGGCAGTTGTTGGTGTCAAGTACTGAGGCAGTTGTTGGTGTCGAGCGCTGAGGCAGTTGTTGGTGTCGAGTGCTGAGGCAGTTGTTGGTGTCGAGCGCTGAGGCAGTTGTTGGTGTCGAGTGCTGAGTCAGTTGTTGGTGTCGACTGCTGAGCCAGTTGTTGGTGTCGAACGCTGAGGCAGTTGTTGGTGTCGAGCGCTGAGGCAGTTGTTGGTGTCGAGTACTGAGGCAGTTGTTGGTGTCAAGTAATGAGGCAGTTGTTGGTGTCGAGCGCTGAGGCAGTTGTTGGTGTCGAGCACTGAGGCAGTTGTTGGTGTCGAGTGCTGAGGCAGTTGTTGGTGTCAAGTACTGAGGTAGTTGTTGGTGTCGAGCGCTGAGGCAGTTGTTGGTGTCGAGCGCTGAGGCAGTTGTTGGTGTCAAGTACTGAGGCAGTTGTTGGTGTCAAGTACTGAGGCAGTTGTTGGTGTCGAGCACTGAGGCAGTTGTTGGTGTCGAGCACTGAGGCAGTTGTTGGTGTCGAGCGCTGAGACAGTTGTTGGTGTCAAGCGCTGAGACAGTTGTTGGTGTCGAGCGCTGAGACAGTTGTTGGTGTCAAGCGCTGAGACAGTTGTTGGTGTCGAGCGCTGAGGCAGTTGTTGGTGTCGAGTGCTGAGACAGTTGTTGGTGTCGAGTGCTGAGGCAGTTGTTGGTGTCGAGTGCTGAGACAGTTGTTGGTGTCGAGCACTGAGACAGTTGTTGGTGTCGGGTCCTGAGGCAGTTGTTGGTGTCGAGTGCTGAGGCAGTTGTTGGGGTCGAGCGCTGAGACAGTTGTTGGTGTCGAGCGCTGAGGCAGTTGTTGGTGTCGAGTGCTGAGACGGTTGTTGGTGTCGAGTGCTGAGGCAGTTGTTGGTGTCGAGTACTGATGCAGTTGTTGGTGTCGAGTACTGAGGCATTTGTTGGTATCGAGCGCTACGGCAGTTGTTGGTGTCGAGCGCTGAGGCAGTTGTTGGTGTCGAGCGCTGAGGCAGTTGTTGGTGTCGAGTCCTGACGCAGTTGTTGGTGTCGAGCGCTGAGACAGTTGTTGGTGTCGAGCGCTGAGGCACGTGTTGGTGTCGAGCGCTGATGCAGGTGTTGGGGTCGAGTTCTGAGGCAGTTGTTAGTGTCGAGTACTGAAGCAGTTGTTGGTGTCGAGTACTGAGGCAGTTGTTGGTGTCGAGTGCTGAGGCAGTTGTTGGTGTCGAGCGCTGAGGCAGTTGTTGGTGTCGAGTCCTGAGGCAGTTGTTGGTGTAGAGCGCTGAGGCAGTTGTTGGTGTCGAGCGCTGAGACAGTTGTTGGTGTCGAGCACTGCGACAGTTGTTGGTGTCGAGCACTGAGGCAGTTGTTGGTGTCGAGTGCTGAGGCAGTTGTTGGTGTTGAGCACTGAGGCAGTTGTTGGAGTCTAGTCCTGATGTAGTTGTTGGTGTCGAGTCCTGAGGCAGTTGTTGGTGTAGAGCGCTGAGGCAGTTGTTGGTGTCGAGTGCTGAGACAGTTGTTGGTGTCGAGCGCTGAGACAGTTGTTGGTGACGAGCGCTGAGGCAGTTGTTGGTGTCGAGTACTGAGTCAGTTGTTGGTGTCGAGCACTGAGGCAGTTGTTGATGTCGAGTCCTGAGGCAGTTGTTGGTGTAGAGCGCTGAGGCAGTTGTTGGTGTCGAACGCTGTGACAGTTGTTGGTGTCAAGTACTGAGTCAGTTGTTGGTGTCGAGCGCTGAGGCAGTTGTTGGTGTCAGCGTTGAGGCAGTTGTTGGTGTCGAGTGCTGAGGCAGTTGCTGGTGTCGAGCTCTGAGGCAGTTGTTGGTGTCGAGCGCTGAGGCAGTTGTTGGTGTCGAGCGCTGAGGCAGTTGTTGGTGTCGAGCGCTGAGGCAGTGGTTGGTGTCGAGTCCTGAGGCAGTTGTTGGTGTCGTGTTCTGTGGCAGTTGTTGGTGTCGAGCGCTGAGTCAGTTGTTGGTGTCGAGCGCTGAGGCAGCTGTTGGTGTAGAGCGCTGAGGCAGTTGTTGGTGTCGAGCGCTGAGACAGTTGTTGGTGTCGAGTACTGAGTCAGTTGTTGGTGTCGAGCGCTGAGACAATTGTTGGTGTCAGCGCTGAGGCAGTTGTTGGTGTCGAGCGCTGAGACAGTTGTTGGTGTCGAGCGCTGAGACAGTTGCTGGTGTCGAGCGCTGGGGCAGTTGTTGGTGTCGAGCGCTTAGGCAGTTGTTGGTGTCGCGTTCTGAGGCAGTTGTTGGTGTCGAGCGCTGAGTGAGTTGTTGGTGTCGAGCGCTGAGGCAGCTGTTGGTGTCGAGCGCTGAGGCAGTTGTTGGTGTCGAGTGCTGAGGCAGTTGTTGGTGTCGAGTGCTGAGACAGTTGTTGGTGTCGAGCGCTGAGGCAGTTGTTGGTGTCGAGTGCTGAGACAGTTGTTGGTGTCGAGCTCTGAGACAGTTGTTGGTGTCGAGCGCTGAGGCAGTTGTTGGTGTCGAGTGCTGAGACAGTTGTTGGTGTCGTGCGCTGAGGCAGTTGTTGGTGTCGAGTGCTGAGACAGTTGTTGGTCTCGAGCGCTGAGACAGTTGTTGGTGTCGGGTCCTGAGGCAGTTGTTGGTGTCGATTGCTGAGGCAGTTGTTGGGGTCGTGCGCTGAGACAGTTCTTGGTGTCGAGCGCTGAGGCAGTTGTTGGTGTCGAGTGCTGAGACGGTTGTTGGTGTCGAGTGCTGAGGCAGTTGTTGCTGTCGAGCGCTGAGGCAGATGTTGGTTTCGAGTGCTGAGGCAGTTGTTGGTGTCGAGTACTGATGCAGTTGTTGTTGTCAAGTACTGAGGCAGTTGTTGGTGTCGAGCGCTGAGGCAGTTGTTGGTGTCGAGCGCTGAGGCAGTTGTTGCTGTCGAGCGCTGAGGCAGTTGTTGGTATTGAGTCCTGACGCAGTTGTTGGTGTCGAGCGCTGAGACAGTTGTTGGTGTCGAGCGCTGAGGCAGTTGTTGGTATCGAGCTCTGAGGCAGTTGTTGGTGTCGAGCGCTGAGGCAGTTGTTGTTGTCGAGCGCTGAGGCACTTGTTGGTTTCGAGCGCTGAGGCAGTTGTTGGTGTCAAGCGCTGAGGCAGTTGTTGGTGTCGAGCGCTGAGGCAGTTGTTGGTGTCGAGCGCTGAGGCAGTTCTTGGTGTCGAGGACTGATGCAGTTGTTGTGTCGAGCGCTGAGGCAGTTGTTGGTGTCGAGCGCTGAGGCAGTTGTTGGTGTCGAGTCCTGATGCAGTTGTTGGTGTCGAGTACTGAGGCAGTTGTTGGTGTCAAGTACTGAGGCAGTTGTTGGTGTCGAGCGCTGAGGCAGTTGTTGGTGTCGAGTGCTGAGGCAGTTGTTGGTGTCGAGCGTTGAGGCAGTTGTTGGTGTCGAGTGCTGAGTCAGTTGTTGGTGTCGACTGCTGAGCCAGTTGTTGGTGTCGAACGCTGAGGCAGTTGTTGGTGTCGAGCGCTGAGGCAGTTGTTGGTGTCGAGTACTGAGGCAGTTGTTGGTGTCAAGTAATGAGGCAGTTGTTGGTGTCGTGCGCTGAGGCAGTTGTTGGTGTCGAGCACTGAGGCAGTTGTTGGTGTCGTGTGCTGAGGCAGTTGTTGGTGTCAAGTACTGAGGTAGTTGTTGGTGTCGAGCGCTGAGGCAGTTGTTGGTGTCGAGCGCTGAGGCAGTTGTTGGTGTCAAGTACTGAGGCAGTTGTTGGTGTCAAGTACTGAGGCAGTTGTTGGTGTCGAGCGCTGAGACAGTTGTTGGTGTCAAGCGCTGAGACAGTTGTTGGTGTCGAGCGCTGAGGCAGTTGTTGGTGTCGAGTGCTGAGACAGTTGTTGGTGTCGAGTGCTGAGGCAGTTGTTGGTGTCGAGTGCTGAGACAGTTGTTGGTGTCGAGCGCTGAGACAGTTGTTGGTGTCGGGTCCTGAGGCAGTTGTTGGTGTCGAGTGCTGAGGCAGTTGTTGGGGTCGAGCGCTGAGACAGTTGTTGGTGTCGAGCGCTGAGGCAGTTGTTGGTGTCGAGTACTGAGGCAGTTGTTGGTGTCAAGTACTGAGGCAGTTGTTGGTGTCGAGCGCTGAGGCAGTTGTTGGTGTCGAGCACTGAGGCAGTTGTTGGTGTCGAGTGCTGAGGCAGTTGTTGGTGTCAAGTACTGAGGCAGGTGTTGGTGTCAAGTATTGAGGTAGTTGTTGGTGTCAAGTACTGAGGCAGTTGTTGATGTCGAGTCCTGAGGCTGTTGTTGGTGTAGAGCGCTGAGGCAGTTGTTGGTGTCGAACGCTGTGACAGTTGTTGGTGTCAAGTACTGAGTCAGTTGTTGGTGTCGAGCGCTGAGGCAGTTGTTGGTGTCAGCGTTGAGGCAGTTGTTGGTGTCGAGTGCTGAGGCAGTTGCTGGTGTCGAGCTCTGAGGCAGTTGTTGGTGTCGAGCGCTGAGGCAGTTGTTGGTGTCGAGCGCTGAGGCAGTTGTTGGTGTCGAGCGCTGAGGCAGTGGTTGGTGTCGAGTCCTGAGGCAGTTGTTGGTGTCGTGTTCTGAGGCAGTTGTTGGTGTCGAGCGCTGAGTCAGTTGTTGGTGTCGAGCGCTGAGGCAGCTGTTGGTGTAGAGCGCTGAGGCAGTTGTTGGTGTCGAGCGCTGAGACAGTTGTTGGTGTCGAGTACTGAGTCAGTTGTTGGTGTCGAGCGCTGAGACAGTTGTTGGTGTCAGCGCTGAGGCAGTTGTTGGTGTCGAGCGCTGAGACAGTTGTTGGTGTCGAGCGCTGAGACAGTTGCTGGTGTCGAGCGCTGGGGCAGTTGTTGGTGTCGAGCGCTGAGGCAGTTGTTGGTGTCGAGTTCTGAGGCAGTTGTTGGTGTCGAGCGCTGAGTCAGTTGTTGGTGTCGAGCGCTGAGGCAGCTGTTGGTGTCGAGCGCTGAGGCAGTTGTTGGTGTCGAGTGCTGAGGCAGTTGTTGGTGTCGAGTGCTGAGACAGTTGTTGGTGTCGAGCGCTGAGGCAGTTGTTGGTGTCGAGTGCTGAGACAGTTGTTGGTGTCGAGCTCTGAGACAGTTGTTGGTGTCGAGCGTTGAGGCAGTTGTTGGTGTCGAGTGCTGAGACAGTTGTTGGTGTCGAGCGCTGAGGCAGTTGTTGGTGTCGAGTGCTGAGACAGTTGTTGGTGTCGAGCGCTGAGACAGTTATTGGTGTCGGGTCCTGAGGCAGTTGTTGGTGTCGAGTGCTGAGGCAGTTGTTGGGGTCGTGCGCTGAGACAGTTGTTGGTGTCGAGCGCTGAGGCAGTTGTTGGTGTCGAGTGCTGAGACGGTTGTTGGTGTCGAGTGCTGAGGCAGTTGTTGCTGTCGAGCGCTGAGGCAGATGTTGGTTTCGATTGCTGAGGCAGTTGTTGGTGTCGAGTACTGATGCAGTTGTTGTTGTCAAGTACTGAGGCAGTTGTTGGTGTCGAGCGCTGAGGCAGTTGTTGGTGTCGAGCGCTGAGGCAGTTGTTGCTGTCGAGCGCTGAGGCAGTTGTTGGTATTGAGTCCTGACGCAGTTGTTGGTGTCGAGCGCTGAGACAGTTGTTGGTGTCGAGCGCTGAGGCAGTTGTTGGTATCGAGCTCTGAGGCAGTTGTTGGTGTCGAGCGCTGAGGCAGTTGTTGTTGTCGAGCGCTGAGGCACTTGTTGGTTTCGAGCGCTGAGGCAGTTGTTGGTGTCAAGCGCTGAGGCAGTTGTTGGTGTCGAGCGCTGAGGCAGTTGTTGGTGTCGAGCGCTGAGGCAGTTCTTGGTGTCGAGGACTGATGCAGTTGTTGTGTCGAGCGCTGAGGCAGTTGTTGGTGTCGAGCGCTGAGGCAGTTGTTGGTGTCGAGTCCTGATGCAGTTGTTGGTGTCGAGTACTGAGGCAGTTGTTGGTGTCAAGTACTGAGGCAGTTGTTGGTGTCGAGCGCTGAGGCAGTTGTTGGTGTCGAGTGCTGAGGCAGTTGTTGGTGTCGAGCGCTGAGGCAGTTGTTGGTGTCGAGTGCTGAGTCAGTTGTTGGTGTCGACTGCTGAGCCAGTTGTTGGTGTCGAACGCTGAGGCAGTTGTTGGTGTCGAGCGCTGAGGCAGTTGTTGGTGTCGAGTACTGAGGCAGTTGTTGGTGTCAAGTAATGAGGCAGTTGTTGGTGTCGAGCGCTGAGGCAGTTGTTGGTGTCGAGCACTGAGGCAGTTGTTGGTGTCGAGTGCTGAGGCAGTTGTTGGTGTCAAGTACTGAGGTAGTTGTTGGTGTCGAGCGCTGAGGCAGTTGTTGGTGTCGAGCGCTGAGGCAGTTGTTGGTGTCAAGTACTGAGGCAGTTGTTGGTGTCAAGTACTGAGGCAGTTGTTGGTGTCGAGCACTGAGGCAGTTGTTGGTGTCGAGCACTGAGGCAGTTGTTGGTGTCGAGCGCTGAGACAGTTGTTGGTGTCAAGCGCTGAGACAGTTGTTGGTGTCGAGTGCTGAGACAGTTGTTGGTGTCGAGCGCTGAGACAGTTATTGGTGTCGGGTCCTGAGGCAGTTGTTGGTGTCGAGTGCTGAGGCAGTTGTTGGGGTCGTGCGCTGAGACAGTTGTTGGTGTCGAGCGCTGAGGCAGTTGTTGGTGTCGAGTGCTGAGACGGTTGTTGGTGTCGAGTGCTGAGGCAGTTGTTGCTGTCGAGCGCTGAGGCAGATGTTGGTTTCGATTGCTGAGGCAGTTGTTGGTGTCGAGTACTGATGCAGTTGTTGTTGTCAAGTACTGAGGCAGTTGTTGGTGTCGAGCGCTGAGGCAGTTGTTGGTGTCGAGCGCTGAGGCAGTTGTTGCTGTCGAGCGCTGAGGCAGTTGTTGGTATTGAGTCCTGACGCAGTTGTTGGTGTCGAGCGCTGAGACAGTTGTTGGTGTCGAGCGCTGAGGCAGTTGTTGGTATCGAGCTCTGAGGCAGTTGTTGGTGTCGAGCGCTGAGGCAGTTGTTGTTGTCGAGCGCTGAGGCACTTGTTGGTTTCGAGCGCTGAGGCAGTTGTTGGTGTCAAGCGCTGAGGCAGTTGTTGGTGTCGAGCGCTGAGGCAGTTGTTGGTGTCGAGCGCTGAGGCAGTTCTTGGTGTCGAGGACTGATGCAGTTGTTGTGTCGAGCGCTGAGGCAGTTGTTGGTGTCGAGCGCTGAGGCAGTTGTTGGTGTCGAGTCCTGATGCAGTTGTTGGTGTCGAGCACTGAGGCAGTTGTTGGTGTCGAGTGCTGAGGCAGTTGTTGGTGTCAAGTACTGAGGCAGGTGTTGGTGTCAAGTATTGAGGTAGTTGTTGGTGTCAAGTACTGAGGCAGTTGTTGATGTCGAGTCCTGAGGCTGTTGTTGGTGTAGAGCGCTGAGGCAGTTGTTGGTGTCGAACGCTGTGACAGTTGTTGGTGTCAAGTACTGAGTCAGTTGTTGGTGTCGAGCGCTGAGGCAGTTGTTGGTGTCAGCGTTGAGGCAGTTGTTGGTGTCGAGTGCTGAGGCAGTTGCTGGTGTCGAGCTCTGAGGCAGTTGTTGGTGTCGAGCGCTGAGGCAGTTGTTGGTGTCGAGCGCTGAGGCAGTTGTTGGTGTCGAGCGCTGAGGCAGTGGTTGGTGTCGAGTCCTGAGGCAGTTGTTGGTGTCGTGTTCTGAGGCAGTTGTTGGTGTCGAGCGCTGAGTCAGTTGTTGGTGTCGAGCGCTGAGGCAGCTGTTGGTGTAGAGCGCTGAGGCAGTTGTTGGTGTCGAGCGCTGAGACAGTTGTTGGTGTCGAGTACTGAGTCAGTTGTTGGTGTCGAGCGCTGAGACAGTTGTTGGTGTCAGCGCTGAGGCAGTTGTTGGTGTCGAGCGCTGAGACAGTTGTTGGTGTCGAGCGCTGAGACAGTTGCTGGTGTCGAGCGCTGGGGCAGTTGTTGGTGTCGAGCGCTGAGGCAGTTGTTGGTGTCGAGTTCTGAGGCAGTTGTTGGTGTCGAGCGCTGAGTCAGTTGTTGGTGTCGAGCGCTGAGGCAGCTGTTGGTGTCGAGCGCTGAGGCAGTTGTTGGTGTCGAGTGCTGAGGCAGTTGTTGGTGTCGAGTGCTGAGACAGTTGTTGGTGTCGAGCGCTGAGGCAGTTGTTGGTGTCGAGTGCTGAGACAGTTGTTGGTGTCGAGCTCTGAGACAGTTGTTGGTGTCGAGCGTTGAGGCAGTTGTTGGTGTCGAGTGCTGAGACAGTTGTTGGTGTCGAGCGCTGAGGCAGTTGTTGGTGTCGAGTGCTGAGACAGTTGTTGGTGTCGAGCGCTGAGACAGTTATTGGTGTCGGGTCCTGAGGCAGTTGTTGGTGTCGAGTGCTGAGGCAGTTGTTGGGGTCGTGCGCTGAGACAGTTGTTGGTGTCGAGCGCTGAGGCAGTTGTTGGTGTCGAGTGCTGAGACGGTTGTTGGTGTCGAGTGCTGAGGCAGTTGTTGCTGTCGAGCGCTGAGGCAGATGTTGGTTTCGATTGCTGAGGCAGTTGTTGGTGTCGAGTACTGATGCAGTTGTTGTTGTCAAGTACTGAGGCAGTTGTTGGTGTCGAGCGCTGAGGCAGTTGTTGGTGTCGAGCGCTGAGGCAGTTGTTGCTGTCGAGCGCTGAGGCAGTTGTTGGTATTGAGTCCTGACGCAGTTGTTGGTGTCGAGCGCTGAGACAGTTGTTGGTGTCGAGCGCTGAGGCAGTTGTTGGTATCGAGCTCTGAGGCAGTTGTTGGTGTCGAGCGCTGAGGCAGTTGTTGTTGTCGAGCGCTGAGGCACTTGTTGGTTTCGAGCGCTGAGGCAGTTGTTGGTGTCAAGCGCTGAGGCAGTTGTTGGTGTCGAGCGCTGAGGCAGTTGTTGGTGTCGAGCGCTGAGGCAGTTCTTGGTGTCGAGGACTGATGCAGTTGTTGTGTCGAGCGCTGAGGCAGTTGTTGGTGTCGAGCGCTGAGGCAGTTGTTGGTGTCGAGTCCTGATGCAGTTGTTGGTGTCGAGTACTGAGGCAGTTGTTGGTGTCAAGTACTGAGGCAGTTGTGGTGTCGAGCGCTGAGGCAGTTGTTGGTGTCGAGTGCTGAGGCAGTTGTTGGTGTCGAGCGCTGAGGCAGTTGTTGGTGTCGAGTGCTGAGTCAGTTGTTGGTGTCGACTGCTGAGCCAGTTGTTGGTGTCGAACGCTGAGGCAGTTGTTGGTGTCGAGCGCTGAGGCAGTTGTTGGTGTCGAGTACTGAGGCAGTTGTTGGTGTCAAGTAATGAGGCAGTTGTTGGTGTCGAGCGCTGAGGCAGTTGTTGGTGTCGAGCACTGAGGCAGTTGTTGGTGTCGAGTGCTGAGGCAGTTGTTGGTGTCAAGTACTGAGGTAGTTGTTGGTGTCGAGCGCTGAGGCAGTTGTTGGTGTCGAGCGCTGAGGCAGTTGTTGGTGTCAAGTACTGAGGCAGTTGTTGGTGTCAAGTACTGAGGCAGTTGTTGGTGTCGAGCACTGAGGCAGTTGTTGGTGTCGAGCACTGAGGCAGTTGTTGGTGTCGAGCGCT
Organism: Prionace glauca; assembly: GCA_037974335.1. NCBI lineage: Eukaryota > Metazoa > Chordata > Chondrichthyes > Carcharhiniformes > Carcharhinidae > Prionace > Prionace glauca. The sequence goes on from CM075734.1 coordinate 14,697,161, forward strand.
GAGACAGTTGTTGGTGTCAAGCGCTGAGACAGTTGTTGGTGTCGAGCGCTGAGGCAGTTGTTGGTGTCGAGTGCTGAGACAGTTGTTGGTGTCGAGTGCTGAGGCAGTTGTTGGTGTCGAGCGCTGAGCAGTTGTTGGTGTCGGGTCCTGAGGCAGTTGTTGGTGTCGAGTGCTGAGGCAGTTGTTGGGGTCGAGCGCTGAGACAGTTGCTGGTGTCGAGCGCTGAGGCAGTTGTTGGTGTCGAGTACTGAGGCAGTTGTTGGTGTCAAGTACTGAGGCAGTTGTTGGTGTCGAGCGCTGAGGCAGCTGTTGGTGTCGAGCACTGAGGCAGTTGTTGGTGTCGAGTGCTGAGGCAGTTGTTGGTGTCAAGTACTGAGGCAGGTGTTGGTGTCAAGTATTGAGGTAGTTGTTGGTGTCAAGTACTGAGGCAGTTGTTGGTGTCGAGCGCTGAGGCAGTTGATGGTGTCAAGTACTGAGGCAGTTGTTGGTGTCGAGCGCTGAGACAGTTGTTGGTGTCAAGTACTGAGGTAGTTGTTGGTGTCGAGCGCTGAGACAGTTGTTGGTGTCAAGCGCTGAGACAGTTGTTGGTGTCGAGCGCTGAGGCAGTTGTTGGTGTCGAGTGCTGAGACAGTTGTTGGTGTCGAGTGCTGAGGCAGTTGTTGGTGTCGAGCGCTGAGACAGTTGTTGGTGTCGAGCACTGAGACAGTTGTTGGTGTCGGGTCCTGAGGCAGTTGTTGGTGTCGAGTGCTGAGGCAGTTGTTGGGGTCGAGCGCTGAGACAGTTGTTGGTGTCGAGCGCTGAGGCAGTTGTTGGTGTCGAGTGCTGAGACGGTTGTTGGTGTCGAGTGCTGAGGCAGTTGTTGGTGTCGAGTACTGATGCAGTTGTTGGTGTCGAGTACTGAGGCATTTGTTGGTATCGAGCGCTACGGCAGTTGTTGGTGTCGAGCACTGAGGCAGTTGTTGGTGTCGTGTGCTGAGGCAGTTGTTGGTGTCAAGTACTGAGGTAGTTGTTGGTGTCGAGCGCTGAGGCAGTTGTTGGTGTCGAGCGCTGAGGCAGTTGTTGGTGTCAAGTACTGAGGCAGTTGTTGGTGTCAAGTACTGAGGCAGTTGTTGGTGTCGAGCGCTGAGACAGTTGTTGGTGTCAAGCGCTGAGACAGTTGTTGGTGTCGAGCGCTGAGGCAGTTGTTGGTGTCGAGTGCTGAGACAGTTGTTGGTGTCGAGTGCTGAGGCAGTTGTTGGTGTCGAGCGCTGAGACAGTTGTTGGTGTCGAGCGCTGAGACAGTTGTTGGTGTCGGGTCCTGAGGCAGTTGTTGGTGTCGAGTGCTGAGGCAGTTGTTGGGGTCGAGCGCTGAGACAGTTGTTGGTGTCGAGCGCTGAGGCAGTTGTTGGTGTCGAGTACTGAGGCAGTTGTTGGTGTCAAGTACTGAGGCAGTTGTTGGTGTCGAGCGCTGAGGCAGTTGTTGGTGTCGAGCACTGAGGCAGTTGTTGGTGTCGAGTGCTGAGGCAGTTGTTGGTGTCAAGTACTGAGGCAGGTGTTGGTGTCAAGTATTGAGGTAGTTGTTGGTGTCAAGTACTGAGGCAGTTGTTGATGTCGAGTCCTGAGGCAGTTGTTGGTGTAGAGCGCTGAGGCAGTTGTTGGTGTCGAACGCTGTGACAGTTGTTGGTGTCAAGTACTGAGTCAGTTGTTGGTGTCGAGCGCTGAGGCAGTTGTTGGTGTCAGCGTTGAGGCAGTTGTTGGTGTCGAGTGCTGAGGCAGTTGCTGGTGTCGAGCTCTGAGGCAGTTGTTGGTGTCGAGCGCTGAGGCAGTTGTTGGTGTCGAGCGCTGAGGCAGTTGTTGGTGTCGAGCGCTGAGGCAGTGGTTGGTGTCGAGTCCTGAGGCAGTTGTTGGTGTCGTGTTCTGAGGCAGTTGTTGGTGTCGAGCGCTGAGTCAGTTGTTGGTGTCGAGCGCTGAGGCAGCTGTTGGTGTAGAGCGCTGAGGCAGTTGTTGGTGTCGAGCGCTGAGACAGTTGTTGGTGTCGAGTACTGAGTCAGTTGTTGGTGTCGAGCGCTGAGACAGTTGTTGGTGTCAGCGCTGAGGCAGTTGTTGGTGTCGAGCGCTGAGACAGTTGTTGGTGTCGAGCGCTGAGACAGTTGCTGGTGTCGAGCGCTGGGGCAGTTGTTGGTGTCGAGCGCTGAGGCAGTTGTTGGTGTCGAGTTCTGAGGCAGTTGTTGGTGTCGAGCGCTGAGTCAGTTGTTGGTGTCGAGCGCTGAGGCAGCTGTTGGTGTCGAGCGCTGAGGCAGTTGTTGGTGTCGAGTGCTGAGGCAGTTGTTGGTGTCGAGTGCTGAGACAGTTGTTGGTGTCGAGCGCTGAGGCAGTTGTTGGTGTCGAGTGCTGAGACAGTTGTTGGTGTCGAGCTCTGAGACAGTTGTTGGTGTCGAGCGTTGAGGCAGTTGTTGGTGTCGAGTGCTGAGACAGTTGTTGGTGTCGAGCGCTGAGGCAGTTGTTGGTGTCGAGTGCTGAGACAGTTGTTGGTGTCGAGCGCTGAGACAGTTATTGGTGTCGGGTCCTGAGGCAGTTGTTGGTGTCGAGTGCTGAGGCAGTTGTTGGGGTCGTGCGCTGAGACAGTTGTTGGTGTCGAGCGCTGAGGCAGTTGTTGGTGTCGAGTGCTGAGACGGTTGTTGGTGTCGAGTGCTGAGGCAGTTGTTGCTGTCGAGCGCTGAGGCAGATGTTGGTTTCGATTGCTGAGGCAGTTGTTGGTGTCGAGTACTGATGCAGTTGTTGTTGTCAAGTACTGAGGCAGTTGTTGGTGTCGAGCGCTGAGGCAGTTGTTGGTGTCGAGCGCTGAGGCAGTTGTTGCTGTCGAGCGCTGAGGCAGTTGTTGGTATTGAGTCCTGACGCAGTTGTTGGTGTCGAGCGCTGAGACAGTTGTTGGTGTCGAGCGCTGAGGCAGTTGTTGGTATCGAGCTCTGTGGCAGTTGTTGGTGTCGAGCGCTGAGGCAGTTGTTGTTGTCGAGCGCTGAGGCACTTGTTGGTTTCGAGCGCTGAGGCAGTTGTTGGTGTCAAGCGCTGAGGCAGTTGTTGGTGTCGAGCGCTGAGGCAGTTGTTGGTGTCGAGCGCTGAGGCAGTTCTTGGTGTCGAGGACTGATGCAGTTGTTGTGTCGAGCGCTGAGGCAGTTGTTGGTGTCGAGCGCTGAGGCAGTTGTTGGTGTCGAGTCCTGATGCAGTTGTTGGTGTCGAGTACTGAGGCAGTTGTTGGTGTCAAGTACTGAGGCAGTTGTTGGTGTCGAGCGCTGAGGCAGTTGTTGGTGTCGAGTGCTGAGGCAGTTGTTGGTGTCGAGCGCTGAGGCAGTTGTTGGTGTCGAGTGCTGAGTCAGTTGTTGGTGTCGACTGCTGAGCCAATTGTTGGTGTCGAGTACTGAGGCAGTTGTTGGTGTCAAGTATTGAGGTCGTTGTTGGTGTCAAGTACTGAGGCAGTTGATGGTGTCAAGTACTGAGGCAGTTGTTGGTGTCGAGCGCTGAGACAGTTGTTGGTGTCAAGTACTGAGGTAGTTGTTGGTGTCGAGCGCTGAGACAGTTGTTGGTGTCAAGCGCTGAGACAGTTGTTGGTGTCGAGCGCTGAGGCAGTTGTTGGTGTCGAGTGCTGAGACAGTTGTTGGTGTCGAGTGCTGAGGCAGTTGTTGGTGTCGAGTGCTGAGACAGTTGTTGGTGTCGAGCACTGAGACAGTTGTTGGTGTCGGGTCCTGAGGCAGTTGTTGGTGTCGAGTGCTGAGGCAGTTGTTGGGGTCGAGCGCTGAGACAGTTGTTGGTGTCGAGCGCTGAGGCAGTTGTTGGTGTCGAGTGCTGAGACGGTTGTTGGTGTCGAGTGCTGAGGCAGTTGTTGGTGTCGAGTACTGATGCAGTTGTTGGTGTCGAGTACTGAGGCATTTGTTGGTATCGAGCGCTACGGCAGTTGTTGGTGTCGAGCGCTGAGGCAGTTGTTGGTGTCGTGCGCTGAGGCAGTTGTTGGTGTCGAGTCCTGACGCAGTTGTTGGTGTCGAGCGCTGAGACAGTTGTTGGTGTCGAGCGCTGAGGCACGTGTTGGTGTCGAGCGCTGATGCAGTTGTTGGGGTCGAGTGCTGAGGCAGTTGTTAGTGTCGAGTACTGAAGCAGTTGTTGGTGTCGAGTACTGAGGCAGTTGTTGATGTCGAGTGCTGAGGCAGTTGTTGGTGTCGAGCGCTGAGGCAGTTGTTGGTGTCGAGTCCTGAGGCAGTTGTTGGTGTAGAGCGCTGAGGCAGTTGTTGGTGTCGAGCGCTGAGACAGTTGTTGGTGTCGAGCGCTGCGACAGTTGTTGGTGTCGAGCACTGAGGCAGTTGTTGGTGTCGAGTGCTGAGGCAGTTGTTGGTGTTGAGCACTGAGGCAGTTGTTGGAGTCTAGTCCTGATGCAGTTGTTGGTGTCGAGTCCTGAGGCAGTTGTTGGTGTAGAGCGCTGAGGCAGTTGTTGGTGTCGAGTGCTGAGACAGTTGTTGGTGTCGAGCGCTGAGACAGTTGTTGGTGACGAGCGCTGAGGCAGTTGTTGGTGTCGAGTACTGAGTCAGTTGTTGGTGTCGAGCACTGAGGCAGTTGTTGATGTCGAGTCCTGAGGCAGTTGTTGGTGTAGAGCGCTGAGGCAGTTGTTGGTGTCGAACGCTGTGACAGTTGTTGGTGTCAAGTACTGAGTCAGTTGTTGGTGTCGAGCGCTGAGGCAGTTGTTGGTGTCAGCGTTGAGGCAGTTGTTGGTGTCGAGTGCTGAGGCAGTTGCTGGTGTCGAGCTCTGAGGCAGTTGTTGGTGTCGAGCGCTGAGGCAGTTGTTGGTGTCGAGCGCTGAGGCAGTTGTTGGTGTCGAGCGCTGAGGCAGTGGTTGGTGTCGAGTCCTGAGGCAGTTGTTGATGTCGTGTCCTGAGGCAGTTGTTGGTGTCGAGCGCTGAGTCAGTTGTTGGTGTCGAGCGCTGAGGCAGCTGTTGGTGTCGAGCGCTGAGGCAGTTGTTGGTGTCGAGTGCTGAGGCAGTTGTTGGTGTCGAGTGCTGAGACAGTTGTTGGTGTCGAGCGCTGAGGCAGTTGTTGGTGTCGAGTGCTGAGACAGTTGTTGGTGTCGAGCTCTGAGACAGTTGTTGGTGTCGAGCGCTGAGGCAGTTGTTGGTGTCGAGTGCTGAGACAGTTGTTGGTGTCGAGCGCTGAGGCAGTTGTTGGTGTCGAGTGCTGAGACAGTTGTTGGTGTCGAGCGCTGAGACAGTTGTTGGTGTCGGGTCCTGAGGCAGTTGTTGGTGTCGAGTGCTGAGGCAGTTGTTGGGGTCGTGCGCTGAGACGGTTGTTGGTGTCGAGCGCTGAGGCAGTTGTTGGTGTCGAGTGCTGAGATGGTTGTTGGTGTCGAGTGCTGAGGCAGTTGTTGCTGTCGAGCGCTGAGGCAGTTGTTGGTTTCGAGTGCTGAGGCAGTTGTTGGTGTCGAGTAATGATGCAGTTGTTGTTGTCAAGTACTGAGGCAGTTGTTGGTGTCGAGCGCTGAGGTAGTTGTTGGTGTCGAGCGCTGAGGCAGTTGTTGCTGTCGAGCGCTGAGGCAGTTGTTGGTGTTGAGTCCTGACGCAGTTGTTGGTGTCGAGCGCTGAGACAGTTGTTGGTGTCGAGCGCTGAGGCAGTTGTTGGTATCGAGCTCTGAGGCAGTTGTTGGTGTCGAGCGCTGAGGCAGTTGTTGTTGTCGAGCGCTCAGGCACTTGTTGGTTTCGAACGCTGAGGCAGTTGTTGGTGTCAAGCGCTGAGGCAGTTGTTGGTGTCGAGCGCTGAGGCAGTTCTTGGTGTCGAGGACTGATGCAGTTGTTGTGTCGAGCGCTGAGGCAGTTGTTGGTGTCGAGCGCTGAGGCAGTTGTTGGTGTCGAGTCCTGATGCAGTTGTTGGTGTCGAGTACTGAGGCAGTTGTTGGTGTCAAGTACTGAGGCAGTTGTTGGTGTCGAGCGCTGAGGCAGTTGTTGGTGTCGAGTGCTGAGGCAGTTGTTGGTGTCGAGCGCTGAGGCAGTTGTTGGTGTCGAGTGCTGAGTCAGTTGTTGGTGTCGACTGCTGAGCCAGTTGTTGGTGTCGAACGCTGAGGCGGTTGTTGGTGTCGAGCGCTGAGGCAGTTGTTGGTGTCGAGTACTGAGGCAGTTGTTGGTGTCAAGTACTGAGGCAGTTGTTGGTGTCGAGCGCTGAGGCAGATGTTGGTGTCGAGCACTGAGGCAGTTGTTGGTGTCGAGTGCTGAGGCAGTTGTTGGTGTCAAGTATTGAGGTAGTTGTTGGTGTCGAGCGCTGAGGCAGTTGTTGGTGTCGAGCGCTGAGGCAGTTGTTGGGGTCGAGCGCTGAGACAGTTGTTGGTGTCGAGCGCTGAGGCAGTTGTTGGTGTCGAGTACTGAGGCAGTTGTTGGTGTCAAGTACTGAGGCAGTTGTTGGTGTCGAGCGCTGAGGCAGTTGTTGGTGTCGAGCACTGAGGCAGTTGTTGGTGTCGAGTGCTGAGGCAGTTGTTGGTGTCAAGTACTGAGGCAGGTGTTGGTGTCAAGTATTGAGGTAGTTGTTGGTGTCAAGTACTGAGGCAGTTGTTGATGTCGAGTCCTGAGGCAGTTGTTGGTGTAGAGCGCTGAGGCAGTTGTTGGTGTCGAACGCTGTGACAGTTGTTGGTGTCAAGTACTGAGTCAGTTGTTGGTGTCGAGCGCTGAGGCAGTTGTTGGTGTCAGCGTTGAGGCAGTTGTTGGTGTCGAGTGCTGAGGCAGTTGCTGGTGTCGAGCTCTGAGGCAGTTGTTGGTGTCGAGCGCTGAGGCAGTTGTTGGTGTCGAGCGCTGAGGCAGTTGTTGGTGTCGAGCGCTGAGGCAGTGGTTGGTGTCGAGTCCTGAGGCAGTTGTTGGTGTCGTGTTCTGAGGCAGTTGTTGGTGTCGAGCGCTGAGTCAGTTGTTGGTGTCGAGCGCTGAGGCAGCTGTTGGTGTAGAGCGCTGAGGCAGTTGTTGGTGTCGAGCGCTGAGACAGTTGTTGGTGTCGAGTACTGAGTCAGTTGTTGGTGTCGAGCGCTGAGACAGTTGTTGGTGTCAGCGCTGAGGCAGTTGTTGGTGTCGAGCGCTGAGACAGTTGTTGGTGTCGAGCGCTGAGACAGTTGCTGGTGTCGAGCGCTGGGGCAGTTGTTGGTGTCGAGCGCTGAGGCAGTTGTTGGTGTCGAGTTCTGAGGCAGTTGTTGGTGTCGAGCGCTGAGTCAGTTGTTGGTGTCGAGCGCTGAGGCAGCTGTTGGTGTCGAGCGCTGAGGCAGTTGTTGGTGTCGAGTGCTGAGGCAGTTGTTGGTGTCGAGTGCTGAGGCAGTTGTTGGTGTCGAGCGCTGAGGCAGTTGTTGGTGTCGAGTGCTGAGACAGTTGTTGGTGTCGAGCTCTGAGACAGTTGTTGGTGTCGAGCGTTGAGGCAGTTGTTGGTGTCGAGTGCTGAGACAGTTGTTGGTGTCGAGCGCTGAGGCAGTTGTTGGTGTCGAGTGCTGAGACAGTTGTTGGTGTCGAGCGCTGAGACAGTTATTGGTGTCGGGTCCTGAGGCAGTTGTTGGTGTCGAGTGCTGAGGCAGTGGTTGGGGTCGTGCGCTGAGACAGTTGTTGGTGTCGAGCGCTGAGGCAGTTGTTGGTGTCGAGTGCTGAGACGGTTGTTGGTGTCGAGTGCTGAGGCAGTTGTTGCTGTCGAGCGCTGAGGCAGATGTTGGTTTCGATTGCTGAGGCAGTTGTTGGTGTCGAGTACTGATGCAGTTGTTGTTGTCAAGTACTGAGGCAGTTGTTGGTGTCGAGCGCTGAGGCAGTTGTTGGTGTCGAGCGGTGAGGCAGTTGTTGCTGTCGAGCGCTGAGGCAGTTGTTGGTATTGAGTCCTGACGCAGTTGTTGGTGTCGAGCGCTGAGACAGTTGTTGGTGTCGAGCGCTGAGGCAGTTGTTGGTATCGAGCTCTGTGGCAGTTGTTGGTGTCGAGCGCTGAGGCAGTTGTTGTTGTCGAGCGCTGAGGCACTTGTTGGTTTCGAGCGCTGAGGCAGTTGTTGGTGTCAAGCGCTGAGGCAGTTGTTGGTGTCGAGCGCTGAGGCAGTTGTTGGTGTCGAGCGCTGAGGCAGTTCTTGGTGTCGAGGACTGATGCAGTTGTTGTGTCGAGCGCTGAGGCAGTTGTTGGTGTCGAGCGCTGAGGCAGTTGTTGGTGTCGAGTCCTGATGCAGTTGTTGGTGTCGAGTACTGAGGCAGTTGTTGGTGTCAAGTACTGAGGCAGTTGTTGGTGTCGAGCGCTGAGGCAGTTGTTGGTGTCGAGTGCTGAGGCAGTTGTTGGTGTCGAGCGCTGAGGCAGTTGTTGGTGTCGAGTGCTGAGTCAGTTGTTGGTGTCGACTGCTGAGCCAGTTGTTGGTGTCGAACGCTGAGGCAGTTGTTGGTGTCGAGCGCTGAGGCAGTTGTTGGTGTCGAGTACTGAGGCAGTTGTTGGTGTCAAGTAATGAGGCAGTTGTTGGTGTCGAGCGCTGAGGCAGTTGTTGGTGTCGAGCACTGAGGCAGTTGTTGGTGTCGAGTGCTGAGGCAGTTGTTGGTGTCAAGTACTGAGGTAGTTGTTGGTGTCGAGCGCTGACGCAGTTGTTGGTGTCGAGCGCTGAGGCAGTTGTTGGTGTCAAGTACTGAGGCAGTTGTTGGTGTCAAGTACTGAGGCAGTTGTTGGTGTCGAGCACTGAGGCAGTTGTTGGTGTCGAGCACTGAGGCAGTTGTTGGTGTCGAGCGCTGAGACAGTTGTTGGTGTCAAGCGCTGAGACAGTTGTTGGTGTCGAGCGCTGAGGCAGTTGTTGGTGTCGAGTGCTGAGACAGTTGTTGGTGTCGAGTGCTGAGGCAGTTGTTGGTGTCGAGTGCTGAGACAGTTGTTGGTGTCGAGCGCTGAGACAGTTGTTGGTGTCGGGTCCTGAGGCAGTTGTTGGTGTCGAGTGCTGAGGCAGTTGTTGGGGTCGAGCGCTGAGACAGTTGTTGGTGTCGAGCGCTGAGGCAGTTGTTGGTGTCGAGTACTGAGGCAGTTGTTGGTGTCAAGTACTGAGGCAGTTGTTGGTGTCGAGCGCTGAGGCAGCTGTTGGTGTCGAGCACTGAGGCAGTTGTTGGTGTCGAGTGCTGAGGCAGTTGTTGGTGTCAAGTACTGAGGCAGTTGTTGGTGTCAAGTATTGAGGTAGTTGTTGGTGTCAAGTACTGAGGCAGTTGATGGTGTCAAGTACTGAGGCAGTTGTTGGTGTCGAGCGCTGAGACAGTTGTTGGTGTCAAGTACTGAGGTAGTTGTTGGTGTCGAGCGCTGAGACAGTTGTTGGTGTCAAGCGCTGAGACAGTTGTTGGTGTCGAGCGCTGAGGCAGTTGTTGGTGTCGAGTGCTGAGACAGTTGTTGGTGTCGAGTGCTGAGGCAGTTGTTGGTGTCGAGTGCTGAGACAGTTGTTGGTGTCGAGCACTGAGACAGTTGTTGGTGTCGGGTCCTGAGGCAGTTGTTGGTGTCGAGTGCTGAGGCAGTTGTTGGGGTCGAGCGCTGAGACAGTTGTTGGTGTCGAGCGCTGAGGCAGTTGTTGGTGTCGAGTGCTGAGACGGTTGTTGGTGTCGAGTGCTGAGGCAGTTGTTGGTGTCGAGTACTGATGCAGTTGTTGGTGTCGAGTACTGAGGCATTTGTTGGTATCGAGCGCTACGGCAGTTGTTGGTGTCGAGCGCTGAGGCTGTTGTTGGTGTCGTGCGCTGAGGCAGTTGTTGGTGTCGAGTCCTGACGCAGTTGTTGGTGTCGAGCGCTGAGACAGTTGTTGGTGTCGAGCGCTGAGGCACGTGTTGGTGTCGAGCGCTGATGCAGTTGTTGGGGTCGAGTGCTGAGGCAGTTGTTAGTGTCGAGTACTGAAGCAGTTGTTGGTGTCGAGTACTGAGGCAGTTGTTGATGTCGAGTGCTGAGGCAGTTGTTGGTGTCGAGCGCTGAGGCAGTTGTTGGTGTCGAGTCCTGAAGCAGTTGTTGGTGTAGAGCGCTGAGGCAGTTGTTGGTGTCGAGCGCTGAGACAGTTGTTGGTGTCGAGCGCTGCGACAGTTGTTGGTGTCGAGCACTGAGGCAGTTGTTGGTGTCGAGTGCTGAGGCAGTTGTTGGTGTTGAGCACTGAGGCAGTTGTTGGAGTCTAGTCCTGATGCAGTTGTTGGTGTCGAGTCCTGAGGCAGTTGTTGGTGTAGAGCGCTGAGGCAGTTGTTGGTGTCGAGTGCTGAGACAGTTGTTGGTGTCGAGCGCTGAGACAGTTGTTGGTGACGAGCGCTGAGGCAGTTGTTGGTGTCGAGTACTGAGTCAGTTGTTGGTGTCGAGCACTGAGGCAGTTGTTGATGTCGAGTCCTGAGGCAGTTGTTGGTGTAGAGCGCTGAGGCAGTTGTTGGTGTCGAACGCTGTGACAGTTGTTGGTGTCAAGTACTGAGTCAGTTGTTGGTGTCGAGCGCTGAGGCAGTTGTTGGTGTCAGCGTTGAGGCAGTTGTTGGTGTCGAGTGCTGAGGCAGTTGCTGGTGTCGAGCTCTGAGGCAGTTGTTGGTGTCGAGCGCTGAGGCAGTTGTTGGTGTCGAGCGCTGAGGCAGTTGTTGGTGTCGAGCGCTGAGGCAGTGGTTGGTGTCGAGTCCTGAGGCAGTTGTTGATGTCGTGTCCTGAGGCAGTTGTTGGTGTCGAGCGCTGAGTAAGTTGTTGGTGTCGAGCGCTGAGGCAGCTGTTGGTGTCGAGCGCTGTGGCAGTTGTTGGTGTCGAGTGCTGAGGCAGTTGTTGGTGTCGAGTGCTGAGACAGTTGTTGGTGTCGAGCGCTGAGGCAGTTGTTGGTGTCGAGTGCTGAGACAGTTGTTGGTGTCGAGCTCTGAGACAGTTGTTGGTGTCGAGCGCTGAGGCAGTTGTTGGTGTCGAGTGCTGAGACAGTTGTTGGTGTCGAGCGCTGAGGCAGTTGTTGGTGTCGAGTGCTGAGACAGTTGTTGGTGTCGAGCGCTGAGACAGTTGTTGGTGTCGGGTCCTGAGGCAGTTGTTGGTGTCGAGTGCTGAGGCAGTTGTTGGGGTCGTGCGCTGAGACGGTTGTTGGTGTCGAGCGCTGAGGCAGTTGTTGGTGTCGAGTGCTGAGATGGTTGTTGGTGTCGAGTGCTGAGGCAGTTGTTGCTGTCGAGCGCTGAGGCAGTTGTTGGTTTCGAGTGCTGAGGCAGTTGTTGGTGTCGAGTAATGATGCAGTTGTTGTTGTCAAGTACTGAGGCAGTTGTTGGTGTCGAGCGCTGAGGTAGTTGTTGGTGTCGAGCGCTGAGGCAGTTGTTGCTGTCGAGCGCTGAGGCAGTTGTTGGTGTTGAGTCCTGACGCAGTTGTTGGTGTCGAGCGCTGAGACAGTTGTTGGTGTCGAGCGCTGAGGCAGTTGTTGGTATCGAGCTCTGAGGCAGTTGTTGGTGTCGAGCGCTGAGGCAGTTGTTGTTGTCGAGCGCTCAGGCACTTGTTGGTTTCGAACGCTGAGGCAGTTGTTGGTGTCAAGCGCTGAGGCAGTTGTTGGTGTCGAGCGCTGAGGCAGTTGTTGGTGTCGAGCGCTGAGGCAGTTCTTGGTGTCGAGGACTGATGCAGTTGTTGTGTCGAGCGCTGAGGCAGTTGTTGGTGTCGAGCGCTGAGGCAGTTGTTGGTGTCGAGTCCTGATGCAGTTGTTGGTGTCGAGTACTGAGGCAGTTGTTGGTGTCAAGTACTGAGGCAGTTGTTGGTGTCGAGCGCTGAGGCAGTTGTTGGTGTCGAGTGCTGAGGCAGTTGTTGGTGTCGAGCGCTGAGGCAGTTGTTGGTGTCGAGTGCTGAGTCAGTTGTTGGTGTCGACTGCTGAGCCAGTTGTTGGTGTCGAACGCTGAGGCGGTTGTTGGTGTCGAGCGCTGAGGCAGTTGTTGGTGTCGAGTACTGAGGCAGTTGTTGGTGTCAAGTACTGAGGCAGTTGTTGGTGTCGAGCGCTGAGGCAGATGTTGGTGTCGAGCACTGAGGCAGTTGTTGGTGTCGAGTGCTGAGGCAGTTGTTGGTGTCAAGTATTGAGGTAGTTGTTGGTGTCGAGCGCTGAGGCAGTTGTTGGTGTCGAGCGCTGAGGCAGTTGTTGGTGTCAAGTACTGAGGCAGTTGTTGGTGTCAAGTACTGAGGCAGTTGTTGGTGTCGAGCACTGAGGCAGTTGTTGGTGTCGAGCACTGAGGCAGTTGTTGGTGTCGAGCGCTGAGACAGTTGTTGGTGTCAAGCGCTGAGACAGTTGTTGGTGTCGAGCGCTGAGGCAGTTGTTGGTGTCGAGTGCTGAGACAGTTGTTGGTGTCGAGTGCTGAGGCAGTTGTTGGTGTCGAGTGCTGAGACAGTTGTTGGTGTCGAGCGCTGAGACAGTTGTTGGTGTCGGGTCCTGAGGCAGTTGTTGGTGTCGAGTGCTGAGGCAGTTGTTGGGGTCGAGCGCTGAGACAGTTGTTGGTGTCGAGCGCTGAGGCAGTTGTTGGTGTCGAGTACTGAGGCAGTTGTTGGTGTCAAGTACTGAGGCAGTTGTTGGTGTCGAGCGCTGAGGCAGTTGTTGGTGTCGAGCACTGAGGCAGTTGTTGGTGTCGAGTGCTGAGGCAGTTGTTGGTGTCAAGTACTGAGGCAGGTGTTGGTGTCAAGTATTGAGGTAGTTGTTGGTGTCAAGTACTGAGGCAGTTGTTGGTGTCGAGCGCTGAGGCAGTTGATGGTGTCAAGTACTGAGGCAGTTGTTGGTGTCGAGCGCTGAGACAGTTGTTGGTGTCAAGTACTGAGGTAGTTGTTGGTGTCAAGCGCTGAGAAAGTTGTTGCTGTCGAGCGCTGAGGCAGTTGTTGGTTTCGAGTGCTGAGACAGTTGTTGGTGTCGAGTGCTGAGGCAGTTGTTGGTGTCGAGTGCTGAGACAGTTGTTGGTGTCGAGCGCTGAGACAGTTGTTGGTGTCGGGTCCTGAGGCAGTTGTTGGTGTCGAGTGCTGAGGCAGTTGTTGGGGTCGAGCGCTGAGACAGTTGTTGGTGTCGAGCGCTGAGGCAGTTGTTGGTGTCGAGTGCTGAGACGGTTGTTGGTGTCGAGTGCTGAGGCAGTTGTTGGTGTCGAGTACTGATGCAGTTGTTGGTGTCGAGTACTGAGGCATTTGTTGGTGTCGAGCGCTGCGGCAGTTGTTGGTGTCGAGCGCTGAGGCAGTTGTTGGTGTCGAGCGTTGAGGCAGTTGTTGGTGTCGAGTGCTGAGTCAGTTCTTGGTGTCGACTGCTGAGCCAGTTGTTGGTGTCGAACGCTGAGGCAGTTGTTGGTGTCGAGCGCTGAGGCAGTTGTTGGTGTCGAGTACTGAGGCAGTTGTTGGTGTCAAGTAATGAGGCAGTTGTTGGTGTCGAGCGCTGAGGCAGTTGTTGGTGTCGAGCACTGAGGCAGTTGTTGGTGTCGAGTGCTGAGGCAGTTGTTGGTGTCAAGTACTGAGGTAGTTCTTGGTGTCGAGCGCTGAGGCAGTTGTTGGTGTCGAGCGCTGAGGCAGTTGTTGGTGTCAAGTACTGAGGCAGTTGTTGGTGTCAAGTACTGAGGCAGTTGTTGGTGTCGAGCGCTGAGACAGTTGTTGGTGTCAAGCGCTGAGACAGTTGTTGGTGTCGAGCGCTGAGGCAGTTGTTGGTGTCGAGTGCTGAGACAGTTGTTGGTGTCGAGTGCTGAGGCAGATGTTGGTGTCGAGTGCTGAGACAGTTGTTGGTGTCGAGCGCTGAGACAGTTGTTGGTGTCGGGTCCTGAGGCAGTTGTTGGTGTTGAGTGCTGAGGCAGTTGTTGGGGTCGAGCGCTGAGACAGTTGTTGGTGTCGAGCGCTGAGGCAGTTGTTGGTGTCGAGTACTGAGGCAGTTGTTGGTGTCAAGTACTGAGGCAGTTGTTGGTGTCGAGCGCTGAGGCAGTTGTTGGTGTTGAGCACTGAGGCAGTTGTTGGTGTCGAGTGCTGAGGCAGCTGTTGGTGTCAAGTATTGAGGCAGGTGTTGGTGTCAAGTATTGAGGTAGTTGTTGGTGTCAAGTACTGAGGCAGTTGTTGATGTCGAGTCCTGAGGCAGTTGTTGGTGTAGAGCGCTGAGGCAGTTGTTGGTGTCGATCGCTGTGACAGTTGTTGGTGTCAAGTACTGAGTCAGTTGTTGGTGTCGAGCGCTGAGGCAGTTGTTGGTGTCAGCGTTGAGGCAGTTGTTGGTGTCGAGTGCTGAGGCAGTTGCTGGTGTCGAGCTCTGAGGCAGTTGTTGGTGTCGAGCGCTGAGGCAGTTGTTGGTGTCGAGCGCTGAGGCAGTTGTTGGTGTCGAGCGCTGAGGCAGTGGTTGGTGTCGAGTCCTGAGGCAGTTGTTGGTGTCGTGTTCTGAGGCAGTTGTTGGTGTCGAGCGCTGAGTCAGTTGTTGGTGTCGAGCGCTGAGGCAGCTGTTGGTGTAGAGCGCTGAGGCAGTTGTTGGTGTCGAGCGCTGAGACAGTTGTTGGTGTCGAGTACTGAGTCAGTTGTTGGTGTCGAGCGCTGAGACAGTTGTTGGTGTCAGCGCTGAGGCAGTTGTTGGTGTCGAGCGCTGAGACAGTTGTTGGTGTCGAGCGCTGAGACAGTTGCTGGTGTCGAGCGCTGGGGCAGTTGTTGGTGTCGAGCGCTGAGGCAGTTGTTGGTGTCGAGTTCTGAGGCAGTTGTTGGTGTCGAGCGCTGAGTCAGTTGTTGGTGTCGAGCGCTGAGGCAGCTGTTGGTGTCGAGCGCTGAGGCAGTTGTTGGTGTCGAGTGCTGAGGCAGTTGTTGGTGTCGAGTGCTGAGACAGTTGTTGGTGTCGAGCGCTGAGGCAGTTGTTGGTGTCGAGTGCTGAGACAGTTGTTGGTGTCGAGCTCTGAGACAGTTGTTGGTGTCGAGCGCTGAGGCAGTTGTTGTTGTCGAGTGCTGAGACAGTTGTTGGTGTCGAGCGCTGAGGCAGTTGTTGGTGTCGAGTGCTGAGACAGTTGTTGGTGTCGAGCGCTGAGACAGTAATTGGTGTCGGGTCCTGAGGCAGTTGTTGGTGTCGAGTGCTGAGGCAGTTGTTGGGGTCGTGCGCTGAGACAGTTGTTGGTGTCGAGCGCTGAGGCAGTTGTTGGTGTCGAGTGCTGAGACGGTTGTTGGTGTCGAGTGCTGAGGCAGTTGTAGCTGTCGAGCGCTGAGGCAGATGTTGGTTTCGAGTGCTGAGGCAGTTGTTGGTGTCGAGTACTGATGCAGTTGTTGTTGTCAAGTACTGAGGCAGTTGTTGGTGTCGAGCGCTGAGGCAGTTGTTGGTGTCGAGCGCTGAGGCACTTGTTGCTGTCGAGCGCTGAGGCAGTTGTTGGTATTGAGTCCTGACGCAGTTGTTGGTGTCGAGCGCTGAGACAGTTGTTGGTGTCGAGCGCTGAGGCAGTTGTTGGTATCGAGCTCTGAGGCAGTTGTTGGTGTCGATCGCTGAGGCAGTTGTTGTTGTCGAGCGCTGAGGCACTTGTTGGTTTCGAGCGCTGAGGCAGTTGTTGGTGTCAAGCGCTGAGGCAGTTGTTGGTGTCGAGCGCTGAGGCAGTTGTTGGTGTCGAGCGCTGAGGCAGTTCTTGGTGTCGAGGACTGATGCAGTTGTTGTGTCGAGCGCTGAGGCAGTTGTTGGTGTCGAGCGCTGAGGCAGTTGTTGGTGTCGAGTCCTGATGCAGTTGCTGGTGTCGAGTACTGAGGCAGTTGTTGGTGTCAAGTACTGAGGCAGTTGTTGGTGTCGAGCGCTGAGGCAGTTGTTGGTGTCGAGTGCTGAGGCAGTTGTTGGTGTCGAGCGCTGAGGCAGTTGTTGGTGTCGAGTGCTGAGTCAGTTGTTGGTGTCGACTGCTGAGCCAGTTGTTGGTGTCGAACGCTGAGGCAGTTGTTGGTGTCGAGCGCTGAGGCAGTTGTTGGTGTCGAGTACTGAGGCAGTTGTTGGTGTCAAGTAATGAGGCAGTTGTTGGTGTCGAGCGCTGAGGCAGTTGTTGGTGTCGAGCACTGAGGCAGTTGTTGGTGTCGAGTGCTGAGGCAGTTGTTGGTGTCAAGTACTGAGGTAGTTGTTGGTGTCGAGCGCTGAGGCAGTTGTTGGTGTCGAGCGCTGAGGCAGTTGTTGGTGTCAAGTACTGAGGCAGTAGTTGGTGTCAAGTACTGAGGCAGTTGTTGGTGTCGAGCACTGAGGCAGTTGTTGGTGTCGAGCACTGAGGCAGTTGTTGGTGTCGAGCGCTGAGACAGTTGTTGGTGTCAAGCGCTGAGACAGTTGTTGGTGTCGAGCGCTGAGGCAGTTGTTGGTGTCGAGTGCTGAGACAGTTGTTGGTGTCGAGTGCTGAGGCAGTTGTTGGTGTCGAGTGCTGAGACAGTTGTTGGTGTCGAGCGCTGAGACAGTTGTTGGTGTCGGGTCCTGAGGCAGTTGTTGGTGTCGAGTGCTGAGGCAGTTGTTGGGGTCGAGCGCTGAGACAGTTGTTGGTGTCGAGCGCTGAGGCAGTTGTTGGTGTCGAGTACTGAGGCAGTTGTTGGTGTCAAGTACTGAGGCAGTTGTTGGTGTCGAGCGCTGAGGCAGTTGTTGGTGTCGAGCACTGAGGCAGTTGTTGGTGTCGAGTGCTGAGGCAGTTGTTGGTGTCAAGTACTGAGGCAGGTGTTGGTGTCAAGTATTGAGGTAGTTGTTGGTGTCAAGTACTGAGGCAGTTGTTGTTGTCGAGCGCTGAGGCAGTTGATGGTGTCAAGTACTGAGGCAGTTGTTGGTGTCGAGCGCTGAGACAGTTGTTGGTGTCAAGTACTGAGGTAGTTGTTGGTGTCGAGCGCTGAGACAGTTGTTGGTGTCAAGCGCTGAGACAGTTGTTGGTGTCGAGCGCTGAGGCAGTTGTTGGTGTCGAGTGCTGAGACAGTTGTTGGTGTCGAGTGCTGAGGCAGTTGTTGGTGTCGAGTGCTGAGACAGTTGTTGGTGTCGAGCACTGAGACAGTTGTTGGTGTCGGGTCCTGAGGCAGTTGGTGGTGTCGAGTGCTGAGGCAGTTGTTGGGGTCGAGCGCTGAGACAGTTGTTGGTGTCGAGCGCTGAGGCAGTTGTTGGTGTCGAGTGCTGAGACGGTTGTTGGTGTCGAGTGCTGAGGCAGTTGTTGGTGTCGAGTACTGATGCAGTTGTTGGTGTCGAGTACTGAGGCATTTGTTGGTATCGAGCGCTACGGCAGTTGTTGGTGTCGAGCGCTGAGGCAGTTGTTGGTGTCGAGTGCTGAGGCAGTTGTTAGTGTCGAGTACTGAAGCAGTTGTTGGTGTCGAGTACAGAGGCAGTTGTTGGTGTCGAGTGCTGAGGCAGTTGTTGGTGTCGAGCGCTGAGGCAGTTGTTGGTGTCGAGTCCTGAGGCAGTTGTTGGTGTAGAGCGCTGAGGCAGTTGTTGGTGTCGAGCGCTGAGACAGTTGTTGGTGTCGAGCGCTGCGACAGTTGTTGGTGTCGAGCACTGAGGCAGTTGTTGGTGTCGAGTGCTGAGGCAGTTGTTGGTGTTGAGCATTGAGGCAGTTGTTGGAGTCTAGTCCTGATGCAGTTGTTGGTGTCGAGTCCTGAGGCAGTTGTTGGTGTAGAGCGCTGAGGCAGTTGTTGGTGTCGAGTGCTGAGACAGTTGTTGGTGTCGAGCGCTGAGACAGTTGTTGGTGACGAGCGCTGAGGCAGTTGTTGGTGTCGAGTACTGAGTCAGTTGTTGGTGTCGAGCACTGAGGCAGTTGTTGATGTCGAGTCCTGAGGCAGTTGTTGGTGTAGAGCGCTGAGGCAGTTGTTGGTGTCGAACGCTGTGACAGTTGTTGGTGTCAAGTACTGAGTCAGTTGTTGGTGTCGAGCGCTGAGGCAGTTGTTGGTGTCAGCGTTGAGGCAGTTGTTGGTGTCGAGTGCTGAGGCAGTTGCTGGTGTCGAGCTCTGAGGCAGTTGTTGGTGTCGAGCGCTGAGGCAGTTGTTGGTGTCGAGCGCTGAGGCAGTTGTTGGTGTCGAGCGCTGAGGCAGTGGTTGGTGTCGAGTCCTAAGGCAGTTGTTGGTGTCGTGTTATGAGGCAGTTGTTGGTGTCGAGCGCTGAGTCAGTTGTTGGTGTCGAGCGCTGAGGCAGCTGTTGGTGTCGAGCGCTGAGGCAGTTGTTGGTGTCGAGTGCTGAGGCAGTTGTTGGTGTCGAGTGCTGAGACAGTTGTTGGTGTCGAGCGCTGAGGCAGTTGTTGGTGTCGAGTGCTGAGACAGTTGTTGGTGTCGAGCTCTGAGACAGTTGTTGGTGTCGAGCGCTGAGGCAGTTGTTGGTGTCGAGTGCTGAGACAGTTGTTGGTGTCGAGCGCTGAGGCAGTTGTTGGTGTCGAGTGCTGAGACAGTTGTTGGTGTCGAGCGCTGAGACAGTTGTTGGTGTCGGGTCCTGAGGCAGTTGTTGGTGTCGAGTGCTGAGGCAGTTGTTGGGGTCGTGCGCTGAGACGGTTGTTGGTGTCGAGCGCTGAGGCAGTTGTTGGTGTCGAGTGCTGAGATGGTTGTTGGTGTCGAGTGCTGAGGCAGTTGTTGCTGTCGAGCGCTGACGCAGTTGTTGGTTTCGAGTGCTGAGGCAGTTGTTGGTGTCGAGTACTGATGCAGTTGTTGTTGTCAAGTACTGAGGCAGTTGTTGGTGTCGAGCGCTGAGGCAGTTGTTGGTGTCGAGCGCTGAGGCAGTTGTTGCTGTCGAGCGCTGAGGCAGTTGTTGGTGTTGAGTCCTGACGCAGTTGTTGGTGTCGAGCGCTGAGACAGTTGTTGGTGTCGAGCGCTGAGGCAGTTGTTGGTATCGAGCTCTGAGGCAGTTGTTGGTGTCGAGCGCTGAGGCAGTTGTTGTTGTCGAGCGCTGAGGCACTTGTAGGTTTCGAACGCTGAGGCAGTTGTTGGTGTCAAGCGCTGAGGCAGTTGTTGGTGTCGAGCGCTGAGGCAGTTGTTGGTGTCGAGCGCTGAGGCAGTTCTTGGTGTCGAGGACTGATGCAGTTGTTGTGTCGAGCGCTGAGGCAGTTGTTGGTGTCGAGCGCTGAGGCAGTTGTTGGTGTCGAGTCCTGATGCAGTTGTTGGTGTCGAGTACTGAGGCAGTTGATGGTGTCAAGTACTGAGGCAGTTGTTGGTGTCGAGCGCTGAGGCAGTTGTTGCTGTCGAGTGCTGAGGCAGTTGTTGGTGTCGAGCGCTGAGGCAGTTGTTGGTGTCGAGTGCTGAGTCTGTTGTTGGTGTCGACTGCTGAGCCAGTTGTTGGTGTCGAACGCTGAGGCGGTTGTTGGTGTCGAGCGCTGAGGCAGTTGTTGGTGTCGAGTACTGAGGCAGTTGTTGGTGTCAAGTACTGAGGCAGTTGTTGGTGTCGAGCGCTGAGGCAGTTGTTGGTGTCGAGCACTGAGGCAGTTGTTGGTGTCGAGTGCTGAGGCAGTTGTTGGTGTCAAGTATTGAGGTAGTTGTTGGTGTCGAGCGCTGAGGCAGTTGTTGGTGTCGAGCGCTGAGGCAGTTGTTGGTGTCAAGTACTGAGGCAGTTGTTGGTGTCAAGTACTGAGGCAGTTGTTGGTGTCGAGCACTGAGGCAGTTGTTGGTGTCGAGCACTGAGGCAGTTGTTGGTGTCGAGCGCTGAGACAGTTGTTGGTGTCAAGCGCTGAGACAGTTGTTGGTGTCGAGCGCTGAGGCAGTTGTTGGTGTCGAGTGCTGAGACAGTTGTTGGTGTCGAGTGCTGAGGCAGTTGTTGGTGTCGAGTGCTGAGACAGTTGTTGGTGTCGAGCGCTGAGACAGTTGTTGGTGTCGGGTCCTGAGGCAGTTGTTGGTGTCGAGTGCTGAGGCAGTTGTTGGGGTCGAGCGCTGAGACAGTTGTTGGTGTCGAGCGCTGAGGCAGTTGTTGGTGTCGAGTACTGAGGCAGTTGTTGGTGTCGAGCGCTGAGGCAGTTGTTGGTGTCGAGCACTGAGGCAGTTGTTGGTGTCGAGTGCTGAGGCAGTTGTTGGTGTCAAGTACTGAGGCAGGTGATGGTGTCAAGTATTGAGGTAGTTGTTGGTGTCAAGTACTGAGGCAGTTGTTGGTGTCGAGCGCTGAGGCAGTTGATGGTGTCAAGTACTGAGGCAGTTGTTGGTGTCGAGCGCTGAGACAGTTGTTGGTGTCAAGTACTGAGGTAGTTGTTGGTGTCGAGCGCTGAGACAGTTGTTGGTGTCAAGCGCTGAGACAGTTGTTGCTGTCGAGCGCTGAGGCAGTTGTTGGTTTCGAGTGCTGAGACAGTTGTTGGTGTCGAGTGCTGAGGCAGTTGTTGGTGTCGAGTGCTGAGACAGTTGTTGGTGTCGAGCGCTGAGACAGTTGTTGGTGTCGGGTCCTGAGGCAGTTGTTGGTGTCGAGTGCTGAGGCAGTTGTTGGGGTCGAGCGCTGAGACAGTTGTTGGTGTCGAGCGCTGAGGCAGTTGTTGGTGTCGAGTGCTGAGACGGTTGTTGGTGTCGAGTGCTGAGGCAGTTGTTGGTGTCGAGTACTGATGCAGTTGTTGGTGTCGAGTACTGAGGCATTTGTTGGTGTCGAGCGCTGCGGCAGTTGTTGGTGTCGAGCGCTGAGGCAGTTGTTGGTGTCGAGCGCTGAGGCAGTTGTTGGTGTCGAGTCCTGACGCAGTTGTTGGTGTCGAGCGCTGAGACAGTTGTTGGTGTCGAGCGCTGAGGCACGTGTTGGTGTCGAGCGCTGATGCAGTTGTTGGTGTCGAGTCCTGATGCAGTTGTTGGTGTCGAGTACTGAGGCAGTTGATGGTGTCAAGTACTGAGGCAGTTGTTGGTGTCGAGCGCTGAGGCAGTTGTTGCTGTCGAGTGCTGAGGCAGTTGTTGGTGTCGAGCGCTGAGGCAGTTGTTGGTGTCGAGTGCTGAGTCTGTTGTTGGTGTCGACTGCTGAGCCAGTTGTTGGTGTCGAACGCTGAGGCGGTTGTTGGTGTCGAGCGCTGAGGCAGTTGTTGGTGTCGAGTACTGAGGCAGTTGTTGGTGTCAAGTACTGAGGCAGTTGTTGGTGTCGAGCGCTGAGGCAGTTGTTGGTGTCGAGCACTGAGGCAGTTGTTGGTGTCGAGTGCTGAGGCAGTTGTTGGTGTCAAGTATTGAGGTAGTTGTTGGTGTCGAGCGCTGAGGCAGTTGTTGGTGTCGAGCGCTGAGGCAGTTGTTGGTGTCAAGTACTGAGGCAGTTGTTGGTGTCAAGTACTGAGGCAGTTGTTGGTGTCGAGCACTGAGGCAGTTGTTGGTGTCGAGCACTGAGGCAGTTGTTGGTGTCGAGCGCTGAGACAGTTGTTGGTGTCAAGCGCTGAGACAGTTGTTGGTGTCGAGCGCTGAGGCAGTTGTTGGTGTCGAGTGCTGAGACAGTTGTTGGTGTCGAGTGCTGAGGCAGTTGTTGGTGTCGAGTGCTGAGACAGTTGTTGGTGTCGAGCGCTGAGACAGTTGTTGGTGTCGGGTCCTGAGGCAGTTGTTGGTGTCGAGTGCTGAGGCAGTTGTTGGGGTCGAGCGCTGAGACAGTTGTTGGTGTCGAGCGCTGAGGCAGTTGTTGGTGTCGAGTACTGAGGCAGTTGTTGGTGTCGAGCGCTGAGGCAGTTGTTGGTGTCGAGCACTGAGGCAGTTGTTGGTGTCGAGTGCTGAGGCAGTTGTTGGTGTCAAGTACTGAGGCAGGTGATGGTGTCAAGTATTGAGGTAGTTGTTGGTGTCAAGTACTGAGGCAGTTGTTGGTGTCGAGCGCTGAGGCAGTTGATGGTGTCAAGTACTGAGGCAGTTGTTGGTGTCGAGCGCTGAGACAGTTGTTGGTGTCAAGTACTGAGGTAGTTGTTGGTGTCGAGCGCTGAGACAGTTGTTGGTGTCAAGCGCTGAGACAGTTGTTGCTGTCGAGCGCTGAGGCAGTTGTTGGTTTCGAGTGCTGAGACAGTTGTTGGTGTCGAGTGCTGAGGCAGTTGTTGGTGTCGAGTGCTGAGACAGTTGTTGGTGTCGAGCGCTGAGACAGTTGTTGGTGTCGGGTCCTGAGGCAGTTGTTGGTGTCGAGTGCTGAGGCAGTTGTTGGGGTCGAGCGCTGAGACAGTTGTTGGTGTCGAGCGCTGAGGCAGTTGTTGGTGTCGAGTGCTGAGACGGTTGTTGGTGTCGAGTGCTGAGGCAGTTGTTGGTGTCGAGTACTGATGCAGTTGTTGGTGTCGAGTACTGAGGCATTTGTTGGTGTCGAGCGCTGCGGCAGTTGTTGGTGTCGAGCGCTGAGGCAGTTGTTGGTGTCGAGCGCTGAGGCAGTTGTTGGTGTCGAGTCCTGACGCAGTTGTTGGTGTCGAGCGCTGAGACAGTTGTTGGTGTCGAGCGCTGAGGCACGTGTTGGTGTCGAGCGCTGATGCAGTTGTTGGGGTCGAGTGCTGAGGCAGTTGTTAGTGTCGAGTACTGATGCAGTTGTTGGTGTCGAGTACTGAGGCAGTTGTTGGCGTCGAGTGCTGAGGCAGTTGTTGGTGTCGAGCGCTGAGGCAGTTGTTGGTGTCGAGTCCGGAGGCAGTTGTTGGTGTAGAGCGCTGAGGCAGTTGTTGGTGTCGAGCGCTGAGACAGTTGTTGGTGTCGAGCGCTGAGACAGTTGTTGGTGTCGAGCACTGAGGCAGTTGTTGGTGTCGAGCGCTGAGGCAGTTGTTGGTGTTGAGCACTGAGGCAGTTGTTGGAGTCGAGTCCTGATGCAGTTGTTGGTGTCGAGTCCTGAGGCAGTTGTTGGTGTAGAGCGCTGAGGAAGTTCTTGGTGTCGAGTGCTGAGACAGTTGTTGGTGTCGAGCGCTGAGACAGGTGTTGGTGACGAGCGCTGAGGCAGTTGTTGGTGTCGAGTACTGAGTCAGTTGTTGGTGTCGAACACTGAGGCAGTTGTTGATGTCGAGTCCTGAGGCAGTTGTTGGTGTAGAGAGCTGAGGCAGTTGTTGGTGTCGAACGCTGTGACAGTTGTTGGTGTCAAGTACTGAGTCAGTTGTTGGTGTCGAGCGCTGAGGCAGTTGTTGGTGTCAGCGTTCAGGCAGTTGTTGGTGTCGAGTGCTGAGGCAGTGGCTGGTGTCGAGCGCTGAGGCAGTTGTTGGTGTCGAGCGCTGAGGCAGTTGTTGGTGTCGAGCGCTGAGGCAGTTGTTGGTGTCGAGCGCTGAGGCAGTTGTTGGTGTCGAGTCCTGAGGCAGTTCTTGGTGTCGAGTGCTGAGGCAGTTGTTGGTGTCGAGCGCTGAGGCAGTTGTTGGTGTCGAGCGCTGAGGCAGTTGTTGGTGTCGAGCGCTGAGGCAGTTGTTGGTGTCGAGCGCTGAGACAGTTGTTGGTGTCGAGTACTGAGGCAGTTGTTGGTGTCAAGTACTGAGGGAGTTGTTGGTGTCGAGGACTGAGTCAGTTGTTGGTGTCGAGCCCTGAGGCAGTTGTTGGTGTCGAGTCCTGAGGCAGTTGTTGGTGTAGAGCGCTGAGGCAGTTGTTGGTGTCGAGCGCTGAGACAGTTGTTGGTGTCGAGCGCTGAGACAGTTGTTGGTGACGAGCGCTGAGGCAGTTGTTGGTGTCGAGGACTGAGTCAGTTGTTGGTGTCGAGCCCTGAGGCAGTTGTTGGTGTCGAGTGCTGAGACAGTTGTTGGTGTCGAGCTCTGAGACAGTTGTTGGTGTCGAGCGCTGAGGCAGTTGTTGGTGTCGAGTGCTGAGACAGTTGTTGGTGTCGAGCGCTGAGGCAGTTGTTGGTGTCGAGTGCTGAGACAGTTGTTGGTGTCGACCGCTGAGACAGTTGTTGGTGTCGGGTCCTGAGGCAGTTGTTGGTGTCGAGTGCTGAGGCAGTTGTTGGGGTCGAGCGCTGAGACAGTTGTTGGTGTCGAGCGCTGAGGCAGTTGTTGGTGTCGAGTGCTGAGACGGTTGTTGGTGTCGAGTGCTGAGGCAGTTGTCGCTGTCGAGCGCTGAGGCAGTTGTTGGTGTCGAGTCCTGAGGCAGTTGTTGGTGTAGAGTGCTGAGGCAGTTGTTGGTGTCGAGCGCTGAGACAGTTGTTGGTGTCGAGTACTGAGTCAGTTGTTGGTGTCGTGCGGTGAGGCAGTTGTTGGTGTCAGCGCTGAGGCAGTTGCTGGTGTCGAGCGCTGAGACAGTTGTTGTTGTCGAGCGCTGAGACAGTTGTTGGTGTCGAGCGCTGAGGCAGTGGTTGGTGTCGAGTCCTGAGGCAGTTGTTGGTGTCGAGTGCTGAGGCAGTTGTTGGTGTCGTGCGCTGAGTCAGTTGTTGGTGTCGAGCGCTGAGGCAGCTGTTGGTGTCGAGCGCTGAGGCAGTTGTTGGTGTCGAGTGCTGAGACAGTTGTTGGTGTCGAGCGCTGAGGCAGTTGTTGGTGTCGAGTGCTGAGACAGTTGTTGGTGTCGAGCGCTGAGGCAGTTGTTGGTGTCGAGTGCTGAGACAGTTGTTGGTGTCGAGCTCTGAGACAGTTGTTGGTGTCGAGCGCTGAGGCAGTTGTTGGTGTCGAGTGCTGAGACAGTTGTTGGTGTCGAGCGCTGAGGCAGTTGTTGGTGTCGAGTGCTGAGACAGTTGTTGGTGTCGAGCGCTGAGACAGTTGTTGGTGTCGGGTCCTGAGGCAGTTGTTGGTGTCGAGTGCTGACGCAGTTGTTGGGGTCGAGCGCTGAGCCAGTTCTTGGTGTCGAGCGCTGAGGCAGTTGTTGCTGTCGAGCGCTGAGGCAGTTGTTGGTTTCGAGTGCTGAGGCAGTTGTTGGTGTCGAGTACTGATGCAGTTGTTGTTGTCAAGTACTGAGGCAGTTGTTGGTGTCGAGCGCTGAGGCAGTTGTTGGTGTCGAGCGCTGAGGCAGTTGTTGCTGTCGAGCGCTGAGGCAGTTGTTGGTGTTGAGTCCTGACGCAGTTGTTGGTGTCGAGCGCTGAGGCAGTTGTTGGTATCGAGCTCTGAGGCAGTTGTTGGTGTCGAGCGCTGAGGCAGTTGTTGTTGTCGAGCGCTGAGGCACTTGTTGGTTTCGAGCGCTGAGGCAGTTGTTGGTGTCAAGCGCTGAGTCAGTTGTTGGTGTCGAGCGCTGAGGCAGTTGTTGGTGTCGAGCGCTGAGGCAGTTCTTGGTGTCGAGGACTGATGCAGTTGTTGGTGTCGAGCGCTGAGGCAGTTGTTGGTGTCGAGCGCTGAGGCAGTTGTTGGTGTCGATTCCTGATGCAGTTGTTGGTGTCGAGTACTGAGGCAGTTGTTGGTGTCAAGTACTGAGGCAGTTGTTGGTGTCGAGCGCTGAGGCAGTTGTTGGTGTCGAGTGCTGAGGCAGTTGTTGGCGTCGAGTCCTGAGGCAGTTGTTGGTGTCGAGCGCTGAGGCAGTTGTTGGTGTCGAGTACTGAGGCAGTTGTTGGTGTCGAGCGCTGAGGCAGTTGTTGGTGTCGAGCGCTGAGGCAGTTGTTGGTGTCGAGCACTGAGGCAGTTGTTGGTGTCGAGTCCTGAGGCAGTTGTTGGTGTCGAGCGCTGAGGCAGTTGTTTGTGTCGAGTGCTGAGGCAGTTGTTGGTGTCGAGTACTGATGCAGCTGTTGGTGTCGCGTACTAAGGCAGTTGTTGGTGTCGAGTGCTGAGGCAGTTGTTGGTGTCGAGCGCTGAGGCAGTTGTTGGTGTCGAGTCCTGAGGCAGTTGTTGGTGTCGAGTGCTGAGGCAGATGTTGGTGTCAAGCACTGAGGCAGTTGTTGGTGTCGAGTCCTGATGCAGTTGTTGGTGTCGGGTCCTGAGGCAGTTGTTGGTGTAGAGCGCTGAGGCAGTTGTTGGTGTCGAGCGCTGAGACAGTTGTTGGTGTCGAGCGCTGAGACAGTTGTTGGTGACGAGCGCTGAGGCAGTTGTGGGTGTCGAGTACTGAGTCAGTTGTTGGTGTCGAGCACTGAGGCAGTTGTTGGTGTCGAGTCCTGAGGCAGTTGTTGGTGTAGAGCGCTGAGGCAGTTGTTGGTGTCGAGCGCTGAGACAGTTGTTGGTGTCGAGTACTGAGTCAGTTGTTGGTGTCGAGCGCTGAGGCAGTTGTTGGTGTCAGCGCTGAGGCAGTTGTTGGTGTCGAGCGCTGAGACAGTTGTTGGTGCCGAGCGCTGAGACAGTTGCTGGTGTCGAGCGCTGGCGCAGTTGTTGGTGTCGAGCGCTGAGGCAGTTGTTGGTGTCGAGCGGTGAGGCAGTGGTTGGTGTCGAGTCCTGAGGCAGTTGTTGGTGTCGAGTTCTGAGTCAGTTGTTGGTGTCGAGCGCTGAGTCAGTTGTTGGTGTCGAGCGCTGAGGCAGCTGTTGGTGTCGAGCGCTGAGGCAGTTGTTGGTGTCGAGTGCTGAGGCAGTTGTTGGTGTCGAGTGCTGAGACAGTTGTTGGTGTCGAGCGCTGAGGCAGTTGTTGGTGTCGAGTGCTGAGACAGTTGTTGGTGTCGAGCTCTGAGACAGTTGTTGGTGTTGAGCGCTGAGGCAGTTGTTGGTGTCGAGTGCTGAGACAGTTGTTGGTGTCGAGCGCTGAGGCAGTTGTTGGTGTCGAGTGCTGAGACAGTTGTTGGTGTCGAGCGCTGAGACAGTTGTTGGTGTCGGGTCCTGAGGCAGTTGTTGGTGTCGAGTGCTGAGGCAGTTGTTGGGGTCGTGCGCTGAGACAGTTGTTGGTGTCGAGCGCTGAGGCAGTTGTTGGTGTCGAGTGCTGAGACGGTTGTTGGTGTCGAGTGCTGAGGCAGTTGTTGCTGTCGAGCGCTGAGGCAGTTGTTGGTTTCGAGTGCTGAGGCAGTTGTTGGTGTCGAGTACTGATGCAGTTGTTGTTGTCAAGTACAGAGGCAGTTGTTGGTGTCGAGCGCTGAGGCAGTTGTTGGTGTCGAGCGCTGAGGCAGTTGTTGCTGTCGAGCGCTGAGGCAGTTGTTGGTGTTGAGTCCTGACGCAGTTGTTGGTGTCGAGCGCTGAGACAGTTGTTGGTGTCGAGCGCTGTGGCAGTTGTTGGTATCGAGCTCTGAGGCAGTTGTTGGTGTCGAGCGCTGAGGCAGTTGTTGTTGTCGAGCGCTGAGGCACTTGTTGGTTTCGAGCGCTGAGGCAGTTGTTGGTGTCAAGCGCTGAGGCAGTTGTTGGTGTCGAGCGCTGAGGCAGTTCTTGGTGTCGAGGACTGATGCAGTTGTTGTGTCGAGCGCTGAGGCAGTTGTTGGTGTCGAGCGCTGAGGCAGTTGTTGGTGTCGATTCCTGATGCAGTTGTTGGTGTCGAGTACTGAGGCAGTTGTTGGTGTCAAGTACTGAAGCAGTTGTTGGTGTCGAGCGCTGAGGCAGTTGTTGGTGTCGAGTGCTGAGGCAGTTGTTGGCGTCGAGTCCTGAGGCAGTTGTTGGTGTCGAACGCTGAGGCAGTTGTTGGTGTCGAGTACTGAGGCAGTTGTTGGTGTCGAGCGCTGAGGCAGTTGTTGGTGTCGAGCGCTGAGGCAGTTGTTGGTGTCGAGCACTGAGGCAGTTGTTGGTGTCGAGTCCTGAGGCAGTTGTTGGTGTCGAGCGCTGAGGCAGTTGTTTGTGTCGAGTGCTGAGGCAGTTGTTGGTGTCGAGTACTGATGCAGCTGTTGGTGTCGAGTACTAAGGCAGTTGTTGGTGTCGAGCGCTGAGGCAGTTGTTGGTGTCGAGTCCTGGGGCAGTTGTTGGTGTCGAGTGCTGAGGCAGATGTTGGTGTCAAGCACTGAGGCAGTTGTTGGTGTCGAGCCCTGATGCAGTTGTTGATGTCGGGTCCTGAGGCAGTTGTTGGTGTAGAGCGCTGAGGCAGTTCTTGGTGTCGATCGCTGAGACAGTTGGTGGTGTCGAGCGCTGAGACAGTTGTTGGTGACGAGCGCTGAGGCAGTTGTGGGTGTCGAGTACTGAGTCAGTTGTTGGTGTCGAGCACTGAGGCAGTTGTTGGTGTCGAGTCCTGAGGCAGTTGTTGGTGTAGAGCGCTGAGGCAGTTGTTGGTGTCGAGCGCTGAGACAGTTGTTGGTGTCGAGTACTGAGTCAGTTGTTGGTGTCGAGCGCTGAGGCAGTTGTTGGTGTCGAGCGCTGAGACAGTTGTTGGTGTCGAGCGCTGAGACAGTTGCTGGTGTCGAGCGCTGGGGCAGTTGTTGGTGCCGAGCGCTGAGGCAGTTGTTGGTGTCGAGCGCTGAGGCAGTGGTTGGTGTCGAGTCCTGAGGCAGTTGTTGGTGTCGAGTTCTGAGTCAGTTGTTGGTGTCGAGCGCTGAGTCAGTTGTTGGTGTCGAGCGCTGAGGCAGCTGTTGGTGTCGAGCGCTGAGGCAGTTGTTGGTGTCGAGTGCTGAGGCAGTTGTTGGTGTCGAGTGCTGAGACAGTTGTTGGTGTCGAGCGCTGAGGCAGTTGTTGGTGTCGAGTGCTGAGACAGTTGTTGGTGTCGAGCTCTGAGACAGTTGTTGGTGTCGAGCGCTGAGGCAGTTGTTGGTGTCGAGTGCTGAGACAGTTGTTGGTGTCGAGCGCTGAGGCAGTTGTTGGTGTCGAGTGCTGAGGCAGTTGTTGGTGTCGAGCGCTGAGACAGTTGTTGGTGTCGGGTCCTGAGGCAGTTGTTGGTGTCGAGTGCTGAGGCAGTTGTTGGGGTCGTGCGCTGAGACAGTTGTTGGTGTCGAGCGCTGAGGCAGTTGTTGGTGTCGAGTGCTGAGACGGTTGTTGGTGTCGAGTGCTGAGGCAGTTGTTGCTGTCGAGCGCTGAGGCAGTTGTTGGTTTCGAGTGCTGAGGCAGTTGTTGGTGTCGAGTACTGATGCAGTTGTTGTTGTCAAGTACTGAGGCAGTTGTTGGTGTCGAGCGCTGAGGCAGTTGTTGGTGTCGAGAGCTGAGGCAGTTGTTGCTGTCGAGCGCTGAGGCAGTTGTTGGTGTTGAGTCCTGACGCAGTTGTTGGTGTCGAGCGCTGAGACAGTTGTTGGTGTCGAGCGCTGAGGCAGTTGTTGGTATCGAGCTCTGAGGCAGTTGTTGGTGTCGAGCGCTGAGGCAGTTGTTGTTGTCGAGCGCTGAGGCACTTGTTGGTTTCGAGCGCTGAGGCAGTTGTTGGTGTCAAGCGCTGAGGCAGTTGTTGGTGTCGAGCGCTGAGGCAGTTCTTGGTGTCGAGGACTGATGCAGTTGTTGTGTCGAGCGCTGAGGCAGTTGTTGGTGTCGAGCGCTGAGGCAGTTGTTGGTGTCGAGTCCTGATGCAGTTGTTGGTGTCGAGTACTGAGGCAGTTGTTGGTGTCAAGTACTGAGGCAGTTGTTGGTGTCGAGCGCTGAGGCAGTTGTTGGTGTCGAGTGCTGAGGCAGTTGTTGGAGTCGAGCGCTGAGGCAGTTGTTGGTGTCGAGTGCTGAGTCAGTTGTTGGTGTCGACTGCTGAGCCAGTTGTTGGTGTCGAACGCTGAGGCAGTTGTTGGTGTCGAGCGCTGAGGCAGTTGTTGGTGTCGAGTACTGAGGCAGTTGTTGGTGTCAAGTACTGAGGCAGTTGTTGGTGTCGAGCGCTGAGGCAGTTGTTGGTGTTGAGCACTGAGGCAGTTGTTGGTGTCGAGTGCTGAGGCAGTTGTTGGTGTCAAGTACTGAGGTAGTTGTTGGTGTCGAGTCCTGAGGCAGTTGTTGGTGTAGAGCGCTGAGGCAGTTGTTGGTGTCGAGCGCTGAGACAGTTGTTGGTGTCGAGCGCTGAGACAGTTGTTGGTGACGAGCGCTGAGGCAGTTGTTGGTGTCGAGGACTGAGTCAGTTGTTGGTGTCGAGCCCTGAGGCAGTTGTTGGTGTCGAGTGCTGAGACAGTTGTTGGTGTCGAGCTCTGAGACAGTTGTTGGTGTCGAGCGCTGAGGCAGTTGTTGGTGTCGAGTGCTGAGACAGTTGTTGGTGTCGAGCGCTGAGGCAGTTGTTGGTGTCGAGTGCTGAGACAGTTGTTGGTGTCGACCGCTGAGACAGTTGTTGGTGTCGGGTCCTGAGGCAGTTGTTGGTGTCGAGTGCTGAGGCAGTTGTTGGGGTCGAGCGCTGAGACAGTTGTTGGTGTCGAGCGCTGAGGCAGTTGTTGGTGTCAAGTGCTGAGACGGTTGTTGGTGTCGAGTGCTGAGGCAATTGTCGCTGTCGAGCGCTGAGGCAGTTGTTGGTGTCGAGTCCTGAGGCAGTTGTTGGTGTAGAGCGCTGAGGCAGTTGTTGGTGTCGAGCGCTGAGACAGTTGTTGGTGTCGAGTACTGAGTCAGTTGTTGGTGTCGTGCGGTGAGGCAGTTGTTGGTGTCAGCGCTGAGGCAGTTGCTGGTGTCGAGCGCTGAGACAGTTGTTGGTGTCGAGCGCTAAGACAGTTGTTGGTGTCGAGCGCTGAGGCAGTTGTTGGTGTCGAGCGCTGAGGCAGTTGTTGGTGTCGAGCGCTGAGGCAGTGGTTGGTGTCAAGTCCTGAGGCAGTTGTTGGTGTCGAGTGGTGAGGCAGTTGTTGGTGTCGAGCGCTGAGTCAGTTGTTGGTGTCGAGCGCTGAGGCAGCTGTTGGTGTCGAGCGCTGAGGCAGTTGTTGGTGTCGAGTGCTGAGACAGTTGTTGGTGTCGAGCGCTGAGGCAGTTGTTGGTGTCGAGTGCTGAGACAGTTGTTGGTGTCGAGCGCTGAGGCAGTTGTTGGTGTCGTGTGCTGAGACAGTTGTTGGTGTCGAGCTCTGAGACAGTTGTTGGTGTCGAGCGCTGAGGCAGTTGTTGGTGTCGAGTGCTGAGACAGTTGTTGGTGTTGAGCGCTGAGGCAGTTGTTGGTGTCGAGTGCTGAGACAGTTGTTGGTGTCGAGCGCTGAGACAGTTGTTGGTGTCGGGTCCTGAGGCAGTTGTTGGTGTCGAGTGCTGACGCAGTTGTTGGGGTCGAGCGCTGAGCCAGTTGTTGGTGTCGAGCGCTGAGGCAGTTGTTGCTGTCGAGCGCTGAGGCAGTTGTTGGTTTCGAGTGCTGAGGCAGTTGTTGGTGTCGACTACTGATGCAGTTGTTGTTGTCAAGTACTGAGGCAGTTGTTGGTGTCGAGCGCTGAGGCAGTTGTTGGTGTCGAGCGCTGAGGCAGTTGTTGCTGTCGAGCGCTGAGGCAGTTGTTGGTGTTGAGTCCTGACGCAGTTGTTGGTGTCGAGCGCTGAGGCAGTTGTTGGTATCGAGCTCTGAGGCAGTTGTTGGTGTCGAGCGCTGAGGCAGTTGTTGTTGTCGAGCGCTGAGGCACTTGTTGGTTTCGAGCGCTGAGGCAGTTGTTGGTGTCAAGCGCTGAGGCAGTTGTTGGTGTTGAGCGCTGAGGCAGTTGTTGGTGTCGAGCGCTGAGGCAGTTCTTGGTGTCGAGGACTGATGCAGTTGTTGCTGTCGAGCGCTGAGGCAGTTGTTGGTGTCGAGCGCTGAGGCAGTTGTTGGTGTCGATTCCTGATGCAGTTGTTGGTGTCGAGTACTGAGGCAGTTGTTGGTGTAAAGTACTGAGGCAGTTGTTGGTGTCGAGCGCTGAGGCAGTAGTTGGTGTCGAGTGCTGAGGCAGTTGTTGGCGTCGAGTCCTGAGGCAGTTGTTGGTGTCGAGCGCTGAGGCAGTTGTTGGTGTCGAGTACTGAGGCAGTTGTTGGTGTCGAGCGCTGAGGCAGTTGTTGGTGTCGAGCGCTGAGGCAGTTGTTGGTGTC
Source organism: Prionace glauca (assembly GCA_037974335.1). Taxonomy (NCBI): domain Eukaryota; kingdom Metazoa; phylum Chordata; class Chondrichthyes; order Carcharhiniformes; family Carcharhinidae; genus Prionace; species Prionace glauca. The sequence goes on from CM075734.1 coordinate 14,728,507, forward strand.
GAGCACTGAGGCAGTTGTTGGTGTCGAGTCCTGAGGCAGTTGTTGGTGTCGAGCGCTGAGGCAGTTGTTTGTGTCGAGTGCTGAGGCAGTTGTTGGTGTCGAGTACTGATGCAGCTGTTGGTGTCGAGTACTAAGGCAGTTGTTGGTGTCGAGTGCTGAGGCAGTTGTTGGTGTCGAGCGCTGAGGCAGTTGTTGGTGTCGAGTCCTGAGGCAGTTGTTGGTGTCGAGTGCTGAGGCAGTTGTTGGTGTCAAGCACTGAGGCAGTTGTTGGTGTCGAGTCCTGATGCAGTTGTTGGTGTCGGGTCCTGAGGCAGTTGTTGGTGTAGAGCGCTGAGGCAGTTGTTGGTGTCGAGCGCTGAGACAGTTGTTGGTGTCGAGCGCTGAGACAGTTGTTGGTGACGAGCGCTGAGGCAGTTGTTGGTGTCGAGTACTGAGTCAGTTGTTGGTGTCGAGCACTGAGGCAGTTGTTGGTGTCGAGTCCTGAGTCAGTTGTTGGTGTAGAGCGCTGAGGCAGTTGTTGGTGTCAAGTCCTGAGGCAGTTGTTGGTGTCGAGTGCTGAGGCAGTTGTTGGTGTCGAGCGCTGAGTCAGTTGTTGGTGTCGAGCGCTGAGGCAGCTGTTGGTGTTGAGCGCTGAGGCAGTTGTTGGTGTCGAGTGCTGAGACAGTTGTTGGTGTCGAGCGCTGAGGCAGTTGTTGGTGTCGAGTGCTGAGACAGTTGTTGGTGTCGAGCGCTGAGGCAGTTGTTGGTGTCGAGTGCTGAGACAGTTGTTGGTGTCGAGCTCTGAGAGAGTTGTTGGTGTCGAGCGCTGAGGCAGTTGTTGGTGTCGAGTGCTGAGACAGTTGTTGGTGTTGAGCGCTGAGGCAGTTGTTGGTGTCGAGTGCTGAGACAGTTCTTGGTGTCGAGCGCTGAGACAGTTGTTGGTGTCGGGTCCTGAGGCAGTTGTTGGTGTCGAGTGCTGACGCAGTTGTTGGGGTCGAGCGCTGAGCCAGTTGTTGGTGTCGAGCGCTGAGGCAGTTGTTGCTGTCGAGCGCTGAGGCAGTTGTTGGTTTCGAGTGCTGAGGCAGTTGTTGGTGTCGACTACTGATGCAGTTGTTGTTGTCAAGTACTGAGGCAGTTGTTGGTGTCGAGCGCTGAGGCAGTTGTTGGTGTCGAGCGCTGAGGCAGTTGTTGCTGTCGAGCGCTGAGGCAGTTGTTGGTTTCGAGTGCTGAGGCAGTTGTTGGTGTCGACTACTGATGCAGTTGTTGTTGTCAAGTACTGAGGCAGTTGTTGGTGTCGAGCGCTGAGGCAGTTGTTGCTGTCGAGCGCTGAGGCAGTTGTTGGTGTTGAGTCCTGACGCAGTTGTTGGTGTCGAGCGCTGAGGCAGTTGTTGGTATCGAGCTCTGAGGCAGTTGTTGGTGTCGAGCGCTGAGGCAGTTGTTGTTGTCGAGCGATGAGGCACTTGTTGGTTTCGAGCGCTGAGGCAGTTGTTGGTGTCAAGCGCTGAGGCAGTTGTTGGAGTTGAGCGCTGAGGCAGTTGTTGGTGTCGAGCGCTGAGGCAGTTCTTGGTGTCGAGGACTGATGCAGTTGTTGGTGTCGAGCGCTGAGGCAGTTGTTGGTGTCGAGCGCTGAGGCAGTTGTTGGTGTCGATTCCTGATGCAGTTGTTGGTGTCGAGTACTGAGGCAGTTGTTGGTGTCAAGTACTGAGGCAGTTGTTGGTGTCGAGCGCTGAGGCAGTTGTTGGTGTCGAGTGCTGAGGCAGTTGTTGGCGTCGAGTCCTGAGGCAGTTGTTGGTGTCGAGCGCTGAGGCAGTTGTTGGTGTCGAGTACTGAGGCAGTTGTTGGTGTCGAGCGCTGAGGCAGTTGTTGGTGTCGAGCGCTGAGGCAGTTGTTGGTGTCGAGCACTGAGGCAGTTGTTGGTGTCGAGTCCTGAGGCAGTTGTTGGTGTGGAGCGCTGAGGCAGTTGTTTGTGTCGAGTGCTGAGGCAGTTGTTGGTGTCGAGTACTGATGCAGCTGTTGGTGTCGAGTACTAAGGCAGTTGTTGGTGTCGAGTGCTGAGGCAGTTGTTGGTGTCGAGCGCTGAGGCAGTTGTTGGTGTCGAGTCCTGAGGCAGTTGTTGGTGTCGAGTGCTGAGGCAGTTGTTGGTGTCAAGCACTGAGGCAGTTGTTGGTGTCGAGTCCTGATGCAGTTGTTGGTGTCGGGTCCTGAGGCAGTTGTTGGTGTAGAGCGCTGAGGCAGTTGTTGGTGTCGAGCGCTGAGACAGTTGTTGGTGTCGAGCGCTGAGACAGTTGTTGGTGACGAGCGCTGAGGCAGTTGTTGGTGTCGAGTACTGAGTCAGTTGTTGGTGTCGAGCACTGAGGCAGTTGTTGGTGTCGAGTCCTGAGGCAGTTGTTGGTGTAGAGCGCTGAGGCAGTTGTTGGTGTCGAGCGCTGAGACAGTTGTTGGTGTCGAGTACTGAGTCAGTTGTTGGTGTCGAGCGCTGAGGCAGTTGTTGGTGTCAGCGCTGAGGCAGTTGTTGGTGTCGAGCGCTGAGACAGTTGTTGGTGTCGAGCGCTGAGACAGTTGCTGGTGTCGAGCGCTGGGGCAGTTGTTGGTGTCGAGCGCTGAGGCAGTTGTTGGTGTCGAGCGCTGAGGCAGTGGTTGGTGTCGAGTCCTGAGGCAGTTGTTGGTGTCGAGTTCTGAGTCAGTTGTTGTTGTCGAGCGCTGAGTCAGTTGTTTTTTGTCGAGCGCTGAGGCAGCTGTTGGTGTCGAGCGCTGAGGCAGTTGTTGGTGTCGAGTGCTGAGGCAGTTGTTGGTGTCGAGTGCTGAGACAGTTGTTGGTGTCGAGCGCTGAGGCAGTTGTTGGTGTCGAGTGCTGAGACAGTTGTTGGTGTCGAGCTCTGAGTCAGTTGTTGGTGTCGAGCGCTGAGGCAGTTGTTGGTGTCGAGTGCTGCGACAGTTGTTGGTGTCGAGCGCTGAGGCAGTTGTTGGTGTCGAGTGCTGAGACAGTTGTTGGTGTCGAGCGCTGAGACAGCTGTTGGTGTCGGGTCCTGAGGCAGTTGTTGGTGTCGAGGGCTGAGGCAGTTGTTGGTGTCGAGTGCTGAGACGGTTGTTGGTGTCGAGTGCTGAGGCAATTGTCGCTGTCGAGCGCTGAGGCAGTTGTTGGTGTCGAGTCCTGAGGCAGTTGTTGGTGTAGAGCGCTGAGGCAGTTGTTGGTGTCGAGCGCTGAGACAGTTGTTGGTGTCGAGTACTGAGTCAGTTGTTGGTGTCGTGCGGTGAGGCAGTTGTTGGTGTCAGCGCTGAGGCAGTTGCTGGTGTCGAGCGCTGAGACAGTTGTTGGTGTCGAGCGCTAAGACAGTTGTTGGTGTCGAGCGCTGAGGCAGTTGTTGGTGTCGAGCGCTGAGGCAGTTGTTGGTGTCGAGCGCTGAGGCAGTGGTTGGTGTCAAGTCCTGAGGCAGTTGTTGGTGTCGAGTGGTGAGGCAGTTGTTGGTGTCGAGCGCTGAGTCAGTTGTTGGTGTCGAGCGCTGAGGCAGCTGTTGGTGTCGAGCGCTGAGGCAGTTGTTGGTGTCGAGTGCTGAGACAGTTGTTGGTGTCGAGCGCTGAGGCAGTTGTTGGTGTCGAGTGCTGAGACAGTTGTTGGTGTCGAGCGCTGAGGCAGTTGTTGGTGTCGTGTGCTGAGACAGTTGTTGGTGTCGAGCTCTGAGACAGTTGTTGGTGTCGAGCGCTGAGGCAGTTGTTGGTGTCGAGTGCTGAGACAGTTGTTGGTGTTGAGCGCTGAGGCAGTTGTTGGTGTCGAGTGCTGAGACAGTTGTTGGTGTCGAGCGCTGAGACAGTTGTTGGTGTCGGGTCCTGAGGCAGTTGTTGGTGTCGAGTGCTGACGCAGTTGTTGGGGTCGAGCGCTGAGCCAGTTGTTGGTGTCGAGCGCTGAGGCAGTTGTTGCTGTCGAGCGCTGAGGCAGTTGTTGGTTTCGAGTGCTGAGGCAGTTGTTGGTGTCGACTACTGATGCAGTTGTTGTTGTCAAGTACTGAGGCAGTTGTTGGTGTCGAGCGCTGAGGCAGTTGTTGGTGTCGAGCGCTGAGGCAGTTGTTGCTGTCGAGCGCTGAGGCAGTTGTTGGTGTTGAGTCCTGACGCAGTTGTTGGTGTCGAGCGCTGAGGCAGTTGTTGGTATCGAGCTCTGAGGCAGTTGTTGGTGTCGAGCGCTGAGGCAGTTGTTGTTGTCGAGCGCTGAGGCACTTGTTGGTTTCGAGCGCTGAGGCAGTTGTTGGTGTCAAGCGCTGAGGCAGTTGTTGGTGTTGAGCGCTGAGGCAGTTGTTGGTGTCGAGCGCTGAGGCAGTTCTTGGTGTCGAGGACTGATGCAGTTGTTGCTGTCGAGCGCTGAGGCAGTTGTTGGTGTCGAGCGCTGAGGCAGTTGTTGGTGTCGATTCCTGATGCAGTTGTTGGTGTCGAGTACTGAGGCAGTTGTTGGTGTAAAGTACTGAGGCAGTTGTTGGTGTCGAGCGCTGAGGCAGTAGTTGGTGTCGAGTGCTGAGGCAGTTGTTGGCGTCGAGTCCTGAGGCAGTTGTTGGTGTCGAGCGCTGAGGCAGTTGTTGGTGTCGAGTACTGAGGCAGTTGTTGGTGTCGAGCGCTGAGGCAGTTGTTGGTGTCGAGCGCTGAGGCAGTTGTTGGTGTCGAGCACTGAGGCAGTTGTTGGTGTCGAGTCCTGAGGCAGTTGTTGGTGTCGAGCGCTGAGGCAGTTGTTTGTGTCGAGTGCTGAGGCAGTTGTTGGTGTCGAGTACTGATGCAGCTGTTGGTGTCGAGTACTAAGGCAGTTGTTGGTGTCGAGTGCTGAGGCAGTTGTTGGTGTCGAGCGCTGAGGCAGTTGTTGGTGTCGAGTCCTGAGGCAGTTGTTGGTGTCGAGTGCTGAGGCAGTTGTTGGTGTCAAGCACTGAGGCAGTTGTTGGTGTCGAGTCCTGATGCAGTTGTTGGTGTCGGGTCCTGAGGCAGTTGTTGGTGTAGAGCGCTGAGGCAGTTGTTGGTGTCGAGCGCTGAGACAGTTGTTGGTGTCGAGCGCTGAGACAGTTGTTGGTGACGAGCGCTGAGGCAGTTGTTGGTGTCGAGTACTGAGTCAGTTGTTGGTGTCGAGCACTGAGGCAGTTGTTGGTGTCGAGTCCTGAGTCAGTTGTTGGTGTAGAGCGCTGAGGCAGTTGTTGGTGTCAAGTCCTGAGGCAGTTGTTGGTGTCGAGTGCTGAGGCAGTTGTTGGTGTCGAGCGCTGAGTCAGTTGTTGGTGTCGAGCGCTGAGGCAGCTGTTGGTGTTGAGCGCTGAGGCAGTTGTTGGTGTCGAGTGCTGAGACAGTTGTTGGTGTCGAGCGCTGAGGCAGTTGTTGGTGTCGAGTGCTGAGACAGTTGTTGGTGTCGAGCGCTGAGGCAGTTGTTGGTGTCGAGTGCTGAGACAGTTGTTGGTGTCGAGCTCTGAGAGAGTTGTTGGTGTCGAGCGCTGAGGCAGTTGTTGGTGTCGAGTGCTGAGACAGTTGTTGGTGTTGAGCGCTGAGGCAGTTGTTGGTGTCGAGTGCTGAGACAGTTGTTGGTGTCGAGCGCTGAGACAGTTGTTGGTGTCGGGTCCTGAGGCAGTTGTTGGTGTCGAGTGCTGACGCAGTTGTTGGGGTCGAGCGCTGAGCCAGTTGTTGGTGTCGAGCGCTGAGGCAGTTGTTGCTGTCGAGCGCTGAGGCAGTTGTTGGTTTCGAGTGCTGAGGCAGTTGTTGGTGTCGACTACTGATGCAGTTGTTGTTGTCAAGTACTGAGGCAGTTGTTGGTGTCGAGCGCTGAGGCAGTTGTTGGTGTCGAGCGCTGAGGCAGTTGTTGCTGTCGAGCGCTGAGGCAGTTGTTGGTTTCGAGTGCTGAGGCAGTTGTTGGTGTCGACTACTGATGCAGTTGTTGTTGTCAAGTACTGAGGCAGTTGTTGGTGTCGAGCGCTGAGGCAGTTGTTGCTGTCGAGCGCTGAGGCAGTTGTTGGTGTTGAGTCCTGACGCAGTTGTTGGTGTCGAGCGCTGAGGCAGTTGTTGGTATCGAGCTCTGAGGCAGTTGTTGGTGTCGAGCGCTGAGGCAGTTGTTGTTGTCGAGCGCTGAGGCACTTGTTGGTTTCGAGCGCTGAGGCAGTTGTTGGTGTCAAGCGCTGAGGCAGTTGTTGGAGTTGAGCGCTGAGGCAGTTGTTGGTGTCGAGCGCTGAGGCAGTTCTTGGTGTCGAGGACTGATGCAGTTGTTGGTGTCGAGCGCTGAGGCAGTTGTTGGTGTCGAGCGCTGAGGCAGTTGTTGGTGTCGATTCCTGATGCAGTTGTTGGTGTCGAGTACTGAGGCAGTTGTTGGTGTCAAGTACTGAGGCAGTTGTTGGTGTCGAGCGCTGAGGCAGTTGTTGGTGTCGAGTGCTGAGGCAGTTGTTGGCGTCGAGTCCTGAGGCAGTTGTTGGTGTCGAGCGCTGAGGCAGTTGTTGGTGTCGAGTACTGAGGCAGTTGTTGGTGTCGAGCGCTGAGGCAGTTGTTGGTGTCGAGCGCTGAGGCAGTTGTTGGTGTCGAGCACTGAGGCAGTTGTTGGTGTCGAGTCCTGAGGCAGTTGTTGGTGTGGAGCGCTGAGGCAGTTGTTTGTGTCGAGTGCTGAGGCAGTTGTTGGTGTCGAGTACTGATGCAGCTGTTGGTGTCGAGTACTAAGGCAGTTGTTGGTGTCGAGTGCTGAGGCAGTTGTTGGTGTCGAGCGCTGAGGCAGTTGTTGGTGTCGAGTCCTGAGGCAGTTGTTGGTGTCGAGTGCTGAGGCAGTTGTTGGTGTCAAGCACTGAGGCAGTTGTTGGTGTCGAGTCCTGATGCAGTTGTTGGTGTCGGGTCCTGAGGCAGTTGTTGGTGTAGAGCGCTGAGGCAGTTGTTGGTGTCGAGCGCTGAGACAGTTGTTGGTGTCGAGCGCTGAGACAGTTGTTGGTGACGAGCGCTGAGGCAGTTGTTGGTGTCGAGTACTGAGTCAGTTGTTGGTGTCGAGCACTGAGGCAGTTGTTGGTGTCGAGTCCTGAGGCAGTTGTTGGTGTAGAGCGCTGAGGCAGTTGTTGGTGTCGAGCGCTGAGACAGTTGTTGGTGTCGAGTACTGAGTCAGTTGTTGGTGTCGAGCGCTGAGGCAGTTGTTGGTGTCAGCGCTGAGGCAGTTGTTGGTGTCGAGCGCTGAGACAGTTGTTGGTGTCGAGCGCTGAGACAGTTGCTGGTGTCGAGCGCTGGGGCAGTTGTTGGTGTCGAGCGCTGAGGCAGTTGTTGGTGTCGAGCGCTGAGGCAGTGGTTGGTGTCGAGTCCTGAGGCAGTTGTTGGTGTCGAGTTCTGAGTCAGTTGTTGTTGTCGAGCGCTGAGTCAGTTGTTTTTTGTCGAGCGCTGAGGCAGCTGTTGGTGTCGAGCGCTGAGGCAGTTGTTGGTGTCGAGTGCTGAGGCAGTTGTTGGTGTCGAGTGCTGAGACAGTTGTTGGTGTCGAGCGCTGAGGCAGTTGTTGGTGTCGAGTGCTGAGACAGTTGTTGGTGTCGAGCTCTGAGTCAGTTGTTGGTGTCGAGCGCTGAGGCAGTTGTTGGTGTCGAGTGCTGCGACAGTTGTTGGTGTCGAGCGCTGAGGCAGTTGTTGGTGTCGAGTGCTGAGACAGTTGTTGGTGTCGAGCGCTGAGACAGCTGTTGGTGTCGGGTCCTGAGGCAGTTGTTGGTGTCGAGGGCTGAGGCAGTTGTTGGGGTCGTGCGCTGAGACAGTTGTTGGTGTCGAGCACTGAGGCAGTTGTTGGTGTTGAGCGCTGAGGCAGTTGTTGGTGTCGAGTGCTGAGACAGTTGTTGGTGTCGAGCGCTGAGACAGTTGTTGGTGTCGGGTCCTGAGGCAGTTGTTGGTGTCGAGTGCTGACGCAGTTGTTGGGGTCGAGCGCTGAGCCAGTTGTTGGTGTCGAGCGCTGAGGCAGTTGTTGCTGTCGAGCGCTGAGGCAGTTGTTGGTTTCGAGTGCTGAGGCAGTTGTTGGTGTCGACTACTGATGCAGTTGTTGTTGTCAAGTACTGAGGCAGTTGTTGGTGTCGAGCGCTGAGGCAGTTGTTGGTGTCGAGCGCTGAGGCAGTTGTTGCTGTCGAGCGCTGAGGCAGTTGTTGGTGTTGAGTCCTGACGCAGTTGTTGGTGTCGAGCGCTGAGGCAGTTGTTGGTATCGAGCTCTGAGGCAGTTGTTGGTGTCGAGCGCTGAGGCAGTTGTTGTTGTCGAGCGCTGAGGCACTTGTTGGTTTCGAGCGCTGAGGCAGTTGTTGGTGTCAAGCGCTGAGGCAGTTGTTGGTGTTGAGCGCTGAGGCAGTTGTTGGTGTCGAGCGCTGAGGCAGTTCTTGGTGTCGAGGACTGATGCAGTTGTTGGTGTCAAGCGCTGAGGCAGTTGTTGGTGTCGAGCGCTGAGGCAGTTGTTGGTGTCGATTCCTGATGCAGTTGTTGGTGTCGAGTACTGAGGCAGTTGTTGGTGTCAAGTCCTGAGGCAGTTGTTCGTGTCGAGCGCTGAGGCAGTTGTTGGTGTCGAGTGCTGAGGCAGTTGTTGGCGTCGAGTCCTGAGGCAGTTGTTGGTGTCGAGCGCTGAGGCAGTTGTTGGTGTCGAGTACTGAGGCAGTTGTTGGTGTCGAGTCCTGAGGCAGTTGTTGGTGTGGAGCGCTGAGGCAGTTGTTTGTGTCGAGTGCTGAGGCAGTTGTTGGTGTCGAGTACTGATGCAGCTGTTGGTGTCGAGTACTAAGGCAGTTGTTGGTGTCGAGTGCTGAGGCAGTTGTTGGTGTCGAGCGCTGAGGCAGTTGTTGGTGTCGAGTCCTGAGGCAGTTGTTGGTGTCGAGTGCTGAGGCAGTTGTTGGTGTCAAGCACTGAGGCAGTTGTTGGTGTCGAGTCCTGATGCAGTTGTTGGTGTCGGGTCCTGAGGCAGTTGTTGGTGTAGAGCGCTGAGGCAGTTGTTGGTGTCGAGCGCTGAGACAGTTGTTGGTGTCGAGCGCTGAGACAGTTGTTGGTGACGAGCGCTGAGGCAGTTGTTGGTGTCGAGTACTGAGTCAGTTGTTGGTGTCGAGCACTGAGGCAGTTGTTGGTGTCGAGTCCTGAGGCAGTTGTTGGTGTAGAGCGCTGAGGCAGTTGTTGGTGTCGAGCGCTGAGACAGTTGTTGGTGTCGAGTACTGAGTCAGTTGTTGGTGTCGAGCGCTGAGGCAGTTGTTGGTGTCAGCGCTGAGGCAGTTGTTGGTGTCGAGCGCTGAGACAGTTGTTGGTGTCGAGCGCTGAGACAGTTGCTGGTGTCGAGCGCTGGGGCAGTTGTTGGTGTCGAGCGCTGAGGCAGTTGTTGGTGTCGAGCGCTGAGGCAGTGGTTGGTGTCGAGTCCTGAGGCAGTTGTTGGTGTCGAGTTCTGAGTCAGTCGTTGGTGTCGAGCGCTGAGTCAGTTGTTGGTGTCGAGCGCTGAGGCAGCTGTTGGTGTCGAGCGCTGAGGCAGTTGTTGGTGTCGAGTGCTGAGGCAGATGTTGGTGTCGAGTGCTGAGACAGTTGTTGGTGTCGAGCGCTGAGGCAGTTGTTGGTGTCGAGTGCTGAGACAGTTGTTGGTGTCGAGCTCTGAGACAGTTGTTGGTGTCGAGCGCTGAGGCAGTTGTTGGTGTCGAGTGCTGCGACAGTTGTTGGTGTCGAGCGCTGAGGCAGTTGTTGGTGTCGAGTGCTGAGACAGTTGTTGGTGTCGAGCGCTGAGACAGCTGTTGGTGTCGGGTCCTGAGGCAGTTGTTGGTGTCGAGGGCTGAGGCAGTTGTTGGGGTCGTGCGCTGAGACAGTTGTTGGTGTCGAGCGCTGAGGCAGTTGTTGGTGTCGAGTGCTGAGACGGTTGTTGGTGTCGAGTGCTGAGGCAGTTGTTGCTGTCGAGCGCTGAGGCAGTTGTTGGTTTCGAGTGCTGAGGCAGTTGTTGGTGTCGAGTACTGATGCAGTTGTTGTTGTCAAGTACTGAGGCAGTTGTTGGTGTCGAGCGCTGAGGCAGTTGTTGGTGTCGAGCGCTGAGGCAGTTGTTGCTGTCGAGCGCTGTGGCAGTTGTTGGTGATGAGTCCTGACGCAGTTGTTGGTGTCGAGCGCTGAGACAGTTGTTGGTGTCGAGCGCTGAGGCAGTTGTTGGTATCGAGCTCTGAGGCAGTTGTTGGTGTCGAGCGCTGAGGCAGTTGTTGTTGTCGAGCGCTGAGGCACTTGTTGGTTTCGAGCGCTGAGGCAGTTGTTGGTGTCAAGCGCTGAGGCAGTTGTTGGTGTCGAGCGCTGAGGCAGTTCTTGGTGTCGAGGACTGATGCAGTTGTTGTGTCGAGCGCTGAGGCAGTTGTTGGTGCCGATCGCTGAGGCAGTTGTTGGTGTCGAGTCCTGATGCAGTTGTTGGTGTCGAGTACTGAGGCAGTTGTTGATGTCAAGTACTGAGGCAGTTGTTGGTGTCGAGCGCTGAGGCAGTTGTTGGTGTCGAGTGCTGAGGCAGGTGTTGGTGTCGAGCGCTGAGGCAGTTGTTGGTGTCGAGTGCTGAGTCAGTTGTTGGTGTCGACTGCTGAGCCAGTTGTTTGTGTCGAACGCTGAGGCAGTTGTTGGTGTCGAGCGCTGAGGCAGTTGTTGGTGTCGAGTACTGAGGCAGTTGTTGGTGTCAAGTACTGAGGCAGTTGTTGGTTTCGAGCGCTGAGGCAGTTGTTGGTGTCGAGCACTGAGGCAGTTGTTGGTGTCGAGTGCTGAGGCAGTTGTTGGTGTCAAGTACTGAGGTAGTTGTTGGTGTCGAGCGCTGAGGCAGTTGTTGGTGTCGAGCGCTGAGGCAGTTGTTGGTGTCAAGTACTGAGGCAGTTGTTGGTGTCAAGAACTGAGGCAGTTGTTGGTGTCGAGCACTGAGGCAGTTGTTGGTGTCGAGCACTGAGGCAGTTGTTGGTGTCGAACGCTGAGACAGTTGTTGGTGTCAAGCGCTGAGACAGTTGTTGGTGTCGAGCGCTGAGGCAGTTGTTGGTGTCGAGTGCTGAGACAGTTGTTGGTGTCGAGTGCTGAGGCAGTTGTTGGTGTCGAGTGCTGAGACAGTTGTTGGTGTCGAGCGCTGAGACAGTTGTTGGTGTCGGGTCCTGAGGCAGTTGTTGGTGTCGAGTGCTGAGGCAGTTGTTGGGGTCGAGCGCTGAGACAGTTGTTGGTGTCGAGCGCTGAGGCAGTTGTTGGTGTCGTGTACTGAGGCAGTTGTTGGTGTCAAGTACTGAGGCAGTTGTTGGTGTCGAGCGCTGAGGCAGTTGTTGGTGTCGAGCACTGAGGCAGTTGTTGGTGTCGAGTGCTGAGGCAGTTGTTGGTGTCAAGTACTGAGGCAGGTGTTGGTGTCAAGTATTGAGGTAGTTGTTGGTGTCAAGTACTGAGCCAGTTGTTGGTGTCGAGCGCTGAGGCAGTTGATGGTGTCAAGTACTGAGGCAGTTGTTGGTGTCGAGCGCTGAGACAGTTGTTGGTGTCAAGTACTGAGGTAGTTGTTGGTGTCGAGCGCTGAGAAAGTTGTTGGTGTCAAGCGCTGAGGCAGTTGTTGGTGTCGAGCGCGCAGGCAGTTGTTGGTGTCGAGTGCTGAGACAGTTGTTGGTGTCGAGTGCTGAGGCAGTTGTTGGTGTCGAGTGCTGAGACAGTTGTTGGTGTCGAGCGCTGAGACAGTTGTTGGTGTCGGGTCCTGAGGCAGTTGTTGGTGTCGAGTGCTGAGGCAGTTGTTGGGGTCGAGCGCTGAGACAGTTGTTGGTGTCGAGCGCTGAGGCAGTTGTTGGTGTCGAGTGCTGAGACGGTTGTTGGTGTCGAGTGCTGAGGCAGTTGTTGGTGTCGAGTACTGATGCAGTTGTTGGTGTCGAGTACTGAGGCATTTGTTGGTGTCGAGCGCTGCGGCAGTTGTTGGTGTCGAGCGCTGAGGCAGTTGTTGGTGTCGAGCGCTGAGGCAGTTGTTGGTGTCGAGTCCTGACGCAGTTGTTGGTGTCGAGCGCTGAGACAGTTGTTGGTGTCGAGCGCTGAGGCACGTGTTGGTGTCGAGCGCTGATGCAGTTGTTGGGGTCGAGTGCTGAGGCAGTTGTTAGTGTCGAGTACTGATGCAGTTGTTGGTGTCGAGTACTGAGGCAGTTGTTGGTGTCGAGTGCTGAGGCAGTTGTTGGTGTCGAGCGCTGAGGCAGTTGTTGGTGTCGAGTCCTGAGGCAGTTGTTGGTGTAGAGCGCTGAGGCAGTTGTTGGTGTCGATAGCTGAGACAGTTGTTGGTGTCGAGCGCTGAGACAGTTGTTGGTGTCGAGCACTGAGGCAGTTGTTGGTGTCGAGCGCTGAGGCAGTTGTTGGTGTCGAGCGCTGAGGCAGTTGTTGGTGTCGAGTCCTGACGCAGTTGTTGGTGTCGAGCGCTGAGACAGTTGTTGGTGTCGAGCGCTGAGGCACGTGTTGGTGTCGAGCGCTGATGCAGTTGTTGGGGTCGAGTGCTGAGGCAGTTGTTAGTGTCGAGTACTGATGCAGTTGTTGGTGTCGAGTACTGAGGCAGTTGTTGGTGTCGAGTGCTGAGGCAGTTGTTGGTGTCGAGCGCTGAGGCAGTTGTTGGTGTCGAGTCCTGAGGCAGTTGTTGGTGTAGAGCGCTGAGGCAGTTGTTGGTGTCGATAGCTGAGACAGTTGTTGGTGTCGAGCGCTGAGACAGTTGTTGGTGTCGAGCACTGAGGCAGTTGTTGGTGTCGAGTGCTGAGGCAGTTGTTGGTGTTGAGCACTGAGGCAGTTGTTGTAGTCGAGTCCTGATGCAGTTGTTGGTGTCGACTCCTGAGGCAGTTGTTGGTGTAGAGCGCTGAGGCAGTTGTTGGTGTCGAGTGCTGAGACAGTTGGTGGTGTCGAGCGCTGAGACAGTTGTTGGTGACGTGCGCTGAGGCAGTTGTTGGTGTCGAGTACTGAGTCAGTTGTTGGTGTCGAGCACTGAGGCAGTTGTTGATGTCGAGTCCTGAGGCAGTTGTTGGTGTTGAGCGCTGAGGCTGTTGTTGGTGTCGAACGCTGTGACAGTTGTTGGTGTCAAGTACTGAGTCAGTTGTTGGTGTCGAGCGCTGAGGCAGTTGTTGGTGTCAGCGTTGAGGCAGTTGTTGGTGTCGAGTGCTGAGGCAGTTGCTGGTGTCGAGCGCTGAGGCAGTTGTTGGTGTCGAGCGCTGAGGCAGTTGTTGGTGTCGAGCGCTGAGGCAGTTGTTGGTGTCGAGCGCTGAGGCAGTTGTTGGAGTCGAGTCCTGAGGCAGTTCTTGGTGTCGAGTGCTGAGGCAGTTGTTGGTGTCGAGCGCTGAGGCAGTTGTTGGTGTCGAGCGCTGAGGCAGTTGTTGGTGTCGAGCGCTGAGGCAGTTGTTGGTGTCGAGCGCTGAGACAGTTGTAGGTATCGAGTACTGAGGCAGTTGTTGGTGTCAAGTACTGAGGGAGTTGTTGGTGTCGAGTACTGATGCAGTTGTTGGGGTCAAGTAGTGAGGCAGTTGTTGGTGTCGAGTGCTGAGGCAGTTGTTGGCGTCGAGTCCTGAGGCAGTTGTTGGTGTCGAGCGCTGAGGCAGTTGTTGGTGTCGAGTACTGAGGCAGTTGTTGGTGTCGAGCGCTGAGGCAGTTGTTGGTGTCGAGCGCTGAGGCAGTTGTTGGTGTCGAGCACTGAGGCAATTGTTGGTGTCGAGTCCTGAGGCAGTTGTTGGTGTCGAGCGCTGAGGCAGTTGTTTGTATCGAGTGCTGAGGCAGTTGTTGGTGTCGAGTACTGATGCAGATGTTGGTGTCGAGTACTAAGGCAGTTGTTGGTGTCGAGTGCTGAGGCAGTTGTTGGTGTCGAGCGCTGAGGCAGTTGTTGGTGTCGAGTCCTGAGGCAGTTGTTGGTGTCGAGTGCTGAGACAGTTGTTGGTGTCAAGCACTGAGGCAGTTGTTGGTGTCGAATCCTGATGCAGTTGTTGGTGTCGAGTCCTGAGGCAGTTGTTGGTGTAGAGCGCTGAGGCAGTTGTTGGTGTCGAGCGCTGAGACGGTTGTTGGTGTCGAGCGCTGAGACAGTTGTTGGTGACGAGCGCTGAGGCAGTTGTTGGTGTCGAGTACTGAGTCAGTTGTTGGTGTCGAGCACTGAGGCAGTTGTTGGTGTCGAGTGCTGAGACAATTGTTGGTGTCGAGCTCTGAGACAGTTGTTGGTGTCGAGCGCTGAGGCAGTTGTTGGTGTCGAGTGCTGAGACAGTTGTTGGTGTCGAGCGCTGAGGCAGTTGTTGGTGTCGAGTGCTGAGGCAGTTGTTGGTGTCGAGTGCTGAGACAGTTGTTGGTGTCGAGCTCTGAGAGAGTTGTTGGTGTCGAGCGCTGAGGCAGTTGTTGGTGTCGAGTGCTGAGACAGTTGTTGGTGTTGAGCGCTGAGGCAGTTGTTGGTGTCGAGTGCTGAGACAGTTGTTGGTGTCGAGCGCTGAGACAGTTGTTGGTGTCGGGTCCTGAGGCAGTTGTTGGTGTCGAGTGCTGACGCAGTTGTTGGGGTCGAGCGCTGAGCCAGTTGTTGGTGTCGAGCGCTGAGGCAGTTGTTGCTGTCGAGCGCTGAGGCAGTTGTTGGTTTCGAGTGCTGAGGCAGTTGTTGGTGTCGACTACTGATGCAGTTGTTGTTGTCAAGTACTGAGGCAGTTGTTGGTGTCGAGCGCTGAGGCAGTTGTTGGTGTCGAGCGCTGAGGCAGTTGTTGCTGTCGAGCGCTGAGGCAGTTGTTGGTGTTGAGTCCTGACGCAGTTGTTGGTGTCGAGCGCTGAGGCAGTTGTTGGTATCGAGCTCTGAGGCAGTTGTTGGTGTCGAGCGCTGAGGCAGTTGTTGTTGTCGAGCGCTGAGGCACTTGTTGGTTTCGAGCGCTGAGGCAGTTGTTGGTGTCAAGCGCTGAGGCAGTTGTTGGAGTTGAGCGCTGAGGCAGTTGTTGGTGTCGAGCGCTGAGGCAGTTCTTGGTGTCGAGGACTGATGCAGTTGTTGGTGTCGAGCGCTGAGGCAGTTGTTGGTGTCGAGCGCTGAGGCAGTTGTTGGTGTCGATTCCTGATGCAGTTGTTGGTGTCGAGTACTGAGGCAGTTGTTGGTGTCAAGTACTGAGGCAGTTGTTGGTGTCGAGCGCTGAGGCAGTTGTTGGTGTCGAGTGCTGAGGCAGTTGTTGGCGTCGAGTCCTGAGGCAGTTGTTGGTGTCGAGCGCTGAGGCAGTTGTTGGTGTCGAGTACTGAGGCAGTTGTTGGTGTCGAGCGCTGAGGCAGTTGTTGGTGTCGAGCGCTGAGGCAGTTGTTGGTGTCGAGCACTGAGGCAGTTGTTGGTGTCGAGTCCTGAGGCAGTTGTTGGTGTGGAGCGCTGAGGCAGTTGTTTGTGTCGAGTGCTGAGGCAGTTGTTGGTGTCGAGTACTGATGCAGCTGTTGGTGTCGAGTACTAAGGCAGTTGTTGGTGTCGAGTGCTGAGGCAGTTGTTGGTGTCGAGCGCTGAGGCAGTTGTTGGTGTCGAGTCCTGAGGCAGTTGTTGGTGTCGAGTGCTGAGGCAGTTGTTGGTGTCAAGCACTGAGGCAGTTGTTGGTGTCGAGTCCTGATGCAGTTGTTGGTGTCGGGTCCTGAGGCAGTTGTTGGTGTAGAGCGCTGAGGCAGTTGTTGGTGTCGAGCGCTGAGACAGTTGTTGGTGTCGAGCGCTGAGACAGTTGTTGGTGACGAGCGCTGAGGCAGTTGTTGGTGTCGAGTACTGAGTCAGTTGTTGGTGTCGAGCACTGAGGCAGTTGTTGGTGTCGAGTCCTGAGGCAGTTGTTGGTGTAGAGCGCTGAGGCAGTTGTTGGTGTCGAGCGCTGAGACAGTTGTTGGTGTCGAGTACTGAGTCAGTTGTTCGTGTCGAGCGCTGAGGCAGTTGTTGGTGTCAGCGCTGAGGCAGTTGTTGGTGTCGAGCGCTGAGACAGTTGTTGGTGTCGAGCGCTGAGACAGTTGCTGGTGTCGAGTTCTGAGTCAGTTGTTGTTGTCGAGCGCTGAGTCAGTTGTTTTTTGTCGAGCGCTGAGGCAGCTGTTGGTGTCGAGCGCTGAGGCAGTTGTTGGTGTCGAGTGCTGAGGCAGTTGTTGGTGTCGAGTGCTGAGACAGTTGTTGGTGTCGAGCGCTGAGGCAGTTGTTGGTGTCGAGTGCTGAGACAGTTGTTGGTGTCGAGCTCTGAGTCAGTTGTTGGTGTCGAGCGCTGAGGCAGTTGTTGGTGTCGAGTGCTGCGACAGTTGTTGGTGTCGAGCGCTGAGGCAGTTGTTGGTGTCGAGTGCTGAGACAGTTGTTGGTGTCGAGCGCTGAGACAGCTGTTGGTGTCGGGTCCTGAGGCAGTTGTTGGTGTCGAGGGCTGAGGCAGTTGTTGGGGTCGTGCGCTGAGACAGTTGTTGGTGTCGAGCACTGAGGCAGTTGTTGGTGTTGAGCGCTGAGGCAGTTGTTGGTGTCGAGTGCTGAGACAGTTGTTGGTGTCGAGCGCTGAGACAGTTGTTGGTGTCGGGTCCTGAGGCAGTTGTTGGTGTCGAGTGCTGACGCAGTTGTTGGGGTCGAGCGCTGAGCCAGTTGTTGGTGTCGAGCGCTGAGGCAGTTGTTGCTGTCGAACGCTGAGGCAGTTGTTGGTTTCGAGTGCTGAGGCAGTTGTTGGTGTCGACTACTGATGCAGTTGTTGTTGTCAAGTACTGAGGCAGTTGTTGGTGTCGAGCGCTGAGGCAGTTGTTGGTGTCGAGCGCTGAGGCAGTTGTTGCTGTCGAGCGCTGAGGCAGTTGTTGGTGTTGAGTCCTGACGCAGTTGTTGGTGTCGAGCGCTGAGGCAGTTGTTGGTATCGAGCTCTGAGGCAGTTGTTGGTGTCGAGCGCTGAGGCAGTTGTTGTTGTCGAGCGCTGAGGCACTTGTTGGTTTCGAGCGCTGAGGCAGTTGTTGGTGTCAAGCGCTGAGGCAGTTGTTGGTGTTGAGCGCTGAGGCAGTTGTTGGTGTCGAGCGCTGAGGCAGTTCTTGGTGTCGAGTCCTGAGGCAGTTGTTGGTGTAGAGCGCTGAGGCAGTTGTTGGTGTCGAGCGCTGAGGCAGTTGTTGGTGTCGATTCCTGATGCAGTTGTTGGTGTCGAGTACTGAGGCAGTTGTTGGTGTCAAGTACTGAGGCAGTTGTTGGTGTCGAGCGCTGAGGCAGTTGTTGGTGTCGAGTGCTGAGGCAGTTGTTGGCGTCGAGTCCTGAGGCAGTTGTTGGTGTCGAGCGCTGAGGCAGTTGTTGGTGTCGAGTACTGAGGCAGTTGTTGGTGTCGAGTCCTGAGGCAGTTGTTGGTGTGGAGCGCTGAGGCAGTTGTTTGTGTCGAGTGCTGAGGCAGTTGTTGGTGTCGAGTACTGATGCAGCTGTTGGTGTCGAGTACTAAGGCAGTTGTTGGTGTCGAGTGCTGAGGCAGTTGTTGGTGTCGAGCGCTGAGGCAGTTGTTGGTGTCGAGTCCTGAGGCAGTTGTTGGTGTCGAGTGCTGAGGCAGTTGTTGGTGTCAAGCACTGAGGCAGTTGTTGGTGTCGAGTCCTGATGCAGTTGTTGGTGTCGGGTCCTGAGGCAGTTGTTGGTGTAGAGCGCTGAGGCAGTTGTTGGTGTCGAGCGCTGAGACAGTTGTTGGTGTCGAGCGCTGAGACAGTTGTTGGTGACGAGCGCTGAGGCAGTTGTTGGTGTCGAGTACTGAGTCAGTTGTTGGTGTCGAGCACTGAGGCAGTTGTTGGTGTCGAGTCCTGAGGCAGTTGTTGGTGTAGAGCGCTGAGGCAGTTGTTGGTGTCGAGCGCTGAGACAGTTGTTGGTGTCGAGTACTGAGTCAGTTGTTGGTGTCGAGCGCTGAGGCAGTTGTTGGTGTCAGCGCTGAGGCAGTTGTTGGTGTCGAGCGCTGAGACAGTTGTTGGTGTCGAGCGCTGAGACAGTTGCTGGTGTCGAGCGCTGGGGCAGTTGTTGGTGTCGAGCGCTGAGGCAGTTGTTGGTGTCGAGCGCTGAGGCAGTGGTTGGTGTCGAGTCCTGAGGCAGTTGTTGGTGTCGAGTTCTGAGTCAGTCGTTGGTGTCGAGCGCTGAGTCAGTTGTTGGTGTCGAGCGCTGAGGCAGCTGTTGGTGTCGAGCGCTGAGGCAGTTGTTGGTGTCGAGTGCTGAGGCAGATGTTGGTGTCGAGCTCTGAGACAGTTGTTGGTGTCGAGCGCTGAGGCAGTTGTTGGTGTCGAGTGCTGCGACAGTTGTTGGTGTCGAGCGCTGAGGCAGTTGTTGGTGTCGAGTGCTGAGACAGTTGTTGGTGTCGAGCGCTGAGACAGCTGTTGGTGTCGGGTCCTGAGGCAGTTGTTGGTGTCGAGGGCTGAGGCAGTTGTTGGGGTCGTGCGCTGAGACAGTTGTTGGTGTCGAGCGCTGAGGCAGTTGTTGGTGTCGAGTGCTGAGACGGTTGTTGGTGTCGAGTGCTGAGGCAGTTGTTGCTGTCGAGCGCTGAGGCAGTTGTTGGTTTCGAGTGCTGAGGCAGTTGTTGGTGTCGAGTACTGATGCAGTTGTTGTTGTCAAGTACTGAGGCAGTTGTTGGTGTCGAGCGCTGAGGCAGTTGTTGGTGTCGAGCGCTGAGGCAGTTGTTGCTGTCGAGCGCTGTGGCAGTTGTTGGTGATGAGTCCTGACGCAGTTGTTGGTGTCGAGCGCTGAGACAGTTGTTGGTGTCGAGCGCTGAGGCAGTTGTTGGTATCGAGCTCTGAGGCAGTTGTTGGTGTCGAGCGCTGAGGCAGTTGTTGTTGTCGAGCGCTGAGGCACTTGTTGGTTTCGAGCGCTGAGGCAGTTGTTGGTGTCAAGCGCTGAGGCAGTTGTTGGTGTCGAGCGCTGAGGCAGTTCTTGGTGTCGAGGACTGATGCAGTTGTTGTGTCGAGCGCTGAGGCAGTTGTTGGTGTCGAGCGCTGAGGCAGTTGTTGGTGTCGAGTCCTGATGCAGTTGTTGGTGTCGAGTACTGAGGCAGTTGTTGATGTCAAGTACTGAGGCAGTTGTTGGTGTCGAGTGCTGAGGCAGTTGTTGGTGTCGAGTGCTGAGGCAGGTGTTGGTGTCGAGCGCTGAGGCAGTTGTTGGTGTCGAGTGCTGAGTCAGTTGTTGGTGTCGACTGCTGAGCCAGTTGTTGGTGTCGAACGCTGAGGCAGTTGTTGGTGTCGAGCGCTGAGGCAGTTGTTGGTGTCGAGTACTGAGGCAGTTGTTGGTGTCAAGTACTGAGGCAGTTGTTGGTGTCGAGCGCTGAGGCAGTTGTTGGTGTCGAGCACTGAGGCAGTTGTTGGTGTCGAGTGCTGAGGCAGTTGTTGGTGTCAAGTACTGAGGTAGTTGTTGGTGTCGAGCGCTGAGGCAGTTGTTGGTGTCGAGCGCTGAGGCAGTTGTTGGTGTCAAGTACTGAGGCAGTTGTTGGTGTCAAGAACTGAGGCAGTTGTTGGTGTCGAGCACTGAGGCAGTTGTTGGTGTCGAGCACTGAAGCAGTTGTTGGTGTCGAACGCTGAGACAGTTGTTGGTGTCAAGCGCTGAGACAGTTGTTGGTGTCGAGCGCTGAGGCAGTTGTTGGTGTCGAGTGCTGAGACAGTTGTTGGTGTCGAGTGCTGAGGCAGTTGTTGGTGTCGAGTGCTGAGACAGTTGTTGGTGTCGAGCGCTGAGACAGTTGTTGGTGTCGGGTCCTGAGGCAGTTGTTGGTGTCGAGTGCTGAGGCAGTTGTTGGGGTCGAGCGCTGAGACAGTTGTTGGTGTCGAGCGCTGAGGCAGTTGTTGGTGTCGTGTACTGAGGCAGTTGTTGGTGTCAAGTACTGAGGCAGTTGTTGGTGTCGAGCGCTGAGGCAGTTGTTGGTGTCGAGCACTGAGGCAGTTGTTGGTGTCGAGTGCTGAGGCAGTTGTTGGTGTCAAGTACTGAGGCAGGTGTTGGTGTCAAGTATTGAGGTAGTTGTTGGTGTCAAGTACTGAGCCAGTTGTTGGTGTCGAGCGCTGAGGCAGTTGATGGTGTCAAGTACTGAGGCAGTTGTTGGTGTCGAGCGCTGAGACAGTTGTTGGTGTCAAGTACTGAGGTAGTTGTTGGTGTCGAGCGCTGAGACAGTTGTTGGTGTCAAGCGCTGAGGCAGTTGTTGGTGTCGAGCGCGCAGGCAGTTGTTGGTGTCGAGTGCTGAGACAGTTGTTGGTGTCGAGTGCTGAGGCAGTTGTTGGTGTCGAGTGCTGAGACAGTTGTTGGTGTCGAGCGCTGAGACAGTTGTTGGTGTCGGGTCCTGAGGCAGTTGTTGGTGTCGAGTGCTGAGGCAGTTGTTGGGGTCGAGCGCTGAGACAGTTGTTGGTGTCGAGCGCTGAGGCAGTTGTTGGTGTCGAGTGCTGAGACGGTTGTTGGTGTCGAGTGCTGAGGCAGTTGTTGGTGTCGAGTACTGATGCAGTTGTTGGTGTCGAGTACTGAGGCATTTGTTGGTGTCGAGCGCTGCGGCAGTTGTTGGTGTCGAGCGCTGAGGCAGTTGTTGGTGTCGAGCGCTGAGGCAGTTGTTGGTGTCGAGTCCTGACGCAGTTGTTGGTGTCGAGCGCTGAGACAGTTGTTGGTGTCGAGCGCTGAGGCACGTGTTGGTGTCGAGCGCTGATGCAGTTGTTGGGGTCGAGTGCTGAGGCAGTTGTTAGTGTCGAGTACTGATGCAGTTGTTGGTGTCGAGTACTGAGGCAGTTGTTGGTGTCGAGTGCTGAGGCAGTTGTTGGTGTCGAGCGCTGAGGCAGTTGTTGGTGTCGAGTCCTGAGGCAGTTGTTGGTGTAGAGCGCTGAGGCAGTTGTTGGTGTCGATAGCTGAGACAGTTGTTGGTGTCGAGCGCTGAGACAGTTGTTGGTGTCGAGCACTGAGGCAGTTGTTGGTGTCGAGCGCTGAGGCAGTTGTTGGTGTCGAGCGCTGAGGCAGTTGTTGGTGTCGAGTCCTGACGCAGTTGTTGGTGTCGAGCGCTGAGACAGTTGTTGGTGTCGAGCGCTGAGGCACGTGTTGGTGTCGAGCGCTGATGCAGTTGTTGGGGTCGAGTGCTGAGGCAGTTGTTAGTGTCGAGTACTGATGCAGTTGTTGGTGTCGAGTACTGAGGCAGTTGTTGGTGTCGAGTGCTGAGGCAGTTGTTGGTGTCGAGCGCTGAGGCAGTTGTTGGTGTCGAGTCCTGAGGCAGTTGTTGGTGTAGAGCGCTGAGGCAGTTGTTGGTGTCGATAGCTGAGACAGTTGTTGGTGTCGAGCGCTGAGACAGTTGTTGGTGTCGAGCACTGAGGCAGTTGTTGGTGTCGAGTGCTGAGGCAGTTGTTGGTGTTGAGCACTGAGGCAGTTGTTGTAGTCGAGTCCTGATGCAGTTGTTGGTGTCGACTCCTGAGGCAGTTGTTGGTGTGGAGCGCTGAGACAGTTGGTGGTGTCGAGCGCTGAGACAGTTGTTGGTGACGTGCGCTGAGGCAGTTGTTGGTGTCGAGTACTGAGTCAGTTGTTGGTGTCGAGCACTGAGGCAGTTGTTGATGTCGAGTCCTGAGGCAGTTGTTGGTGTTGAGCGCTGAGGCTGTTGTTGGTGTCGAACGCTGTGACAGTTGTTGGTGTCAAGTACTGAGTCAGTTGTTGGTGTCGAGCGCTGAGGCAGTTGTTGGTGTCAGCGTTGAGGCAGTTGTTGGTGTCGAGTGCTGAGGCAGTTGCTGGTGTCGAGCGCTGAGGCAGTTGTTGGTGTCGAGCGCTGAGGCAGTTGTTGGTGTCGAGCGCTGAGGCAGTTGTTGGTGTCGAGCGCTGAGGCAGTTGTTGGTGTCGAGTCCTGAGGCAGTTCTTGGTGTCGAGTGCTGAGGCAGTTGTTGGTGTCGAGCGCTGAGGCAGTTGTTGGTGTCGAGCGCTGAGGCAGTTGTTGGTGTCGAGCGCTGAGGCAGTTGTTGGTGTCGAGCGCTGAGACAGTTGTAGGTATCGAGTACTGAGGCAGTTGTTGGTGTCAAGTACTGAGGGAGTTGTTGGTGTCGAGTACTGATGCAGTTGTTGGGGTCAAGTAGTGAGGCAGTTGTTGGTGTCGAGTGCTGAGGCAGTTGTTGGCGTCGAGTCCTGAGGCAGTTGTTGGTGTCGAACGCTGAGGCAGTTGTTGGTGTCGAGTACTGAGGCAGTTGTTGGTGTCGAGCGCTGAGGCAGTTGTTGGTGTCGAGCGCTGAGGCAGTTGTTGGTGTCGAGCACTGAGGCAGTTGTTGGTGTCGAGTCCTGAGGCAGTTGTTGGTGTCGAGCGCTGAGGCAGTTGTTTGTATCGAGTGCTGAGGCAGTTGTTGGTGTCGAGTACTGATGCAGTTGTTGGTGTCGAGTACTAAGGCAGTTGTTGGTGTCGAGTGCTGAGGCAGTTGTTGGTGTCGAGCGCTGAGGCAGTTGTTGGTGTCGAGTCCTGAGGCAGTTGTTGGTGTCGAGTGCTGAGGCAGTTGTTGGTGTCAAGCACTGAGGCAGTTGTTGGTGTCGAATCCTGATGCAGTTGTTGGTGTCGAGTCCTGAGGCAGTTGTTGGTGTAGAGCGCTGAGGCAGTTGTTGGTGTCGAGCGCTGAGACGGTTGTTGGTGTCGAGCGCTGAGACAGTTGTTGGTGACGAGCGCTGAGGCAGTTGTTGGTGTCGAGTACTGAGTCAGTTGTTGGTGTCGAGCACTGAGGCAGTTGTTGGTGTCGAGTGCTGAGACAATTGTTGGTGTCGAGCTCTGAGACAGTTGTTGGTGTCGAGCGCTGAGGCAGTTGTTGGTGTCGAGTGCTGAGACAGTTGTTGGTGTCGAGCGCTGAGGCAGTTGTTGGTGTCGAGTGCTGAGACAGTTGTTGGTGTCGACCGCTGAGACAGTTGTTGGTGTCGGGTCCTGAGGCAGTTGTTGGTGTCGAGTGCTGAGGCAGTTGTTGGGGTCGAGCGCTGAGACAGTTGTTGGTGTCGAGCGCTGAGGCAGTTGTTGGTGTCGAGTGCTGAGACGGTTGTTGGTGTCGAGTGCTGAGGCAGTTGTCGCTGTCGAGCGCTGAGGCAGTTGTTGGTGTCGAGCGCTGAGACAGTTGTTGGTGTCGAGCGCTGAGGCAGTTGTTGGTGTCGAGCGCTGAGGCAGTTGTTGGTGTCGAGCGCTGAGGCAGTTGTTGGTGTCGAGCGCTGAGGCAGTTGTTGGTGTCGAGTACTGAGGCAGTTGTTGGTGTCAAGTACTGAGGCAGTTGTTGGTGTCGAGCGCTAAGGCAGTTGCTGGTGTCGAGGGCTGAGGCAGTTGTTGGTGTCGAGTACTGAGGCAGTTGTTGGTTTCGCGTACTGAGGCTGTTGTTGGTGTTGAGCGCTGAGGCAGTTGTTGGTGTCGAGTCCTGAGGCAGTTGTTGGTGTAGAGCGCTGAGGCAGCTGTTGGTGTCGAGCGGTGAGACAGTTGTTGGTGTTGAGCACTGACGCAGTTGTTGGTGTCGAGCACCGAGGCAGTTGTTGGTGTTGTGTACTGATGCAGTTGTTGGTGTTGAGCACTGAGGCAGTTTTTGGTGTCGAGTGCTGAGGCAGTTGTTGGTGTAGAGCGCTGAGGCAGTTGTTGGTGTCGAGCGCTGAGACAGTTGTTGGTGTCGAGCGCTGAGACAGTTGTTGGTGTCGAGCGCTGAGGCAGTTGTTGGTGTCAAGCGCTGAGGCAGTTATTGGTGTCGAGTACTGAGGCTGTTGTTGGTCTCGAGTGCTGAGACAGTTGTTGGTGTCGAGCGCTGAGACAGTTGCTGGTGTCGAGCGCTGAAGCAGTTGTTGGTGTCAAGCACTGAGGCAGTTGTTGGTGTCGAGCGCTGAGACAGTTGTTGGTGTCGAGCGCTGAGGCAGTTGTTGGTATCGAGCGCTGAGGCAGTTGTTGGTGTCAAGCGCTGAGACAGTTGTTGGTGTCAAGCGCTGAGGCAGTTGTTGGTGTCGAGTGCTGAGGCAGTTGTTGGTGTCGAGCGCTGAGGCAGTTGTTGGTGTCGAGTACTGTGGCAGTTGTTGGTGTCAAGTACTGAGGCAGTTGTTGGTGTTGAGCGCTGAGGCTGTTGTTGGTGTCGAACGCTGTGACAGTTATTGGTTTCAAGTACTGAGTCAGTTGTTGGTGTCGAGCGCTGAGGCAGTTGTTGGTGTCAGCGTTGAGGCAGTTGTTGGTGTCGAGTGCTGAGGCAGTTGCTGGTGTCGAGCGCTGAGGCAGTTGTTGGTGTCGAGCGCTGAGGCAGTTGTTGGTGTCGATC
Organism: Prionace glauca; assembly: GCA_037974335.1. Classification (NCBI taxonomy): domain Eukaryota; kingdom Metazoa; phylum Chordata; class Chondrichthyes; order Carcharhiniformes; family Carcharhinidae; genus Prionace; species Prionace glauca. The sequence continues at coordinate 14,752,528 of CM075734.1, forward strand.
GCTGAGGCAGTTGTTGGTGTCGAGCGCTGAGGCAGTTGTTGGTGTCGAGTCCTGAGGCAGTTCTTGGTGTCGAGTGCTGAGGCAGTTGTTGGTGTCGAGCGCTGAGGCAGTTGTTGGTGTCGAGCGCTGAGGCAGTTGTTGGTGTCGAGCGCTGAGGCAGTTGTTGGTGTCGAGCGCTGAGACAGTTGTAGGTGTCGAGTACTGAGGCAGTTGTTGGTGTCAAGTACTGAGGGAGTTGTTGGTGTCGAGTACTGATGCAGTTGTTGGGGTCAAGTAGTGAGGCAGTTGTTGGTGTCGAGTGCTGAGGCAGTTGTTGGCGTCGAGTCCTGAGGCAGTTGTTGGTGTCGAGCGCTGAGGCAGTTGTTGGTGTCGAGTACTGAGGCAGTTGTTGGTGTCGAGCGCTGAGGCAGTTGTTGGTGTCGAGCGCTGAGGCAGTTGTTGGTGTCGAGCACTGAGGCAGTTGTTGGTGTCGAGTCCTGAGGCAGTTGTTGGTGTCGAGCGCTGAGGCAGTTGTTTGTATCGAGTGCTGAGGCAGTTGTTGGTGTCGAGTACTGATGCAGTTGTTGGTGTCGAGTACTAAGGCAGTTGTTGGTGTCGAGTGCTGAGGCAGTTGTTGGTGTCGAGCGCTGAGGCAGTTGTTGGTGTCGAGTCCTGAGGCAGTTGTTGGTGTCGAGTGCTGAGGCAGTTGTTGGTGTCAAGCACTGAGGCAGTTGTTGGTGTCGAATCCTGATGCAGTTGTTGGTGTCGAGTCCTGAGGCAGTTGTTGGTGTAGAGCGCTGAGGCAGTTGTTGGTGTCGAGCGCTGAGACAGTTGTTGGTGTCGAGCGCTGAGACAGTTGTTGGTGACGAGCGCTGAGGCAGTTGTTGGTGTCGAGTACTGAGTCAGTTGTTGGTGTCGAGCACTGAGGCAGTTGTTGGTGTCGTGTACTGAGGCAGTTGTTGGTGTCAAGTACTGAGGCAGTTGTTGGTGTCGAGCGCTGAGGCAGTTGTTGGTGTCGAGCACTGAGGCAGTTGTTGGTGTCGAGTGCTGAGGCAGTTGTTGGTGTCAAGTACTGAGGCAGGTGTTGGTGTCAAGTATTGAGGTAGTTGTTGGTGTCAAGTACTGAGCCAGTTGTTGGTGTCGAGCGCTGAGGCAGTTGATGGTGTCAAGTACTGAGGCAGTTGTTGGTGTCGAGCGCTGAGACAGTTGTTGGTGTCAAGTACTGAGGTAGTTGTTGGTGTCGAGCGCTGAGACAGTTGTTGGTGTCAAGCGCTGAGGCAGTTGTTGGTGTCGAGCGCTGAGGCAGTTGTTGGTGTCGAGTGCTGAGACAGTTGTTGGTGTCGAGTGCTGAGACATTTGTTGGTGTCGAGCGCTGAGACAGTTGTTGGTGTCGGGTCCTGAGGCAGTTGTTGGTGTCGAGTGCTTAGGCAGTTGTTGGGGTCGAGCGCTGAGACAGTTGTTGGTGTCGAGCGCTGAGGCAGTTGTTGGTGTCGAGTGCTGAGACGGTTGTTGGTGTCGAGTGCTGAGGCAGTTGTTGGTGTCGAGTACTGATGCAGTTGTTGGTGTCGAGTACTGAGGCATTTGTTGGTGTCGAGCGCTGCGGCAGTTGTTGGTGTCGAGCGCTGAGGCAGTTGTTGGTGTCGAGCGCTGAGGCAGTTGTTGGTGTCGAGTCCTGACGCAGTTGTTGGTGTCGAGCGCTGAGACAGTTGTTGGTGTCGAGCGCTGAGGCACGTGTTGGTGTCGAGCGCTGATGCAGTTGTTGGGGTCGAGTGCTGAGGCAGTTGTTAGTGTCGAGTACTGATGCAGTTGTTGGTGTCGAGTACTGAGGCAGTTGTTGGTGTCGAGTGCTGAGGCAGTTGTTGGTGTCGAGCGCTGAGGCAGTTGTTGGTGTCGAGTCCTGAGGCAGTTGTTGGTGTAGAGCGCTGAGGCAGTTGTTGGTGTCGATAGCTGAGACAGTTGTTGGTGTCGAGCGCTGAGACAGTTGTTGGTGTCGAGCACTGAGGCAGTTGTTGGTGTCGAGTGCTGAGGCAGTTGTTGGTGTTGAGCACTGAGGCAGTTGTTGGAGTCGAGTCCTGATGCAGTTGTTGGTGTCGACTCCTGAGGCAGTTGTTGGTGTAGAGCGCTGAGGCAGTTGTTGGTGTCGAGTGCTGAGACAGTTGGTGGTGTCGAGCGCTGAGACAGTTGTTGGTGACGAGCGCTGAGGCAGTTGTTGGTGTCGAGTACTGAGTCAGTTGTTGGTGTCGAGCACTGAGGCAGTTGTTGATGTCGAGTCCTGAGGCAGTTGTTGGTGTTGAGCGCTGAGGCTGTTGTTGGTGTCGAACGCTGTGACAGTTGTTGGTGTCAAGTACTGAGTCAGTTGTTGGTGTCGAGCGCTGAGGCAGTTGTTGGTGTCAGCGTTGAGGCAGTTGTTGGTGTCGAGTGCTGAGGCAGTTGCTGGTGTCGAGCGCTGAGGCAGTTGTTGGTGTCGAGCGCTGAGGCAGTTGTTGGTGTCGAGCGCTGAGGCAGTTGTTGGTGTCGAGCGCTGAGGCAGTTGTTGGTGTCGAGTCCTGAGGCAGTTCTTGGTGTCGAGTGCTGAGGCAGTTGTTGGTGTCGAGCGCTGAGGCAGTTGTTGGTGTCGAGCGCTGAGGCAGTTGTTGGTGTCGAGCGCTGAGGCAGTTGTTGGTGTCGAGCGCTGAGACAGTTGTAGGTGTCGAGTACTGAGGCAGTTGTTGGTGTCAAGTACTGAGGGAGTTGTTGGTGTCGAGTACTGATGCAGTTGTTGGGGTCAAGTAGTGAGGCAGTTGTTGGTGTCGAGTGCTGAGGCAGTTGTTGGCGTCGAGTCCTGAGGCAGTTGTTTGTGTCGAGCGCTGAGGCAGTTGTTGGTGTCGAGTACTGAGGCAGTTGTTGGTGTCGAGCGCTGAGGCAGTTGTTGGTGTCGAGCGCTCAGGCAGTTGTTGGTGTCGAGCACTGAGGCAGTTGTTGGTGTCGAGTCCTGAGGCTGTTGTTGGTGTCGAGCGCTGAGGCAGTTGTTTGTATCGAGTGCTGAGGCAGTTGTTGGTGTCGAGTACTGATGCAGTTGTTGGTGTCGAGTACTAAGGCAGTTGTTGGTGTCGAGTGCTGAGGCAGTTGTTGGTGTCGAGCGCTGAGGCAGTTGTTGGTGTCGAGTCCTGAGGCAGTTGTTGGTGTCGAGTGCTGAGGCAGTTGTCGGTGTCAAGCACTGAGGCAGTTGTTGGTGTCGAATCCTGATGCAGTTGTTGGTGTCGAGTCCTGAGGCAGTTGTTGGTGTAGAGCGCTGAGGCAGTTGTTGGTGTCGAGCGCTGAGACGGTTGTTGGTGTCGAGCGCTGAGACAGTTGTTGGTGACGAGCGCTGAGGCAGTTGTTGGTGTCGAGTACTGAGTCAGTTGTTGGTGTCGAGCACTGAGGCAGTTGTTGGTGTCGAGTGCTGAGACAATTGTTGGTGTCGAGCTCTGAGACAGTTGTTGGTGTCGAGCGCTGAGGCAGTTGTTGGTGTCGAGTGCTGAGACAGTTGTTGGTGTCGAGCGCTGAGGCAGTTGTTGGTGTCGAGTGCTGAGACAGTTGTTGGTGTCGACCGCTGAGACAGTTGTTGGTGTCGGGTCCTGAGGCAGTTGTTGGTGTCGAGTGCTGAGGCAGTTGTTGGGGTCGAGCGCTGAGACAGTTGTTGGTGTCGAGCGCTGAGGCAGTTGTTGGTGTCGAGTGCTGAGACGGTTGTTGGTGTCGAGTGCTGAGGCAGTTGTCGCTGTCGAGCGCTGAGGCAGTTGTTGGTGTCGAGCGCTGAGACAGTTGTTGGTGTCGAGCGCTGAGGCAGTTGTTGGTGTCGAGCGCTGAGGCAGTTGTTGGTGTCGAGCGCTGAGGCAGTTGTTGGTGTCGAGCGCTGAGGCAGTTGTTGGTGTCGAGCGCTGAGGCAGTTGTTGGTGTCGAGTGCTGAGACGGTTGTTGGTGTCGAGTGCTGAGGCAGTTGTTGGTGTCGAGTACTGATGCAGTTGTTGGTGTCGAGTACTGAGGCATTTGTTGGTGTCGAGCGCTGCGGCAGTTGTTGGTGTCGAGCGCTGAGGCAGTTGTTGGTGTCGAGCGCTGAGGCAGTTGTTGGTGTCGAGTCCTGACGCAGTTGTTGGTGTCGAGCGCTGAGACAGTTGTTGGTGTCGAGCGCTGAGGCACGTGTTGGTGTCGAGCGCTGATGCAGTTGTTGGGGTCGAGTACTGAGGCAGTTGTTGGTGTCGAGTGCTGAGGCAGTTGTTGGTGTCGAGCGCTGAGGCAGTTGTTGGTGTCGAGTCCTGAGGCAGTTGTTGGTGTAGAGCGCTGAGGCAGTTGTTGGTGTCGATAGCTGAGACAGTTGTTGGTGTCGAGCGCTGAGACAGTTGTTGGTGTCGAGCACTGAGGCAGTTGTTGGTGTCGAGTGCTGAGGCAGTTGTTGGTGTTGAGCACTGAGGCAGTTGTTGTAGTCGAGTCCTGATGCAGTTGTTGGTGTCGACTCCTGAGGCAGTTGTTGGTGTGGAGCGCTGAGACAGTTGGTGGTGTCGAGCGCTGAGACAGTTGTTGGTGACGTGCGCTGAGGCAGTTGTTGGTGTCGAGTACTGAGTCAGTTGTTGGTGTCGAGCACTGAGGCAGTTGTTGATGTCGAGTCCTGAGGCAGTTGTTGGTGTTGAGCGCTGAGGCTGTTGTTGGTGTCGAACGCTGTGACAGTTGTTGGTGTCAAGTACTGAGTCAGTTGTTGGTGTCGAGCGCTGAGGCAGTTGTTGGTGTCAGCGTTGAGGCAGTTGTTGGTGTCGAGTGCTGAGGCAGTTGCTGGTGTCGAGCGCTGAGGCAGTTGTTGGTGTCGAGCGCTGAGGCAGTTGTTGGTGTCGAGCGCTGAGGCAGTTGTTGGTGTCGAGCGCTGAGGCAGTTGTTGGTGTCGAGTCCTGAGGCAGTTCTTGGTGTCGAGTGCTGAGGCAGTTGTTGGTGTCGAGCGCTGAGGCAGTTGTTGGTGTCGAGCGCTGAGGCAGTTGTTGGTGTCGAGCGCTGAGGCAGTTGTTGGTGTCGAGCGCTGAGACAGTTGTAGGTATCGAGTACTGAGGCAGTTGTTGGTGTCAAGTACTGAGGGAGTTGTTGGTGTCGAGTACTGATGCAGTTGTTGGGGTCAAGTAGTGAGGCAGTTGTTGGTGTCGAGTGCTGAGGCAGTTGTTGGCGTCGAGTCCTGAGGCAGTTGTTGGTGTCGAACGCTGAGGCAGTTGTTGGTGTCGAGTACTGAGGCAGTTGTTGGTGTCGAGCGCTGAGGCAGTTGTTGGTGTCGAGCGCTGAGGCAGTTGTTGGTGTCGAGCACTGAGGCAGTTGTTGGTGTCGAGTCCTGAGGCAGTTGTTGGTGTCGAGCGCTGAGGCAGTTGTTTGTATCGAGTGCTGAGGCAGTTGTTGGTGTCGAGTACTGATGCAGTTGTTGGTGTCGAGTACTAAGGCAGTTGTTGGTGTCGAGTGCTGAGGCAGTTGTTGGTGTCGAGCGCTGAGGCAGTTGTTGGTGTCGAGTCCTGAGGCAGTTGTTGGTGTCGAGTGCTGAGGCAGTTGTTGGTGTCAAGCACTGAGGCAGTTGTTGGTGTCGAATCCTGATGCAGTTGTTGGTGTCGAGTCCTGAGGCAGTTGTTGGTGTAGAGCGCTGAGGCAGTTGTTGGTGTCGAGCGCTGAGACGGTTATTGGTGTCGAGCGCTGAGACAGTTGTTGGTGACGAGCGCTGAGGCAGTTGTTGGTGTCGAGTACTGAGTCAGTTGTTGGTGTCGAGCACTGAGGCAGTTGTTGGTGTCGAGTGCTGAGACAATTGTTGGTGTCGAGCTCTGAGACAGTTGTTGGTGTCGAGCGCTGAGGCAGTTGTTGGTGTCGAGTGCTGAGACAGTTGTTGGTGTCGAGCGCTGAGGCAGTTGTTGGTGTCGAGTGCTGAGACAGTTGTTGGTGTCGACCGCTGAGACAGTTGTTGGTGTCGGGTCCTGAGGCAGTTGTTGGTGTCGAGTGCTGAGGCAGTTGTTGGGGTCGAGCGCTGAGACAGTTGTTGGTGTCGAGCGCTGAGGCAGTTGTTGGTGTCGAGTGCTGAGACGGTTGTTGGTGTCGAGTGCTGAGGCAGTTGTCGCTGTCGAGCGCTGAGGCAGTTGTTGGTGTCGAGCGCTGAGACAGTTGTTGGTGTCGAGCGCTGAGGCAGTTGTTGGTGTCGAGCGCTGAGGCAGTTGTTGGTGTCGAGCGCTGAGGCAGTTGTTGGTGTCGAGCGCTGAGGCAGTTGTTGGTGTCGAGTACTGAGGCAGTTGTTGGTGTCAAGTACTGAGGCAGTTGTTGGTGTCGAGCGCTAAGGCAGTTGCTGGTGTCGAGGGCTGAGACAGTTGTTGGTGTCGAGCGCTGAGGCAGTTGTTGGTGTCGAGTACTGAGGCAGTTGTTGGTTTCGCGTACTGAGGCTGTTGTTGGTGTTGAGCGCTGAGGCAGTTGTTGGTGTCGAGTCCTGAGGCAGTTGTTGGTGTAGAGCGCTGAGGCAGTTGTTGGTGTCGAGCGGTGAGACAGTTGTTGGTGTTGAGCACTGACGCAGTTGTTGGTGTCGAGCACCGAGGCAGTTGTTGGTGTTGTGTACTGATGCAGTTGTTGGTGTTGAGCACTGAGGCAGTTTTTGGTGTCGAGTGCTGAGGCAGTTGTTGGTGTAGAGCGCTGAGGCAGTTGTTGGTGTCGAGCGCTGAGACAGTTGTTGGTGTCGAGCGCTGAGACAGTTGTTGGTGTCGAGCGCTGAGGCAGTTGTTGGTGTCAAGCGCTGAGGCAGTTATTGGTGTCGAGTACTGAGGCTGTTGTTGGTCTCGAGTGCTGAGACAGTTGTTGGTGTCGAGCGCTGAGACAGTTGCTGGTGTCGAGCGCTGAAGCAGTTGTTGGTGTCAAGCACTGAGGCAGTTGTTGGTGTCGAGCGCTGAGACAGTTGTTGGTGTCGAGCGCTGAGGCAGTTGTTGGTATCGAGCGCTGAGGCAGTTGTTGGTGTCAAGCGCTGAGACAGTTGTTGGTGTCAAGCGCTGAGGCAGTTGTTGGTGTCGAGTGCTGAGGCAGTTGTTGGTGTCGAGCGCTGAGGCAGTTGTTGGTGTCGAGTACTGTGGCAGTTGTTGGTGTCAAGTACTGAGGCAGTTGTTGGTGTTGAGCGCTGAGGCTGTTGTTGGTGTCGAACGCTGTGACAGTTGTTGGTTTCAAGTACTGAGTCAGTTGTTGGTGTCGAGCGCTGAGGCAGTTGTTGGTGTCAGCGTTGAGGCAGTTGTTGGTGTCGAGTGCTGAGGCAGTTGCTGGTGTCGAGCGCTGAGGCAGTTGTTGGTGTCGAGCGCTGAGGCAGTTGTTGGTGTCGATCGCTGAGGCAGTTGTTGGTGTCGAGCGCTGAGGCAGTTGTTGGTGTCGAGTCCTGAGGCAGTTCTTGGTGTCGAGTGCTGAGGCAGTTGTTGGTGTCGAGCGCTGAGGCAGTTGTTGGTGTCGAGCGCTGAGGCAGTTGTTGGTGTCGAGCGCTGAGGCAGTTGTTGGTGTCGAGCGCTGAGACAGTTGTAGGTGTCGAGTACTGAGGCAGTTGTTGGTGTCAAGTACTGAGGGAGTTGTTGGTGTCGAGTACTGATGCAGTTGTTGGGGTCAAGTAGTGAGGCAGTTGTTGGTGTCGAGTGCTGAGGCAGTTGTTGGCGTCGAGTCCTGAGGCAGTTGTTGGTGTCGAGCGCTGAGGCAGTTGTTGGTGTCGAGTACTGAGGCAGTTGTTGGTGTCGAGCGCTGAGGCAGTTGTTGGTGTCGAGCGCTGAGGCAGTTGTTGGTGTCGAGCACTGAGGCAGTTGTTGGTGTCGAGTCCTGAGGCAGTTGTTGGTGTCGAGCGCTGAGGCAGTTGTTTGTATCGAGTGCTGAGGCAGTTGTTGGTGTCGAGTACTGATGCAGTTGTTGGTGTCGAGTACTAAGGCAGTTGTTGGTGTCGAGTGCTGAGGCAGTTGTTGGTGTCGAGCGCTGAGGCAGTTGTTGGTGTCGAGTCCTGAGGCAGTTGTTGGTGTCGAGTGCTGAGGCAGTTGTTGGTGTCAAGCACTGAGGCAGTTGTTGGTGTCGAATCCTGATGCAGTTGTTGGTGTCGAGTCCTGAGGCAGTTGTTGGTGTAGAGCGCTGAGGCAGTTGTTGGTGTCGAGCGCTGAGACAGTTGTTGGTGTCGAGCGCTGAGGCAGTTGTTGGTGTAGAGCGCTGAGGCAGTTGTTGGTGTCGAGCGCTGAGACAGTTGTTGGTGTCGAGCGCTGAGACAGTTGTTGGTGACGAGCGCTGAGGCAGTTGTTGGTGTCGAGTACTGAGTCAGTTGTTGGTGTCGAGCACTGAGGCAGTTGTTGGTGTCGTGTACTGAGGCAGTTGTTGGTGTCAAGTACTGAGGCAGTTGTTGGTGTCGAGCGCTGAGGCACACAGTGAGCACGTGA